>CM076570.1:290123198-290474935 GCA_034641835.2 Pinus albicaulis | reverse complement strand
TCTCTACCAACTTGTAGCTACTTAAGGTACCATGCATTGATGAAATATATTTTAAGAATTTATTTGTGGTTTCCTAGGAGTAATACAACCTCCCATTCCAATTGCACATCTACATGTGAAATATTAGCAAATTTAAGCTATGCAAAATATACATAAATCAATCAGATACTGTCGTTTGGAGAGTATTTACAAATCTTGTTAAGGTGTGACTCGGAAAAATCCATGTTTTCTTCTTGATCCTTGTGATGTTTTTGAGCAAGGGTGAAGGTCGCTATAGCTGAATTTGTAGATGAAAATATCCCAGTTTGCCAACCACATGTTTTGACTATTCTAGTTGTTACTTATTCTCAAAGAGTCACAAGAGAATAATAAGATGCATAAATCGCAGCTGCTTCCTCAAAAATACTCACAATATCCTTAGGGAACTACAACAACCTTTAAAGGTTGGTACAAAATTGAGTAGTTGGAGATCCAATGCAACATTAATGCTTGAGAACAGAATAGTTGCTCTCTCCCATATGCTGTTGAGGTGGTGATCACACCAAATCAGGTCAGAGGAAAAAGTGTTGAATCATAAGGCGATAAATAAAAGTGTTAAATCATGAGGCAAGAAATGCAACAAGGCTCTGTGGATCAATTTTAGACAGGAAGTGATGTTTTCACCTTCAGTTTTTTTATTTGATTTCATGTTTATATAAGTTAGCCAGTGTCTAAAAACAGCACTATAGTTTCTACAGATTAAAATTACAGTTACCGAATTTAGCAAAGCCTGACCAACTAAGACAAAAATTTAGAAGCTTGAGTCATCTCGTGAATTATTCAGTTTAGTTCATTCACAAAATTCATCCAATTTCAAAATTAGGGCTCTGTAAACAAGTCATTTCATATGTAAGAATAATAACAAATTAGCCCACAACAGAGGTATTGAAACTTTGCATGGCCCTCCATTCTCTTTGAAACTTTGTATGGGAATGTAAATTAAAGAGGTGGCCACCCTCGACCATTAATTCAATTAAACCAAAAACATGCTTTAACGATCGGTATATAATCGCGTCAACTCCAATAAATTAAATAACCACCATGTCTCGACCATGATCCAATCTAGATTACTGTTTCATTTTTTTTTTTTTTTAAATTTAACCCGTCGTTGGTATATCGACACTTTATAATCGTCGGTCTTCCAACGGCTTGAATGTTTTTCCCTTTTTGTCGGTCTTGCGATGTTCCAATTTTTTTTTTTAAATTTTTAAATAAACACAAGTATTGCGACACTTCTTCCCCGGGTTCTATTTTGCTATTAATTCTTAAGTAAAGTCATTCTCATGACACTTTACAAAGCATTGGCATTACACATCTCATCAAGCATCTAAGAGCGACGTTCAAAACGTCGAACCACATATCGTCGAATTGCGAATAGCTTACAAATGTCGAAGAGCGACGTTTAAAACGTCGACCACATATCGTTCGAATTGCAACAATTTCATCAACGTCGAAAGAGTGACAATTGGAAAACGTCGAAGAGCAACGTTGTTTGGAAACGTCGAAAAAAGTGCTCGTATTGCGACACTTTGGCAAAGCATCGAATTGCGACGTAATGGCTAACCACGTTTTGTCGCCCTCGAGCCGTCGCTCTTGCGATGACTATGTGTCGAATAAAGTAAACGTATGGCCATCTGAAATTGCGCCAAATTTTCTGGGCATGTCCCTAGCATTAAATTTAACCTTCTAAGCATTAGACAAATTAGTGAAAAAGGACTACAATGTGTTTTTTTTAAATGATGTATGGAAAATCATGGATAAACCTCCAAGTAAACAACTCATCACAAAAAAGTGCATATGACAAGCAATAGAATGTTTTCCATGATCGATCGTACTTGAAGGAAGGAGGTGTTGTAGCAAGCTTGTCACACAAGAAATATTTTTGAAGAAGTGAAATATGAGAACTTGTTATGGCATTTGAGATTTGGTCATCTCAATTTCGTGAGGTTTGAATTTGTTTCATAGAAAAGGAATGGTAAAAGGATTACCACCATGTAGAAACCGTACATCCTATGTGAAGGCTACATCTTGGGCAAACAACACAAAGAATCATTTCCGGGAAGAAAGAGCAAGGGCAAAAGCACCTTTGGAGATTGTCCAATCGTATTTATGTGGACCAATGAAAATACCATCATTAGGTGGCAATCATTATATTTTGAAATTTATAGATGATTAGACAAGGAAGACATGGGTCTATTTCCTAAAACAAAATTTAAGTGTTTGAACAAGCTCTATCACTATAAAGCTCTTGTTGAGAAGCAAAGTGGACACTACATAAAGGTGTTGAGAATCGATAGAGGTGGAATATATCTTAAAAGACTTCCTATGTTTCCGTAGGGAGCATGGAATACACAAGAACTTTAACACAAGATATACACCTTAGAAAAATGGTGTTGCAAAAATAAAGAATATGACCGTCGTGGACATGGTAAGAAGTACGTTGAAGGAAAACATTTTCCAAATGAGTATTGGGCAGGTTGTCTCTTATGCGCATATATCATAAATCGATCTCCAACCAAAAGTATTATGAACAGTAGTTCCACAGCTTACGCAGTGAAACAAAGAAATTTGTCATCACATGAGAGTGTTTGGATGTGTGGCATATGCACATGTCCCGGGATCGCTAAGGAAAAATTTGACAAAAAGGGGAATAAATGTATATTTTTTGGGTGCAATGATGAATCCAAGGCTTAAAACTCTATAATCCATCAACCAAGAATGTAATCATCAAGAGAGATGTTCTATCATAAAAGAAGAATTTTGGGATGGAAGTTTTGAGAAGACAAGTAAAAGTGAAGACATGTATGTCTCATGAAGAGAAAGAGGAATCTCGACCGTAGCAAGTAACTTCCCTGAAGTGGCTCCTCCTCCACCTACACAATATCAACAAGAGCACACCACAAGCAAGAAATAAAACACCATTGGGAAATCAAGGAACTACTTCTCCCATCACACCGTGTGATCAAGAAATCCCTCGAGTCTGCGGAACTCCATACATATTCAAGAAATACAAGAAGACCAAGTTTCATAAATTTAAGTGAAATTTATGAGCAATAAGAAGTTGATAATAGCGCCGGTATGAATTCTTTATTTGCATTATTTTGCCATGTTGATGACCCAATTCATTTTGAAATTGCAAGAAGAAAAGAGAAGTGGATTAAAGCAATGAATGAAAAGATATTAGCAATAGAAAAGAATGACACATGGGATTTAGTGGACCTCCCACAAGGAAAACAAGTTATTGGAGTGAAATGGGTCTATAAGACTTGTTATCACCCAAAAAATTTCAAAACATCATTGTGTCAAGTTTGTTTTTGGTCATGGTTCTAAATTGGGTTTAGAATTCAATTTAGGATTTGATCAAGGGTAGGTTTTAGATTTTTATATATTTTAAAGCCCATCCTTAGGTTATAATAAAGTCTTCTTTGAAGTCCCTTCATGTCAAATATCCATCATTTTCATTTGTGAGTCATTTCCTAAAATTTTTATGTCAAAAATGTTCAATTAGCCAAGAAACCTTTTTTTTGTAGCACCACTAGTTCGGTGAAGGTTGCATTGGCGCTACTTAAAGCGCTCGATAGTTTTGTAGCGCAAAATTGCAAAAACTGCTTTTTTCCGACTCGAGAAGTCAACTTCAAAGGCAAGCTTCTCGAGCAACTTTAAACAGATTTGGGAAATCCGAAAGTGGTTTTTCTCCATAACCAACCTAAATACCAAAAATCTCTTAGTTTCTTCAAATTAATTAGAGGTGGAAGAAATGGATAAATTAAATGCGCTACTAAAACTGCTATTACGAAACCGTCCTATACATGATCGTTTAGAAGTCAACTTAAAGTTCCATTTTTAGCGAAATGAAAACGTTTTTTGAATTATGAAAGAGGTTTTTCTTCATCACGTACCCCGTATACAAAAAAAAAACCTCTCTCAATGTTTTCACATTTGTTATCAGCTAAGAGATACAAGGGATTTCATTGAAGCCCTACTTTCAAAACACGTAGTTTTCGTTTTACACATTTTGTTCAAATGTACTTTCTATACAAGATGAGATGTGTTTCAAAAATTAAGAGAGGTGTTTATTCAAGACATAATGACCTATAAAAAAATCTTTCAATTTATCAAAATATAGTATGGATTAGGGATATAGGCTCGTCCCAAGACCTATGTTTCGGTGAAAACAAGAAAACCAATAGGCCAACCCATTGCAAATGAAAAAGAAATGCCTCAAAAAAGCTAAAATGAAGTTAGTATATGGTTGCTATGGTTTTTAGATGATGAGATAAGTAATATTATGATTTTTGTGGCAATAATACTTTTCACTTGGTAATTTTTGACAAACTCGCATACTGAAATAGCTTTGTAGCGCATTTAGTGTAAAAAAGTAGAAAAGCGCTACGAAACTATTGTAGTCAGCTTTTTCTCGCTTCCTTTTGATCGGGCCAAGGGGTTAAGATGAGTTAAGATTTTTAATTGTCATGGAAGATGTATTGAAGTATGATTAAAATGTTTCATAAGGAAAGAACCAAGTTTTTGAAAAAAAAGGTCGAAATGGCAAGACTACAAAGGGCGCTATGAAACTACCGTGTTTTCGTAGTGCCATAGATTATGCCTTTTAACAAGTTTTGCAGTTGGTTTTTGACAAAATTAGAGGTTGATTTGAGTGATGATACATGTTAAGATAATATCCAACAAACAAGTGACCACAGCAAAATAAAGTTTAAAATGATCTTTAAAATGTTCAAAGAAGGAAAATAATCTTATGCCTAAAAAGCAGGGTTTGGTTTCGTCAGGAGGTCAAAGAAAAGTGGTCATGAAGAACCGAAGCCCATCATGAAAATTGAGCATGTGATAATACACGGAAATTATGTAATTTCAAATAGATAAGGTTTTTAAATATAGTAATGAAGAGTTTGGAGACTCCAGTTGAAATAGGACCGTCAAGTAAGATAGGTGTCTGCTTGTCATAAATTTGATGTTTTATGGTTATGCAAGGTGTCAAGAGAAGAGAAATTCGATGTATCTAGCCTAATATGAGATCATCTCATGTGTTAAATGGTTTATTAAAGGCCATTGGGTTGAATTGGCAAAGGGGTTGGACATTTTTTAGCAAAGGATCGTGTTTATTGTAAGTGATCGGTTTTCACTAAATATAGAGATTTCTACTTAGCCAACTTAAGATTCATAAAGAGTTCTAGTGTGTTCTTGTTCTAATTTCATTTTTTTACTATCCCATTGCAAAGGGTTTTTGTTTATGTTACTTAGAATTCATCTTCGATTTTCTCGATGTGATTTTCTAACCTACTTTTATCATCTATCTCGATTATTACCCCCATAGAGTTAGCCATCTATATTTCTATCAAAATCATTAACCTTGAGAGAGCCCTCTCAAAGCTGAGGTGGTTGCCTCAAACAAAATATTGTTTTGAAATGTAGCTTACATGAGATTTATTTTATTAGTAGTCATCAAGTCTAATTTTGTGATAACATTTCTTGCGTCGTTGCCTAGGAGCTGAGGTGTAAATTTTCCTCGGGAAGAACGACAAAGTTTTAGTTCTAAGGTCTAAGAGTATACACTTAGTACATATTTCGTTTGTATTTCTACCCTGGTGACTCCACACATCAAATAATCAATTGCAAGGTGACCTCCACTACTTGAAGATTAGTAGGTTGATGAAGTTTCAAGATTAGTTCCATTGCAAGAATAAATGCCAAGTATGCTCCTTATGAATCGGTCTCATATCCCTAGCTTTCGTAAATCCTATGCCAAAGGTCGAATGGTTAAAAAATATTCCTATATTTAAAGATGAAAAAAGAAATACAATGCCACTCTTCATTTGGTTAGATTCCATATGCATGTACACAAGCCTTAAGGTTCGCCCTAAGGATTGTCTCATGAAGATGTTTATGGCCACTTCTTTAGGAGGAAAAGCATGGTCTTGGTATCAAAGCTTGCCAAATGGTTCATTATATTCTTTTGCTAATTTCCATGTTGCATTTATGAAATGTATGAAGAGTATCATCCCTCCTTATTTCTCGGTCAAAGACTATTGTAAACACCGTGTGAGTTTTATTGAATATTTGGAGAATTTTTATGAAGATGATGAGTTCATGGATAGTGAAATTTTAGAGGCTCCTTCATAAAAACCCATTTCATCACCAAGAAGAAAGGATAACCTCTCCCTTGTATTAGAAAATGAAACCCAACCAGAGCTTATTTATGAAAAATCATGTTACATCCTTGAGTTTGGATGAAAGTTGTAGCATTTATCGCCTTTTGATCATTTGGAGTATGAGAATCATTTCAAACAACAAAGTGGAATATTGGAAAAATGCTTGTTACAATTCTCAGTACATGAAAAAGTTGGACTTCATGCCATTTCTTGCATCAACCTACATCAAATGATGATTACACTAATGAAGAAGTAGGTGAAATTTTTTCTTTATCCTTATCTTCTAATCCGAAATCATTCGAGTGCAAGTCAAGTTAAGATTCAATTTGTGGATGAAGTTACTAAGAACCATGAAAAAAATATTGAATTTTAGAAGATAAAATTCAATATCATAATATTCATGATCAATATTATTCTTCAAATGATTTTTATGCTTAAAACAAAGAGAGGGTGTTGCCACCTTTTCCTTTGAGTTTGAGGAAGAATACATTTTTTTTTAAATCATTTTTGAAAAGAAGTTTGAGAGCACAATAACTGAAGTTAATATGTGGTTGATCAAAGCATGGATGAGTTTTCCAAAGTTTCATAATTTCATGAAAAGCACTGTAAACAGATCATTTCTTCTTTGATCCTATAGTCGACTACATGGAAAGGTTCTACAAGCCTAGATTTCATTATATTTTCATTATGAAGATCGAAGCATCTTATGTTGCCTTGGTCATTCCAAAGATTCTGTTTGTCTTTGGTTCACAGTGTATTAAGAAATCTAAGTATCACACGATCAATGATTGGCTTCATTGGAAGTTTCATGTTGCTTGAGTTAAAAATGGAGATTGGCAGCTCATAGGGTAGTGAGAGTGTGTGAATAAGATCAAAGTTGACTAAGCATCCTTTTCGTAGGTACATATTTGTTTCTTCTCAGCAGTTGATCATGGCAAGCTTGAGCCCGATGTGAAGGCCATGATTTGGAAGAACATTTTTCAAAATTTCGTAGTTATTTTCAGAAGATGGATGGCATCGTAACTATCGGGGTTTTAGTGTACCACAAGCACACACTATCCCAAGTGGAGACATCACATTGTCACCCAAAAATTTAAAACATCATTGTATGCTGTAAGTTTTTTTTTTGGTCGTGGTTCAAAATTTGGTTTAGGAAGTCACTTAAGATTTGATCAAGGGTAGGTTGTAGATTTTTATATTTTAAAGCCCATCCTAAGGTTATAATAAAGTCTTTTCTAAGTCCTTGATGTCAAATATCCATTATTTTCATTAATGGGTCATTTCAAAATTTTTGTGTCGAAAATATTCAATGTTACAAGCCTCATTTTCAGAGTGCCACTAGTTCAAAAAAAGTCACTTTGAACTACGAAAGCGCTAATATTTTCAGCGCAAACAACAAAACTCTCTTTTTCGACTTTGAGAAGTTAAATTCAAAGGCTGTTATTGGAGCAACCGAAAACGAATTTTGAAATATGAAACAATTTTTTCTTCATACAAATCCCAATAGAATAACCTCTCTCATTTTTCTTCAAATTCATTAGAGGTGCATAAATTACAAATTACAATGCACTACGAAACTATCGTTACAAAATTGTCCCGTACATGATTGCTTAGCAACAACTTCAAGTTCATTTTCTGTTTTCAAAAAAAAAGTTTTTGAATGAGGTTTATTCACTATGTCTCCATACAAAAACCTCTTCAATTTTATCACATATGTTATCATTGAGTGATACAAGGATTTCATCAAGCCCTATTTTCGAAACAAATTTTTCAGGTTTTACATATTTATTTCTGTGTCGTTTTCTAGATAGCAAGAGATGTTGAAAAATAAGAGAGGTGTTTATTCAAGACAGCTAAGACATGTACCATTTTTTAGTTTTCAAAATACATCATGGAGTAGGAGATATATTCTTCGTCAAGACCTCATTTTTCGTAAGGAAAATCCTATGAGACAATCCATTGTAAAATGAAAGATGGGGTTGAAGTAGTATATGCTGTTGTGGTTTTTAGATGATGAGATAAGTGAATATTCTCGAGTTTTGGGGAAAATATATTACTTTCACTTGAATTTTTAGTAAATCGCATTTTAAACAGCCAGAGGCATCTAGTAAAAAGCGTAAAAGCACAAACTATTGTACGCTTTTCTGCCTTTTTAGCCCGCTTTCAGCAAGAAGCATCAGTCAAGGAGCTGAATTTTCAAGCAAGATGTATTCAAGGATGATTAGAAAGTTGTATAAGGAAAGAACCAAAAAAGAACCATATGTCTTTCTAAAGATTTCTATTGTTGATGTTTTACATGAAAATAATATTTCATGACAGATAGAATTTTAAGAAGGAATACAAGGCCTACATTAAATAAAGATTACCTCTTGCATGTAAAAAGAGGGATATTCTATCTTAATGCACAAATAATAGCTATAAAGAGGTGTTCTTTTCATGGATAAAATAAATATTGAGCTATCTTAATCTGCAGAAAAAAATATGTGAGTATCTTTATGCTATCAAAACTATTATGTTAGTTTTTAGTTTCAATAAGATCATGTATATTCATGCAATATTTGTATTTGATTTCAATAGCATTTAATATATACTTGTATGTGGAACATAAGCAGGTTTGTTATCCACATTGAAAATATTACTTGGGAAAGAAGAGATGAATTACACGTGACAAAAACTAAAGTAATGTTTTGGTTTCCTTGAAATATATATATATGGCATGTTGGTATAATATTTGAGAATAGTATATGTATTCTTATGTTTTATTCCAATATTTTATGAAAAAGAAAACCATGTTTTTGCATGACTATTATATTATATTTCCTTGAAAAGGAAAACACGCGTTTGCATGCCCTATTGTGTTAAGTATTCTTTTGAAAATTATTTGAAACTATATGCATTGCATGAATAGGAACAGTATTCATCGTGTTAGCTTTATTATATTTGCATGCTCCAAATTAAATAGTTGAAAGGTTGGTTCTTTTGTTAAATTTTATAACTTTAATGGACATTGTGTCATTTTTCCATTAAAGGAATTCTAGAGTTGTAGTGATTTCTCGTATGAATGTGAGCGTGTGCGAGAAGTGTCATAATAGTGTGGGGATTATTTTGACATGAATCGATAATTACTTTAAGCTTACACCGAGGTAGTGATACGTAAGAAAGCATGTTGTGATATTGTATTCATCTCATGTATGCACATGAATAAGTGTTAAAGTATCACTTAAAGATTGATTATTGATTGATTGAGGCTTTATCTAATCATGTTATAAAAGCTTGTTGCCGACATCAATGAGCGAAAATGATGGTTAATGCAGAAAAGGAAATATTATGCTTAACATAGTGGCAAAGATTAATGGTTCGTGTAGATGAGTGTGAGTCACAGGATGGTTCATTTTAGGTACATCCATGCCACCATGATAAAAAGATATGAAGATTAGTGGGGTAAATGCTATCATAATTATTTTAATGGCTTTAAGCTAGATATTTTTATGTTTCCTTGTAAGAATTATAAAATAATGGTTAATGGATGGTCTCCTTTATAATTCATCGAGTGAAGGGTGAACACTTTCACAAGCGTTTAATAGTAAAATTAAACGTTTGTTGGTTTTCACACTTTGCTCTGTGGTATGTCATTACATATGGGTGTCGTTGATTATTATGTGAGATTGACGATGATGATTCGTTTGTTGTGATGTTGGTAATTTCAAGTATGTGATTAATTAATCAAGTTAAGCGTAGTCATGAAATGGATGTAAGGCTACATCCTAAAATTTATGTTAATAGACCACAAAAATGGCTGTTAATGGGTTATGCTACTTACTATTCTTCTACTAAAGTTATTCTATGAACTTATGGACATTCTATCAGATGGTTAGTGAGAAATATTGAATAATGATTTGGAATAGTTACCCGTGGGTAATTTGGGTATGTTACAGAAGGAAGGTTCGTCGTAGTTTATGGAGCCAATGGTGAATTGGAAGTGAAATGTCTTCAGATGGCACCCGCATTTCATGAGGTTAAGATGGTAACGAAAATGAGAACCGGAAGCCTTTATTTTGAATTTCGTACAGATCGACATATAGGGAGAAATCACCGTTGCTTCGCTTCATTCTATGACTAAAGAATATTATGGTGCCACATGAAGGCGTTAGCACTCGTTGACAGAGACCATTGTTAGAGGGCATTACGCAGCTCAAATAAGCTCATAAGCCCAACTTTGTCTCATTATGTAGTTATTAACATGATTATCACATCGAGACTCAAGTCGAAATTTTACGACCATAGTTACACCTTAATGTAATCGACTTTGAGAATCGTAGACGCCAAAATCTCGCAAAAACGGTTACACCTTGACGTAATCGACTTTACGAACCAAGAGGATTTTGGTTGTAACTAATTATAACATGTTGGATGGTGAGATCTAGATATGTATTGATAAGGTTGAAGTCGTTTAATTTAAATAGTTTCATTTTGAGAATGCAGAGAGATCATGTTTGATGAACGTGAGTTGTATTTGTTGATGTCCGATATCTTTTCATGTTAGGAATTGAGGTTGTTTTGAAAAATTTGTAGCCGCCATGCTAGTTTCATGCTTTTCATGATTTTAGCCGTGTTTTACTATCTAATTATTTTAGCCATGTTTTACTATATTATATGTTTAGTTTTATTTTATTGTAATTTTAAAAATAATAACTATATATATATATATATATATATGAGAACATATACGCATTATCCGAAAGGGGAAAATCAACCCTCAACCTTCGCAAACATCCCAAAACCATATGAGACAAAGGATCAATATTCACGCCCGGAAATTTTATAATAACATTGAAATGAAAATTAATCCGAAACTATAATACGAGAGATTCAAAATTCTAGACCAAGAATTCGTATAATTTTTTTGAAAATTGAAATAATTTGGAATGAGAAATTATGCGTAATTCCTAATGAAAAACAAGGTATTTGGCATAGTTCAAGATTTCGCATCAACAATCTGTAATCTTTCCCATAACTAAAACCTTACTCTAACCTTGTGAGTGTTTAAAATCTCAACTCCAAGAATTCAAACAAAGGATTACGACGACATCGCCGTCGTCAACGTTTGTCTCAATAGAGGATGACGATGGATAGGAAACCATATCCCTTTTAATTTGGCTTCCATATCCGTATATACATCTATTATTAACCTTGAACAATTAGGACCATTTAACCTAAAGCCTAAAGGTAAGGTTTTTCAACAATAGTCTACATGACGTGCGCATTATGGTGATGGAAATATTGAAAATTTCTAAGGATCCGATACCATGTTAGGATTTCTAACACTCGATACCAATGCCGGGAATTTCTAGTTATTCCAACAACAAAGAGGAAGAAAACTCCTCTTCTACCATAGAGTTAATAATAAAATTAATGTGGACAAGAGAGATGGAGTAAAACTCTATTTCATTAAAACAAACAAACTTGTTACAAAATACAATCTTTCATTAGAACTATCGTTCGGGATTTTATCAAAAATACTCCTCACCGTGTTTTTTATTTGATGCCTTGAGACAAATTTCCTTTTCATTGTTGCTACACCCAAATTTTCCGTTGCAAATACACCGAGTTTCGTTGCGTAAAACATACAATTTCCTTTATGACAACACATAGTTCGAGTTGATGCTACACACACGCGTCGCCCCGCAAAACACATCATTCCTTTTCTACTACACACACACAAACCCCGCTGCGTGTAAACACACATCAGCTTGTAGCAACACACAGAGTTGGCTTTGCCGCTACAAGACACAACGCTTCAAGATTGTCAGCTTCTCTCCGTCCTCACCGTTTAACTCATAGTCTCTCTCGCATACACATAGGTAGCATCTTTCTCGCTTCACAACCTCACTTTACTATTGTATGTTACATATATTATAAAACTCTATGACCTAAAAAATTGAAACTCAAAATTGAAACTTCTTGTCCTATCGCTACTTTTTCAAATCCAAATAGGTGAATGTTGTTACTATGGGAGGTAAATATGTTTTAGACCACGATTTACACTCAGAGATGGATGTGGTTAAAGTTGGTGATGGTGATTCAAACCCAAAATTTAATGCATGATTGAGTGCAAAAAAAAAAAAAAAAAAAAAAACAAGAAATCTTCGCCGCTCCTATCAAATCAAAATTAAAGCTTGTTGTCCCGTCGTCAGTTTTGCAATGGAAATTAATTTCCAACACTCCTCTTAATTAAATTTCTATTCTCTTTCATACCCACCATTCTCGTAGATAATTAAAACTTTTCTCGGCCCAATGGTTATTTTAAAATATGAGCAAAATGCCTCTTCTCGTTCTACAATGCTTCAAAATTTACCGCTCACTAATTCTCTAATGTAGTGATACTTTGCATCAATGTGTTTCGTCTCGTGGAACACTCGAATTATTGAATAAAGCTATAGCCGAGCTATTATCACAATAAAATTGCTAGGCTTTTAATTGCTCACATGACACAAACTTCTTAACATTCTCCTCATCCATGCGCTTGACATGTCGTTGTTGTAGCCACTACATACTCTGCCTACGCTATTGATAAAGCCTGATTGACCGTTTTCTTAGAAGCCCATGAAATGGTTCCTGAACCCATATGAAAAAACATATCCAGGGGTGCCTTTCTTGCCATACGTAGCCGAGCCCAACCACGTAGTATCCCGATCAATTCAAAATTTTCTAAAGTGGTGTATAAGATTCCATACCTCTTTATTCATTTCACATACCTCGGAATTCTTTTTCTTTTGCCTGCTTGATATTGCCTCCTTTGGCCTTTCCATGAATCTGGAAATTAAATTCACGGCATGCATAATATGACTAGTTGCGGTCAAATACATAAAAATTTGCGACTATGTCTCTTATACAAACTTGGATCAAAATCCTTGTTGTTGTCTTCTTTGCTTTCAGTTTAGTCCCATCATTGTAGGAAGTAATTGATGCCTTGCAATCTTGCATGTTAAATATTTGAAAAACTTCTTGAACATGATTTTCTTGAGAAATAAAACTTTTTATTTTCATTTTTATCTACTTCTATTCCTAAGAAGTATCTCGGCAATCCATATCATTCATCTCAAATTCATCCTTCATGGTTGTTTTAAAAATTTTCAATGAGGTAAGCATCATTACCTATAAATATATATCGTCAACATACAAAGCAAAATGAACATCTTACCATGTTTTTCTTTGATTTATAAGGTGGGTTCTCCTTCACATTTTTTAAACCCATTTTCTAGTAGATAGTCATATCTATTGTCTGTGATCTTGGTGCTTGTTTTAGCCATAAAAAACTTTCTTCGTTCATACCTTGTGCTCTTGGTCTTCTTTCTCATATCCAGAGAGTTTCAACATATACCTCTTACATGAATACTCTTTAGGAATGATGATTTCATGTCCATTTGGTAAACTTTCCATTTGTGTTGTGTTACTTTGGACCATGCTTGCTCTTACTATTTTCATTCTTACTGTAGATGCAAATGTTTCTTCATAATCTCTTCCTTGTTCTTGGTTGTAGCCACTGCACAACAAGTTTGGTCTTATGCCTTTGATCTTACATTAAGCATTTATTTTGGTTTTATAAACCCATTTTACTCCAATAACTTTTTACCTTTTGGGAGATCAAACCAATTCCCATGTCATGTTTTTTCTCTATGGCATTTACCTTTTCATCCATAGCATCTATCCATTTCTTATGTTTTTACAACTTCTTAGAAATGAATAGGACCCTCTACATGACGATAAAATGCAAATAAAGTTCATACCTTCATTTTATTCCTCTTGTTCATAAATTTCATTCAAACTTCGAATCTAGTTCTATTTCACTTGTTGAACTTATGCTTGTAGAAGCACTCAAATCTTGCTCACCTTGTGATGTGCTTGGAGAAGCATTGTCATCACTTCTTAGGTATTGCCATACTGGCTTGGGTGTCCTTACTTGTCCTTGAGTTGGTGGAGATGAACAGCTTCTAATGAGGGATGTCTTTCGGCCATTTCTTCCTCATCATCATCACGAGACAAACAACTTTTTCACATTCTCTATTTTCTCAATACTTCCATCCCAAAAAACTTCTTCCTCAATAAATTGTACATACATGGGTATCATAAATTTATTGGTGGATTGGATATAATCTGTATGCTTTGGATTCTTCCACGTATCCAAAAAATATACATTTTCCCCCTTACTATCCAACTTCTTCCTTAAGCGATCTAGAATGTGTGCATAAGTCACACAACCAAAAACTCTCATGTGAGTGACAAATTGTTTTTTATGCCACCCCATGCTTCTTCGGGAACTCTGTTCATTACAATATTTATTGAGCATACGGCCCCAACACATATCTTTCGCACAATGTACAACTTCGACCCAATATTCATTTGGAAAATGTTTTTCCTTCGGCATACTTCTTACCATATCCATGATGGTTTTATTTTTTCCTTTTATCGGCTCATTTTTGTTACTGAGTGTATACCTTGCTATAAATTGCTTGTGTATCCCATTTTCTGTAAAAGCATTAGGAATTCTTTGGAGATGTATTCTCCCTCCTTTGTACGTACTTAAGACCTTAATATTCTGCCCACTGATTCTCTACGAGAGTCTTAAAATGGAAGAATTTCTCAAACACTTCGCACTGTACTTCGAGAAATAAACCCATGTTTTTCTTGTGTGATCATCAATAAAGGTCAACTTATGATGGGCGCCTATAATGATGGTGTTTGCATTGGTCCAAAAAAATCTGAATGACTATTTGTAAAGTTTCCTTTGCCCTTATGCTCTTTCTGATGGAAAGCTTTCTCGATGTTGTTTTCCCACGAGTCTGACCTTCGCACTTAAATTTTGCCCAATTTCAAATCAATGGTAATCCCTTCACCATTTCTTTCTGTACGAAATTTAGACCTCAGTTGAGATTTCCAAATCTCGGGTGCCATAGCAGTTTCATCTGTTTCTCCTCTTTGGAATGTCTCTTTTTCATTCTTTGCCATTTTAGCTCCTTTCTTAAAATGTTGCTCTCATCTTGAGAGGCAGTATATTTCTTATCATGTTCACTTGTCTGATCCTCTACTTGCTTGGTGGTATGTCCATGATAGTACATACATCATCCTCAAAGAAAACATTGTAGCCTTTGAATGAGTTGTCCCGTGCTCAAAGGTTACACTTCATGCAGGCACATAGTATACATGCGATGGATCTCTTTTCTCCTTTCTTTGTTAAAAAAACTCACTCTTCCTTTTTCCAATGACGAGAGAACTAACGTATGTTCCCATTGCTTGACTTCACATTTTCATCTGACATGGAAAACATTGAAATGTTTCCGGTCATATAGTTTGCATCTTGAGTCTAGAAACCATATATCTTCACTTTTTCTCTTCGGCCATATTACATGCTATTTATTAGTGAGATTCTCTTTAGTAAAATTTACATGCAGGTCTACTACCCATGTCACTGCATTTCTTCCTACATTCATTAGCATAGTGCCCATAATTCTTGCAGTAATGACATTGGACTTGGTATTTATCTATTGTACCTTTGTCCATGTGCTTGATTTTGTCCACCTTGTTGAGCTGTGCCTTGCCCTTGGTTATGATTTTGATTCTTTGCCCCTTCCACAATTATTTGCGAAATTTGTTTATTCCTCTATTTTTGTCTGCATCTTCCTTTTCCTCGGTAGTTTCCTCTTGCCTTGACCTCTTCCTCTTCCAAAGGACATTTGGGTCTTGAAGGCATGCTCCAAAGATGATTACGTTGTTACTTGCTCAATCTTTCTTCATGTGTCATCAACGATGCATGAATCTCATCAACATTAAACAATGAGAGATCATTTGTATCTTCAATGGTTGTTTCTATCACATCAAATCTTGAGGGTAGACTCCTCAATATTTTCTCACTATTCTTCTTTCTATTCCAACTATCTATCCATGAGACCTTATTTGCGTAACCAACCCAATCAACTATGTAAAGAATGAGTCTATCATATCTGACTCTTTCATGCAAATGACTTCAAAATATCTTCTCATTAATTGAAGCTTTTTTGTCTTTACTTTCTCCATACCTTTGGTAGGTCACACTGGAGGGTATCCCCATGCATCCTTGGACTTCTTTACCGCCGCAATTTTTGAAATATGCTTTCATTCATCGCTCGATAGACATAGAAGAGGATTTTTGAGTCCTTCTTCCTATTACTCTTCGCCAAATCCTTCTCTTCCCGTGTTAGGGCATTAAATGCTTCGTTCATTTGTTGGTTCTTCTAAACCATCTTTAACTAGCTCCCATAAATCTTGAGAGGCAAACAAGTTTCTCATTGTGATTCCTCAATAGTCATAGTTCTTCCTATCAACCGTGGCAACGGAGTATTTCATACTCGTGCTTATGTTGGCTCTGCTAGGGTGGTAGCTTACCGAACTATGCTAAAAACTCGATCGTGTTTCTAAAAAATCTTTCTCTACCGCTTAAGAAACAAACTCTATTCGTAAATACCGACTTTCCCGAACCTTCACTATGCTAGAGAAAACTCAAAAAAGTCCTTCTTCCTTCATTCAAATTTCTTCAAAGAATCATCATGAAATACCGGACTAGCTCTCGATACCATATTGAAAATTTCGAGGATATGATATCATGTTAGGATTTATAACACTCTAATAGAAATGTTACTGGGGAATTTTTGGTTATTCGTAACAAGAGAGAGGAAACGAAAATTCCTCTTTCTAACACAATAAAGTTATCAATAAAATCAATGTGGAGAGAGAGATGGAGTAGAACTCTATTTCATTAAAACAAACAAACTTGTTACAAAATACAATCTTTCATCGAATTACGCTCGATTTAATAAAAAAATACTCCTCACCGTGTTTTTCATTTCTCGCCTTCACACAATCTTCGATTGCTACTACACCTAGTCTTATGTCGTAGCTACACCCATTTTCTCCGTTGCGGCAACACACAGTTTCCTTTGCAAAGAACACCCATTTTTAGTCGTCGCTACACACACAACGCCGGGGCTTGCCGCGACAAACACAAAATTCCTTTCGTCGCTACACACACAAACCCCGGGGCCAGGCAAATACGCTTCGCTTGCGCAACACACATATCCGGCTTTGTCGCTACAAGACGCATCGCTTCAAGCTTTCTATTTTCTCATTTCTCTGCCTTCACTCGTTTAACACACCGTCTCTTGTTGCATGATCCAAATATGTTAATGTAAAGTTAGGATAAAATATTTATTAAATTAGAATATTTAATAAATATTAGAGAATAAAAATATTTATTAAATTAGAATATTTAATAAATATTTGAGATACTTAGAAATAGAATTTTGTTATTAAAGATAGGACTCTAGAATAGAGTCGTTTCTAAGACTCTAAAATAGGAATAAAGTCGTAAGAGAGTGGTTAGAAAGTCATTTATTGTAAATGGACACTTGTTTTTTCAAGTGATCCATATCTAAATGAAGTTAGGACATATTTCTTATAAATAGGCTAGTCTCCTATTTGGTAAGTTAGTAGAAGTTTACGTTTGTAAACTTTGCAAATTTTAATGTAATTTCTTTTTCCATAATCAATAAAAGTACGTGTCCGAGGACACTTCTCCGCATACCATCCATCCGTCGACAAGAAGTACTATTCACCATCTCTCTCGCATACACACACGCAACATCTTCTTCAAAGCCTCATCACTTTACTAATGTCTATTAAATATATTATAAAACTATATGACCTAAAACTTAAAATTCGTGTGTAACCAAACTTTTTCCTATCACACCTTTTTTCAACCAGTTAGGTGAATGATGTCACGAAGCGGGAGGTAACATGGTGTAGACCACGATTTGATGGATCTAGAGATGGCCGCAACTAGGTTACCGATGCAGGGATTCAAACCCAAAATTTAATGCACGATCGAGTGCAAAACCAAAACAAGAAATCTCCACTACTCCCATCAAATGAAAATTAAAGCTTGCTATCTTGCCATTAGGTTTTGTAGTTGGAATTAATTCCCCACCAGAAAATATGGAGACACCGAATGCAAAATAAATGGAGAAAATTGTGGACCCCGTGATCCGAACTCGCCACTAAACCTCCATCAAGATCAAACCCCACATTTTCCCCAACCACATATACTCGTCCTCTCCTTTACAAATCTCATTCTCAAGGTACCCTATTCTAACACTTGCGTTGAACATAAGAATCCACATATTATTGGTGATCTCATTCGCAGCCATGCAAATGAATTTTGTATGCATTTAGCATTCATTAATGTGTAATTGTATTCCATTAATATTATATATGCCTATGATTTAGGTGTTCTATGGTACTCTCTACACTAAGGCATTCAGATAAGCGACACCATGCCCTATGCTTAGGACAACCATGGCATTTTCTTCGGTGCTCGAATACACGTTGGCACTTATTAGCAAACATCAAACCTCGATATACAATGGCACTTATTCGCAAACATCAAATCTCAAGAGGCTTTGCATTCCCCGCGGATCCAAGGTGGCTATCGTGAGCATTACTTTAAGTGCGCCCTCGCTTATCAATATTTTTCGAGAAATATCTTAATTAATGTATTGGAATAGTATATGCTAATCCTTGAATTTAGGTACAAAATCTAAGAGTTGATATATGATTCCTCAATGCAATAATAGATATATAACTACATAAATATTGGTTTCCACTTACCGTAGCCTCACCATCCATGTGGAAAACACTTAATGTCGATATCCTCATGACTTTGAAGGTAAAGCATGTGGAGAGCATGTTGCATGGCCATGTGGAAAAGTTATGGAAGAAGAGTAATAATTGCTTCATAGAAAAATAATAATAATAAATAATAAATAATAAAAAATAAGTCGTAGTTGGCTGAACTTTATATGAAATGCATCGATGTTTTCATTTCAACTCAGAAGGGGTCCTTGAATGACAATAATATCAACACCAACCTCCTACATGGCTATTCCAACCGAGAGGAGACAAGGCTTAGGGGTGGAAGAATTTGAGGTGGTGGCCGGTATACGACAAAAATACACTAAAATAATGCAACACTGAATAATATAAAATCATTGTACATGGGTTTATACGATGGATATGGTATTCAAGGCAGAAAGTTCAAAATATTGTGGTTAGTTGTTGATATTAAGAATAATTTTTAATATTATGAATAATAATTTATATTTTTTTAGATTGATATTTTGTATGTAATTAGATAGATTTTATCCGGTATTTTTCAATTAATATTTGTTGGAAACTACTTCACACCTATTACAAGCACGAGGACAAAATTGAATTATGATTCGACCTTTCAAGGACACCAGGAGCTACAAATTTTTTGTTTTTATTTGCACTCCATCGGCATTAAAACCCTATGATTAAACCCTTCAAGTTCATATTTTTTGTTTATGGCCATAGACCTATTTTGATTTGAAATTTGTGGTTTGACCACGCAATCCCATGCTCATAAACCCACAAAACCCACTCTCATTAAAACCCCACCAACCATTTAACTTGCCGCCATTTTTTTATTTGAGTGCACCCACATCAAAGTGTTATGGAGCCCACGACTCCACGTTGTACAACCCTTAACGCTGGGAAGTCATTCGCATGAACCAAAGCCTCGTCACCACCTCCCTTAACCCACGTGATAGACAGAGGACCCACCTTGCCAAGTCACCAAGTCATCAACCAACCAACGTGCTATCGCACCGTTTGGATGAACAAGAGCGTACCCTTAGATGGACGTGATAAGCCATTAAACAATTTTGTATAAAGGTTTGAATCAGCTTTTGCTGTGTTAAGCTCGACCAATGAGAGAGCGTTCGCACCATTTGATGCACAATTATCCAGGAGCATAAATGGATGCGATAAAGTCATTGAACCGTTTTGGGGCAAAGAATACATTTCATTAAGGTTTTAGACCCTAGGTTTAATTGTTTTTAATGTTTTGAATATGCCGCGACAAGTTTATTTCGTTAATTTTAAATTTTGGGTTATATATATATAATATTTATAATATATATATTATAAAAATTATATGTTTATAATATATATATATAGAGACAAGGTGCGATCGTGTTAGGAGGTGTATGCCCAAAGGAAAAATACAATATAGTGAGACCGTGTGCAAAAGAAGATAGAGAGTGTATGATAGAGTGTGGCACTATGTTTTGTAGCAAATGGAAGAAAAAGAAAATTTTCGCTTTATAATCCGGTGAATACGTAGTTCTCGAAGAATTTTTTTGTAATAGTGTTTTATTTGAATGAAAAGTGTGTTTCATCCATCTCTATCCACATTGTTTTATTTAAATCTTTGTGTTTAGAAGATGAATTTTCATTTCCCTCTCTCAAGTACTTAATATTCAAAAATTCCAGCATGTTATAAGAGCTAGTGCAGTTCTTTTCATTTTCCAAAGAAGTCAAGGAAGAAGGAGTTTGTTGAATTTTTCTCCCGTAAGTTTGAAGGCTCGTAAAAAACAATGTATTTATCAAAACATATTTTTGTGTTTGCTTTAGTGCTATATAGTCCAGGGAACTATAGAAGGAAGTCTCTTGAAGAAAATTTTTATCTCTCAAAGAAAGGAGAAGGTTTATTTAAGAAACACACTTCAAGGTTTTGGCATAGTTTGGAAAGATAGCAATGGCAAAGGAACCAACACAAGAACGAGTATGGAAATACTCAACTCCCACATTTTAATGGGAAGAACTATGACTATTGGGAAATCACAATGAGAGCCATGTTTGGCTCTCTAGATTTATGGGAGCTAGTAGGAAGATGGTTTATAAGAACTGAAGAGGATGAACAAGCATATAATGCCTTAACACATGTAGAGAAGGATTTGTCAGATGAGTAAATAGTAAGTTAAAGACTAAAAAAGCCCTTTCTCTATCTATCAAGTAGTACATGAAATTATATTTCCAAGAATTGCAATAACAAAGAGGTACAAGTATGCCTGGGATACCTCCAAACAACCTACTAAGGTATGGAGAAAGTAAAGACAAAAAAGCTTCAATTAATGAGAAGATATTTTTGAAGTCATTTGCATGAAAGAGTCAGATATGATAGACTCATTCTTTACATAGTTGATTGGGTTGGTTACGCAAATAAGGTCTCATGGATAGATAGTTGGAATAGAAAGAAGAATAGTGAGAAAATATTGAGGAGTCTACCCTCAAGATTTGATGTGATAGAAACAACCATTGAAGATACAAATGATCTCTCATTGTTTAATGTTGATGAGATTCATGCATCGTTGATGACACATGAAGAAAGATTGAGCAAGTAACAACGTAATCATCTTTGGAGCATGCCTTCAAGACCCAAATGTCCTTTGGAAGAGGAAGAGGTCAAGGCAAGAGGAAACTACCGAGGAAAAGGAAGATGCAGACAAAAATAGAGGAATAAACAAATTTCGCAAATAATTGTGGAAGGGGCAAAGAATCAAAATCATAACCAAGGGCAAGGCACAGCTCAACAAGGTGGACAAAATCAAGCACATGGACAAAGGTACAATAGATAAATACCAAGTCCAATGTCATTACTGCAAGAATTATGGGCACTATGCTAATGAATGTAGGAAGAAATGCAGTGACATGGGTAGTAGACCTGCATGTAAATTTTACTAAAGAGAATCTCACTAATAAATAGCATGTAATATGGCCGAAGAGAAAAAGTGAAGATATATGGTTTCTAGACTCAAGATGCAAACTATATGACCGGAAACATTTCAATGTTTTCCATGTCAGATGAAAATGTGAAGTCAAGCAATGGGAACATACGTTAGTTCTCTCGTCATTGGAAAAAGGAAGAGTGAGTTTTTTTAACAAAGAAAGGAGAAAAGAGATCCATCGCATGTATACTATGTGCCTGCATGAAGTGTAACCTTTGAGCACGGGACAACTCATTCAAAGGCTACAATGTTTTCTTTGAGGATGATGTATGTACTATCATGGACATACCACCAAGCAAGTAGAGGATCAGACAAGTGAACATGATAAGAAATATACTGCCTCTCAAGATGAGAGCAACATTTTAAGAAAGGAGCTAAAATGGCAAAGAATGAAAAAGAGACATTCCAAAGAGGAGAAACAGATGAAACTGCTATGGCACCCGAGATTTGGAAATCTCAACTGAGGTCTAAATTTCGTACAGAAAGAAATGGTGAAGGGATTACCATTGATTTGAAATTGGGCAAAATTTAAGTGCGAAGGTCAGACTCGTGGGAAAACAACATCGAGAAAGCTTTCCATCAGAAAGAGCATAAGGGCAAAGGAAACTTTACAAATAGTCATTCAGATTTTTTTGGACCAATGCAAACACCATCATTATAGGCGCCCATCATAAGTTGACCTTTATTGATGATCACACAAGAAAAACATGGGTTTATTTCTCGAAGTACAGTGCGAAGTGTTTGAGAAATTCTTCCATTTTAAGACTCTCGTAGAGAATCAGTGGGCAGAATATTAAGGTCTTAAGTACGTACAAAGGAGGGAGAATACATCTCCAAAGAATTCCTAATGCTTTTACAGAAAATGGGATACACAAGCAATTTATAGCAAGGTATACACTCAGTAACAAAAATGAGCCGATAAAAGGAAAAATAAAACCATCATGGATATGGTAAGAAGTATGCCGAAGGAAAACATTTTCCAAATGAATATTGGGTCGAAGTTGTACATTGTGCGAAAGATATGTGTTGGGGCCGTATGCTCAATAAATATTGTAATGAACAGAGTTCCCGAAGAAGCATGGGGTGGCATAAAAACAATTTGTCACTCACATGAGAGTTTTTTGGTTGTGTGACTTATGCACACATTCTAGATCGCTTAAGGAAGAAGTTGGATAGTAAGGGGGAAAATGTATATTTTTTGGATACGTGGAAGAATCCAAAGCATACAGATTATATCCAATCCACCAATAAATTTATGATACCCATGTATGTACAATTTATTGAGGAAGAAGTTTTTTGGGATGGAAGTATTGAGAAAATAGAGAATGTGAAAAGTTGTTTGTCTCGTGATGATGATGAGGAAGAAATGGCCGAAAGACATCCCTCATTAGAAGCTGTTCATCTCCACCAACTCAAGGACAAGTAAGGACACCCAAGCCAGTATGGCAATACCTAAGAAGTGATGACAATGCTTCTCCAAGCACATCACAAGGTGAGCAAGATTTGAGTGCTTCTACAAGCATAAGTTCAACAAGTGAAATAGAACTAGATTCGAAGTTTGAATGAAATTTATGAACAAGAGGAATAAAATGAAGGTATGAACTTTATTTGCATTTTATCGTCATGTAGAGGGTCCTATTCATTTCTAAGAAGTTGTAAAACATAAGAAATGGATAGATGCTATGGATGAAAAGGTAAATGCCATAGAGAAAAAACATGACATGGGAATTGGTTTGATCTCCCAAAAAGGTAAAAAGTTATTGGAGTAAAATGGGTTTATAAAACCAAAATAAATGCTTAATGTAAGATCAAAGGCATAAGACCAAACTTGTTGTGCAGTGGCTACAACCAAGAACAAGGAAGAGATTATGAAGAAACATTTGCATCTACAGTAAGAATGAAAATAGTAAGAGCAAGCATGGTCCAAAGTAACACAACACAAATGGAAAGTTTACCAAATGGACATGAAATCATCATTCCTAAAGAGTATTCATGTAAGAGGTATATGTTGAAACTCTCTGGATATGAGAAAGAAGACCAAGAGCACAAGGTATGAACGAAGAAAGTTTTTATGGCTAAAACAAGCACCAAGATCACAGACAATAGATATGACTATCTACTAGAAAATGGGTTTAAAAAATGTGAAGGAGAACCCACCTTATAAATCAAAGAAAAACATGGTAAGATGTTCATTTTGCTTTGTATGTTGACGATATATATTTATAGGTAATGATGCTTACCTCATTGAAAATTTTAAAACAACCATGAAGGATGAATTTGAGATGAATGATATGGATTGCCGAGATACTTCTTAGGAATAGAAGTAGATAAAAATGAAAATAAAAGTTTTTATTTCTCAAGAAAATCATGTTCAAGAAGTTTTTCAAATATTTAACATGCAAGATTGCAAGGCATCAATTACTTCCTACAATGATGGGACTAAACTGAAAGCAAAGAAGACAACAACAAGGATTTTTGATCCAAGTTTGTATAAGAGACATAGTCGCAAATTTTTATGTATTTGACCGCAACTAGTCATATTATGCATGCCGTGAATTTAATTTCCAGATTCATGGAAAGGCCAAAGGAGGCAATATCAAGCAGGCAAAAGAAAAAGAATTCCGAGGTATGTGAAATGAATAAAGAGGTATGGAATCTTATACACCACTTTAGAAAATTTTGAATTGATCGGGATACTACGTGGTTGGGCTCGGCTACGTATGGCAAGAAAGGCACCCCTGGATATGTTTTTCATATGGGTTCAGGAACCATTTCATGGGCTTCTAAGAAAACGGTCAATCAGGCTTTATCAATAGCGTAGGCAGAGTATGTAGTGGCTACAACAACGACATGTCAAGCGCATGGATGAGGAGAATGTTAAGAAGTTTGTGTCAGAATTCGTAAAAAGGCACAACAAATAACCCTTTATCAGTGTGTGATAATAGCCTCACAAATCCTATAGATTTATCGAATAATCTATCATGCTTCATTAAAAGAACAAAAACACATCGATGCAAATTATCACTACATCGAGAGCTGCTGAAATAATGGGGAAATGTTTTTGCGCATTGCAGAATTTAAGAGCAAATATTATATCTTAATAAAACCATTAGGGAAGAAAGTTTTAATCACCTCGTAAAATGTTTGGGTATGGAAGAAAGCATCAATTGCAATTAAGGGGGAGTGTTGGAAACTAATTCCAACCGCAACCGAAGTAGGAGGACAAAATTGAATTCTAATGTGAATTTTCCTAAGACAAACAGGAGCTGAAAATTTTTTTCTTTTGTTTGCACTCCATCATGCATTAAAACCCTATGATTAAACCCTACAAGTTCATATTTTTTGTTTATGGCCGTAGCCCTATTTTTTATTTGAAATTCGTGGTTTGACCACGCAATCCCGCGCTTATAAAACCCACAACCCACTGTAAACCCTACCAACCATTTAAATTGCCGCCTATTTTTTTATTTGAATGCACCCACGTCAAAGTGTCGTGGAACCCACGACTCCACACCGTACAACCCTCAACCAAAATGGGAAGCCATTCGCACGAACCAAGTCTCATCACCACCTCCCTTAACCTCAAGACGAGGTCACTGGGAGACCCACCTTGCCAAGTCACCAAGTCGTTGACCAATCAATGCGCCATCGCATTGTTTGATGCACAATGTACTGCCCTCGCATGGACGCGATAAGCCATTAAACATTTTTGTATAAAGATTTGAATCCTCCGCCGTGTCAAGCCTCGACCAATGGGAGCTCATTTGCACCATTTGATGCACAAATATCCAGAGCATAAATGGATGCGATAAAGTCATTGAACCGTTTTGGCATAAAGTGATTTGAAATCTGCAAAATACGTTTTATTAAGGTTTTAGACCTTAGCTTTAAATGTTTTTAATAAAAATAAATATGTCACGACAAGTTTATTTTCAGAAGTTTATATTTTCTTTGCTATATATATATATATATATATATATATATATATATATATTATGAACATTATATGTTTATAGTATATATAAAGACACCGCCACCGTGTTATGAGGTGTATGTCCGAAGGAAAATAAAATATAGTGAGACTCGGTGGCAAAAAGACAGAGAGTGCGAAGACACAAAGTGTGGCACTGTTTTGTAGCAGTCAGTAAAGAAAAAGAAATTTTTTGCTTTATAATCCATAACACAATGGTTCTCAAGAATCCTTTTTTGCAATAGTATTTTGTTTGAATGACAAAGTGTGTTTCATCCATCTCTATACACATTGCTTTATTTCAATGTCGTTGTTTAGAAAATGAATTTTCATTTCCTCTCTCCCCGTTAAGAATATTCAGAAATTCCAACAATATTATTCTTTATTAGAATAGATAAGCCAAGAAAATATCTAAGTGTTGAATCCACTTAATTTCTGTTTTGAATTCCAAATTTTTATGTTCCGTCAAACGACTCGACTATAATCAGAGAAAACTGTTTATTTTTGTTTTAGTAATTTAAAAACATAATTATATTGTTATCGTAATTTATGAGAGGAAAATCTAATTACAGCTCTTGGAGATTTTTCATGAGGAAAAATATGATGGGATAAAACAGTATCTCTATAAGGCCATACTCGATGAACCTTGGGGCGAAATACCTACAAAACCATTCATTTTAAATATAATGTACGAACAAGTGATTCTAGAAGAGCCTCCCAAAAAAAATTTCAGCGTTGGTTTATGAGTGATAATAATGATGTTAACACTGCATTATTCTTTTTGTGATGCCATTACGAATGACCTTATCATAACATTTTTAAGAAAAGTCGTATAATAGCAAATTTTTGCCTCTCATATAAGTGAGAATGTTTCTGAATAAGATGCTTAAAAAAAATGGCACTTGTTTTTGCTTTTTCTAAATGAAAGAGCATCACTTGATTATTTTTTCCTTCATATAATCAAGGAACATTGCGAACTTTTTTCCGTTCACATTATTTGTGATTTGAATAAAAACAGTATTTTAATTAGTTGTATAAACTTAAATTTTAATATTTATAATTAAATATTATTATTTTTAATATTTTAAATTATTATAAACTAAATTTTTAATGTATTTAATTTATTGATAAATATATATAAAAACTAATTTGAATTTATAGATATATTAGTTTTCTTAAAACTATCAAATAAGTATCTACTATATTCTCATATTAAAATAAAAAGTAATGAAAAAAATTCTTACATATTGAAACATTATTTAAATATAAAATTTTATAATAAATAGACATCTATTCAAATTAAATATATATACAAATTGAAAATATATTAATATAAAACTAATACTTATTAATTTATATATATATATATATATATATATATATATAGATAATAATTATATAACTATATGTCATATTATAAATTAAAAATGATAATATATAATAAGTATTTATAAAAATAATTAAATTTACAATTACTTTATAGAGTTTAGTATTCTATGGTCTGCCTTAACGTGTGAATAAAACAACTACAATAGAAATGGAAAAACTACAAAGGTTGCCGACAAGCGACTATACTAGCTCATATAACCATTTGAACGTTGAGAACAACTCTGCTCTATATTAGGAGGGCTTGCAAACCGCCAGAAAAATATTCCTATGTATTAGTAGGGTTTGCAAATCATGAAAAAAATATTATTGTTTCTAATTGGAGCCCATCTTTATGTTAAATATAGATATTATACTTGTGTGCAAATTATTGAGAGTATTTTAATTTTTATCATAATTTTAAATTTGAATTTTTTTATTTATAATTAAATATCAATATTAATTAAATTATAAATCTGAATTTTTATTAGTTTTTTACAAGATATATTAGTAACGAAATAAATATTTTCTTTAGTGTTATATTAAAATGAAAAGTATATATATATGCGTTTTAATAAAAAAACTTATTAAAATTTGAAAGCTTATTCGATTATAAAAATTTTAAGATAAGTAGATATTTATTAAAATGAAATGTGTATATAAAAATTGAAAATATATTATTATAAAACTAATATTTATCAATTTAAAATGAATAATAAATATATAATTTTAAAATAAAATGATAATATAGTCATATATCTTATTAATTAAATTTCAAAATAAAGTTAATCATGGTAAATTATGGTCAACCATGTTTATTTAACAACTTATGATATTTATATTTGGGTTTATATAACATGGGTTTATATTATTCCGTTGGGTGTAATATTAGTCAATCTTGCTTTATAATCCCTTAGGTTTTAAGTATTAATTCCCTTGCGTTTATAGTTCCCTTGGATTTACAATATCAATCATGGTCAACCATTGTCATTCATGGCCTACCATAGTCAACCATAGTTTATAAAATCAATCGTGGTCACAATGGTCCAATATTGTATCACCGTGACAAAGATTGTCCTAATATGAAAATCAATCACGCACACGATGACTAACTATGGTTGAACATCACATTGTGACAAATATTGTCTCGATATGAAAATCAATCATTTCATTTTGGCAAATATTGTCTCAATATGAATATTAATCATGGTGAACCATTGTCCTATGTTTCATCACGGATAAGGAGTGTCTCAATATGAAAATTAACCATGGTCAACCATGTTTATTTTAGGGTTTATAATATTTATCTTACGATTTATAAACCTTGGATTTATAATATGAATCCCTTGGGTTTAATATTCCTGCTAAAAATACCTTTGGGTTTTAGAATTAATCCCTGGGTTTATAATATCAATCCCTTCACTATTAATATAAGGGTTCATATTCCTAGGGTTCAATATTATTCATTTGGTTTATAATATCAATCATAGGATTTCATCTAAATCACTTATGTTTATAATCAAATTCAACCATGGTTAACCATGGTACAACGTCACATTGTGAGAAAGATCATGCCCCAATATTAAAATAAACATGTTTAATCATCGTCGACCATCATAAATATTTGTCAATCATGGTCAACCATGACCCAATGTCACATTGTGATAGAGATTGTCTCTATATGAAAATCAACCTTGGTCAAGCATGGTCCAATGTCGCATTGTGACAAATTTTGTCTCAATATGAAAATCAATCATGGTCAACCATGTATAGCTCAATTGTGACAAAGATTGTTCAATATGAAAATAAACCATACTCGACCATGGTCAACCATGATCAACCTTTGTTTATTTTACCATTTATAATATTGTCATACCTCGTTATATACCTTGTTTTATAATATCAATCATGGTAAAACATGGTCCAATGTCACATTGTGACAAAGATTTTCTCAATATGAAAATAAACCATGGTCCAACATGGTATTTTGAAAATATTGTCTCAATATAAAAATAAATCATGGTCAACCATGGCTTAGTGTCACATTGTGATAATGATTATTCAATATGAAAATAACCATGGCCATCCATGTTTATTTTAGGTTTTATGATATTTATCTTATGGTTTATATACCTTGGGTTCATAATATTAATCCCTTGGGATTAATATAATTCCCTTTGGCTTATAATCTCTTGGATTTTTTAGTATTAATCCCTTGGGTTTATCATTCCCTCGTGTTTATAATATCAACCCCTGTATTTATTAATCTAAGGGTTCATATTCCGAGGGTATAATATTATTCATAATGTTTACAATATTAATCATATGGTTTAAATCCTATCATTGTGACAAAGATCGTCTCAATATGAAAATAAACCATAGTCAACCATGTTTGTTTTAGGATTTATAATATTTATCTTAAGGTTTATATACCTTGGATTTGAATTTTAATCCCTTGGTTTTAATATTATTCCCTTGGGTTTTTAGTAATAACTGGGTTTTTAATTTATTTGGATTTTGATATAGATAATTCCTTAGGTTTATAAATTACAAACCCATAGTCAACCATGGTTAAATTACATTATCACAAAGATTGTATCTTTTTGAAATAAACCATGGTCAACCATGGTCCAACATCGACCGTGACAAATTTTGTCTCAATATAAAAATTAGTCATGGTAAATCATAGTCCAATGCCACATTGTGACAAAGATTACATCTAAATGAAACTCAACCATGGTCAACGATGGTCATCCATGTTTATTTTAGGTTTATAATATTTTTCTTAGGGCTTATATTTATCTAGGGTTTATATAATAAGTGAGTTTATAATATTAATCCCTTTGGATTATAATCCCTTAGGTTTTAGTATTAATCCCTTGGGTTTATTAGTCCATTGAGTTTATAATATCATCCCTTGACGTATTTTTCCTAAGGGTTGAAATTCCTAGGATATAATATTAGACATAAGGTTTATAACATTAATCATAAGGTTTAATATTTATACTAGGGTTTAATATTGGCTCTATATGAAAATCAACCATTATCAATCATGGTCAACTATGGAAAATAACAATGGTCACATTGTGACAAAGATTGTCTCATGGTCCCACAGCTCATTGTAACAACCATGGTCATCCATGGTCAACCATGATCCAACATCACATTTTGATAAATAATATTTCAATACAAAAGTAAATGATAGTCAACCATGGTCCAATGTGGCATTGTGATAAATATTGTCTTAATATGAAAATTAATCATGGTTAACCATGGTAAACCATGCTTGTTTTTAGGGTTTATAATATTTATCTTAGGGTTAATATACCCTCGGTTTTAATATTAATCCCTTGGGTTTAGTATTATTCCCTTGTGTTTTTAGCATTAATCCATTGGGTTTATTAGATTATTACATTTATAATATGAATCCCTTGGGTTTAACAATCTAAGCATTCATATTCCTAGTGTTTAATATTATTGATAAGGTTTGTACTATTAATCCTAGGGTTTAATATTAATCCCTTGGGTTAATAATATTAATCCATTGGGTTTGTAATATTAATAATTCGTTTGGTTTATTAATCCCTTTGGTTTTTAATCCACAAGGTTTTTAATCCATTTGGATTTTAATATGAATAAATCTTCGGGTTTATGAATTATAATCCCATAGTCAACCATGTTCCAATGTCGTATTGTGAAAAAGATTGTCTCTTTATTAAAATCAACCATGGTCGGCCATAGTCCAACATCACATTGTGACAAATATTGTATCAATATGAAAATTAGTCATGTTCAACCATAGTCCATTGTCACATTGTGACAAATATTCTGTCAAAGTGAAAATCAACCATGGTCAACAATGGTCAAACTTGTTTATTTTACGGTTTATAATATTTTTCTTAGGGTTTATATACCTTGGGTTAATAATATTGATGCCTTGGGTTTCATATTATTCCCCTCAGTTTATAATTCATTTGGTTTTAAGTATTAATCCCTTAGGTTTATTAGTCCCTTGGGATTATAATATCATTCATTTGGGTTTCTAAATCTAACAGTCCACATTCCTAGGGTATAATATTATTCATAGGGTTAATAATTTTAATCATATGGTTTAAATTGTCTCTATATGAAAATAAACCATTGTCAACCATGGTCACACTATGACCAAAATTTTCTCATTGTGCAACATCTCATTTTTTCAACCAAGGTAAACCATGGTCAGACACTGGATTATGGCAAAGATTGTCTCAATATGAAATTCATCCATGCTCAACCATGTTCAACCATGTAAAATCATGGTCAACTATGGTCCAACGTCACATTGTGACAAGGAATGTCTCAATATGAAAAGAAATCATGGTTGAACATGGTCAATCATGGTCAACCATGGCCAACCATGATCTAATGTCACATTGTGACAAAGATTGTCTCAATATGAAAATAAACCATGGTCACCCATGTTTATTTTAGGGTTTATAATATTTATCTTAAGGTTTATATACTTTGGTTTTACAATGTTAATCCCTCAAATTTAATATTTTTTTTTGTAAGCTTCGTAGTACTCTATTTTCATTCATTTTCTAAAATATGATACATCTAGATATAACAGTTTGGTGGCCTCGATACACTCATGATGGGAAACCAGATCTATTTTCCACTTGATGGCATGGTATGCCATCCAAAAAGATAGAGTCTTAAGTATGTTGAACGAGGCAAACATGGTCTAAATATTCACCCTTACATAATCTTTACCATCTTTCCTATCATATCTACTGAAAATTTGAAACTTAAAAGTTATCCACATATATCTAATAATAAAAAAACACAATTAACCATTCAAAAATTACTCAGCTTCATCTGAGATCAAGGCTGACTCCATAGGTGCCAGGTCTTTAGATGAGGTTCCAACTTGCTCCATTGGCTTGGAAATGTAGGGGATGTGATGCTATATGTGGTACAACCGGTCATCCTGCTTCCTTAACTGAAACTTCAGTTGACTAAACTCCATCTTATAGTCTATAAATTCCTATGTGAGAGCCACCAAACTGATGGACATATGTTCAAGAGATTTTCTACAAATGATTTTCACAGACCGATACAAAAACATGGTGTATCTAAATTGATTGAGCCTCCCTCTGGTTTGGCTCAGGTCTGGAATTAAAACTTTCCACTCCGCAGTGGCCATCTCCATCTCCGCCTCTTTGTTAATGTCAGCCTCCCACTTTTATATAACTTGTTGGATCTATTTTGAGGTATTTTCGTGGTACGTCATTACTGCCTCTTGAATTATGTCGATGGTCAGCCTCTGCCCTTTAGGATTGCTTCGAGGGGAGTTGGGATGGCTATCAATTGCCTTCCCTTTTTATTTTCTGCCACGACCACAACAAGCATGGCTATTCGAATGCCTAGGAGCAGCAGGACTGTTGGAGCAAGCTAACCCATGAGCCATTCCACCATTCTGTGTCACGAAACCAAGAAATTACAGAGGAGGTCGTGTGTTGGGGGTCTCCATTCCCACGATCCCGCCTGCAACCAAGCTTTCCTTCACAATGAAATCCCCATTCTTGTCTCCTCATCGTTTTAATGCTCGTGTGTGATCCAACTTGCCACCACCTTGCCTACGCTTGCATGTAGAGGTACTTCTTGGCACCCTTTCCATTCATGCGAACGGCGGTGGGCATCATCCCCAACGTACCTATCATTAATGCTGATGGAAGTTTAGATCCTACACATAACACCCCGATTGGGGGGATCCCTCAAATTTAATATTATTCCCTTTAATTTTTAGTATTAATCCCTTGGGTTTACTAGTCCCTTAGGTTTATAATATTATTAACTCATTGGGTTCATTAATCCCTTGTCTTTATAACATTAATACCTTTGGTATATTGATCCCTTGGATTTATAATACTAATCCCTTGGGTTTTTAATCCCTAGGGTTTATAATATTATTCCTTTGCGGTTGTTGATTCTTTGTGATAATGATCCTGAGGGTTTATAATATTAATCTCTTCAATTCACAGTATTAATAATTCATTGGGATTATTAATCCCTTGGGTTTATGATTTCGTTGGTTTATAATATTGATAAATTGATATCATTATTTAAAATTTACGCTATAATTGTTTTAATAAATATTATACTTATATATTTATTAATATTAATATCAACATGAATTATATTTATATTTATATATTTATTAATATTAATTTTAAATAAATATATATTGACGTGTATGAACTTATATCAACCATATTTATTAATTTGGTTCTCACAAAGATTGTCTCAATATGAAAATAAATCATTGTCCACCATGGTCAACCATGGTCCAACGTTATGTTGTGACAAATATTTTCTAAATATGAAAATAAAGCATGGTCAACCACTGTCAACCATAGTAAACCATGGTCTAGTGTCACATTGTGACAAAGATTGTCTCAATATGAAAATAAATAATGGTCAACCATGGTCCAATGTCACATTGTTAAAAATATTGTCTCATTATGAAAATCAGTCATGGTAAACGATGTTAATACGAGGATTTATAGTATTTATCTTTGGGTTTATAAAAATAACCCCTTTTGTTTAATATTATTCCCCTGTGTTTTTAATCAAAGGGTCAATAATATTAATCCCTTAGGTTTATTAATCTAAAGATCCATATTCCTACGGTCTAATATTATTCATAGAGTTTATAATATTGTAAAACCTACGATTAATATTAATATTAATCGTAGGTTTTACAATATTATAATTAAGTATTTATTATTATGAAAAAAATGAATTGAATAACAATTATATTTATTTTTCAATAAAAGTAAATAATTAAATTATTATTCATTTATTATTAATAATAGTTAATTAAATTATTAATTAATTATTTTTATTTCATTTTAAAAAATATTATTATTGAATTATTTAATAATATTATTAATTGATAATAGTATCCATTTTAATTAATAGCAATCTTAATAATAATAATAATAATAATAATAATAATAATAATAATAATAATAATAATAATAATAATAATAATAATAATAATAATAATAATCATAATAATCATAATCATAATCATAATCATAATCATAATTATAATTATTTAGTTGTATTAATCTTTTTAATATTAATCTTATTATTATATATTTAATTTTATTAATTAATGTTATTATTAAATAATTTATTTATATTATATTATTTAAAATTTAATAATAATAAATAACATTTGATATTAAATAATAAATATTATAAATAAATAATAATTATTTATTTGTAATAATTATTATTGCAATAGTTATTTTCTACAATAATATTTCTAATAATTAGTATTGCAATAATTATTATTATAATGGTAATAACAATTTTTTTGTTGCAATTCCTTTTTGATAGTATTATTTCTATTGTTATATATTTATCTATGGTAGATACAAATGACGTTTTAGCCTATATTAACCACATTAGTATTTTTAATGTGTTTGTGCTAAAAGTATTTTAAAAATTTTCCTTTTTAACAAATACTAACCATAAATATTAATAAATTCAATAAATGTGATCAAAACAAACAAAATTATTTGTAAGACTTATTAAATGTGAGGATCAATATATTTTAGTATAAAGTATAATCGTCACCCTAAATAATGTTTAATTTCTACAACTCTTTAATATGTATAGCGTAAATAAAAGAAATCTATAATATTTCAAAAAAGAAAATTAGTGTGTGTGTGTGAGTGAGAGAGAGAGAGAGAGAGAGAGATAATTAATGTTTATTAAAACTAATATAGTATATGAAGCTTTAAGAAGCTAAGAGATTGCTCAGAATTCATTTCATTTTTATAATAGAAAAAGCATTAACATAAGCATTCCAAGATCACCATGGTTTTGCGAACTTTAAAGATCAAGAAATTTAGTATTTTGAGAAATATTTTGAAATTTAGATTTAATGAAAGTATAAGCTAAACAATGTATGAGAAAGAGTATTCATCTTCAACCCTCTTAGTATCACAAAGACGATAGAATCTTTCATGTGATGGTGTTTTGGGAATGACTAATGCCCAATTTCATTGTTCTAGAAATCATCTACTTCACATAACAATGTTTTTTTTTTAATACCTTACTTATATACAAATATATCCACTTCCATTATAATGTTTACTAAGAACCTACCATTTCTTCCCATGTCAATTTCTATCTCATGTTACATTAAATCACTTTCTTAGTTTACAAAAATACCTTATGGTATACTTTTGGTGAGTTATATATAACAATGTATTCATAACTTTTGGTCATATTACTTAATGTGTGATATCATAGACATAGGGTTTTCCATCTCCTTTATGATGTGGAAAATAGGCCCCTTTTTCTTATATTAAGTTTTACGACCTTGTTAGACAAAGCGATGTGTGAATAATAAAACCAGTTATTATGACATGTGATTGGATTTCATGTGATTGGATTTGGTGGAGGAAAATATGGTTCCCTTCCCCCTAGCGGATTGAGGAGACATGCACGCAACCTCTGAAATGTGCAAAAGGATGTAAAATAAAAATATATCATGGAAAAACTGAAAAAATTTGTTGTTGGTTTTTGGTTTGTTTTTTGTGATTTCTCATTGAGATTTTAGCTTGTCCATTGGTATTTTGGCTCTAGAACTCTTTATTTTTGGTTAAGGCCACTGAATTTATATCTTGGGAAAAGTTTCTCTCCCTTCTGAGTGCATTGAATTGGTCGTTGGAGCATGTGCAAGTTGTTGGGCATTAGCAATAGAATATAGAGTACCATCTGAGATAGTATGTAGATCCTTGTGCATGAATTAAACACTTAAAATTTGGTTTGTTTCCTTATCAAATATGTGTGAGGCCACTGAATTATGTCTCTAAGCCTAATGTGAACAGTGGGAGGCTTAGTGGAATAATTGGTCATTGTGGTTCTTGAAATATTAGTGATAAACCACTTGGATAGTGCATTTCAACTTTCGAAACTAAGGATAACCCATTTAAACCTTGGGTAGAATCCTTGTGAATTTGGGTGAATTCCCTATAAAATGTGTGAGACCATTACACTATGTTTCTAAGCCTATGTCGATAAATGGGATGCTTAGTGGAAGATCGAATCATTCTAGTGCTTTTTTTATGGTAGACTAACCACTTCGAAAGTATATTAAAACCCCCGATATTGAGAAATACCCCCTCTAAAAATTAGGTGAAATCATTATGATTTTTGGGCGAATTCCCTATGACTATGGTTGAGGCCAATGAATTATGTGCCCAAGCATGCATGGATTAGTGGGAGGTTTACTGGAAGACTAAATCCATATATTTCTTGGTGTGTATTTGATAAACCTCTTGGATGGTGGATTCTAACTCTCAATACTTAGCGATACCCCATATAAACGATGGGTTAATTCAATGTGAATTTTTAGTGAATTCCATGTGAAGTGTGTTTGAGTACAATGTAATTTTTGTCTAATCCTGTGTGGATTATAGGGAGGATCAATGGAAGATTGAATTACTATTGTGCTTTCTATATAGCAGGTAAACCACCTAGATAGGGAATTCTAGGTCATTGTGGTTCTCGTTGAGTAGTTGATAAACCAGTTCAAAAATGAACATTAGATCCTATGATGCTTGGTATAAAAAGATAGTTGATAAACCACCTCGATAATGAATTTCAACTCCTCAGATTCAACAATACCCCATCTCAACCTTAGGTGAATCCTCATGAATGAACTCAAAGGAAAGAGCAAGTTATTGTGGTGCTTACTACTAGGTAACAACTGATGAACCATATCGGTCCTCGTTGTAGATATAATTGATAAATGAATTTGGCTCTTTTTGTTAGAGGGTATTTGATAAACTACCTGGATATTGGGCTACATATTTAGAGTGATTAACCAATCCTTTGTGTTAATTCCTTAAGCAAGCATTTCCTCATACATTGGACCTTGCTCAGGGATGGTCGACTGCCAAAAATGTATTTTGTAGGTGGCATTGGCTGGAGTGGAAATCACTCCTCGAGTTGTTAGTGAGTTTAAAATATATAGATAAATATATTACATTTATATATTTGAATCATGAATCGTGATGTTTAGTGTGATGATTATGACTAATATGAGATCTCTTATGTCTATGAATTTTAGTTAAATGTATATAGAGTATTCTATTCAATATTATGTTCATGATTGATATGGGAAGGATCTCTTAGTTGCCAACAATGGAACCTAAATATAGTAGCTTAGCTTATTTAGATGATTTTTAATGACTAATAGATGGACCGGAAATCATATTATATAGTTGCCAGAACATGTGTTTTCATGCTTAGTTAAGTTATAACCATAGCTTTCTGAAAATATTTAAACAAATTGCAAGTTACACAAGGGAAGCAATGGTAATTTATGAATTTTTTCATTGAATTGGTGAAATTACTAGTGCCTTTAAATAACGTGTTTTCTAAATATAATATATTGAATGGTGTGCATGGGATAAATTAATAATCTGTTTATTATGACACAATAATATTCATTAAAACATAATTAAATAGATCAGATAATTACTATTCTAATTCTACAAGCCTAATAGAAACGATAGAGGGAAACATGGCACCCATGGGAAATGGTGTTGGGGAACAAGATCATGGCGAAATGATTTTGGGGGAATTGGAACCCAGGGAAAGAAAATGATACCACCTCGAATGTTGTTGTTCCATGAAAAATGACACTTACCATCTTTGGGAAATATTATACCGGGTAAGTGATCCCAAGGAACATGGTACCGAGGGAAGTGATCTACGAAACTTGGTACCAAGGAAGTGATCTCAGAGAACATGGTAAAAAGGTAAGTGATTCACATAAATTTAGTACTGAGGGATGTGTTAGAATATCATCCCAAACAAATGTAGTAGTAGGAAACATGATATTGGGAAAGCGAAATGATGTGACAATATCGATATGTCATATGTTCCATGTGGCCCCCATGTAGAAGTGGCATGGCACCACGTGGGTCATGCATGGACACATGGGTGCAACATAGATTCCTCTTGATTGCATGGCTTATTTAATGGACTAATGTTCTGAGGGCCATAATTTTCTACCCATAACTCAAATTGAGCTAAATTTTATATCACTAAAAATTCCTCAACAAACTAAATGAGAGGATTGCATTAGTCTTAACATTTGAATATATTGAGGAACACAAGTTGTTATAAACCCATCTTCATAACAAACCTCAAAAATTGGGTAAAAAATGTAAAACTCCCACAACTTAAAATAATCAAAACAATAAAAAATGTTAAACTATAATAAAATGTAACGAAACTACCACAAAAACATTTATGTTAAATGTATTTCTTTGGAAATATTTCATTTCGAAATAACACTAAGTCTACATTTATACCAATGTTCAAAACCACTATACCTTTCACACAATGCATAAATATCTCTATAATCACCATGGAAGAAATTCGAATGCTACAATCTCTATCTTCATTGTTCCTACCCCCACTTCCATATTCATGGCAGTGTCTTAAAAAAGATCTCGAGATAGGCAAAACACTATTTATTCCATCCATGAAGCGGGCATATACTATAATAGCAATGACAAGGAAAAGGTTATTCACTCTCTAGCCACCTTGGCATTGGTGGAAAATTCCATACCAAACTAAATTTCCCAATGAGAGTTCAGAAACATGGTACCTATAATGATCAAAATGTTCTCTTCGTATTCTCAAACCTTTTAAATATTATTATAGATGCTTTAATGTTTTCAACATTTCAAAATCTCTCATTTTCCTCTTCCTCCATCTTGCCGCAAGGTAAACTTCCAAACGTAAAGCATTTACTCTTTTAGTCTTTTATAAATAAAAATTAAAGTGGAAATTGGTATTTTTTGATAAAAGTTTATTCTATAACTAAAAATTAAACTGGAAATTGGTATTTTTTAATAAAAGTTTATTAATACAATTGAAACATTAAAGTAAGGATGATTACTTGATTTTAAAATAATAAGATGAATATTTGATTTTAATTTAAAATACTAAATTATTTTGGAAAAATATTTTTTATTTATAATTTATATTTAAATATTTATTTATTTATTAACTCATTTTTAAACATTTTGTATGATTTATATATATATATATATATATATATATATATATATATATATATATATATATAAGTTATGAGTTGAAATTGAGATGAAGTACAGTATACATAACGCTTCGTCAAAACAACGTCAAAACAATTCTATCTTAGTAAAATTAATAATATTGGGAGCGTTGAAGGCCTTGTGAGAATTTATTTTGGAAGATTTTCATTTTCTGATAGCTCCAATATTTAGATAGAAATGCCCCATACTAGTTGATCATGCATGCGATCAAACGTCTTCCAAAAAGAAATAAAAATAAAAACAGCATGAATAGTAATTACCTGGAATGTTTGCCACATGATCAAATTTTAAAAAAGCAATAACAGTTATTACCTGAAATGTTTGCCACACAATCGAATAATAATAGTGCGTTTATGGAAGTTCATCCAACATAGCGCTAACATTACCTGGAGACAGAGACGAGCGAAGCCATTTCTGTTAGGCGGTAGGACAATAAACATGGCCTACCGTTACCTCCCATTCCGATCAATATCGTGGGGAGTGGATAAATTAAAAGGTAGGTGAAGTAAAATGGAACTACTATTTCACATGTGCCAAAACCAATTATAATTTAATTTAATTGTTTATTGTTGCTTTTGAGGTAATAGTGATGTTTCATTTTGTTTCATTTTATTTAATTGGAGACTAAAAGGGGTTCATATATATTTTTTTTATTAGAGCAAGAATATTCTTTTCAAATAAAATCTTGTACTTGTTTGAAAATCAAAATTCGTTGGCCCCCATTCCAATATTTATTAAATTTAAACATAATTTTTTTATTTTTCTCAATATTTTATTTATTTAACCTTATGTAAACCAAATGTAAATGTGTTGAACTATATTATGGATTATGATATTAACATTATGAGTTATGATGCTGACATAATAACAATAAGAGATCTAGATTTGGCTGCCCGTTTTGTGTTCTGTATTCGCTTTTCATATAATGATGTTTGATGTGTCATTAACATGAGTGTATATGAAGAGAGTGAATACTTGTTGGAAATACTCCCGACCACCGTCATGAATAAATACTGGCAACAACCCACATTTTATTGATTTTTTTGTTCCAGAAAGGACAAAGCACAAATCTAAATCTGCAGGCATTTCCACATGCAAAGTCAAGAAGTAGACTACCCGAGCCATACTCTGCGTTTAATTTTCTTTCTCGTCGTTGACTTACCTTTTACCTATAATTCACAGCCCGCAAGATTTAAGCGTTACCTCTTAAGCCTTCTCCGAATGTTAAGTTTCTGCCGATGTGATTTGGTGGGACCCACTATACCTTACCGCATTACCAAACCACTGCAAACCTTTGTTATTTTGTTATTCCTTACCTTTCCGCCATTTCCTCTGTTTGTCTCTGTGTGCTTTTAATTTCCACATACATTGCTTCTTTGTTTTGTGTGTATGTTTTCGACATAGCTCAGAGCATACCAAATTTTTCCAACATGGTATCTGTTATCACTCAGTAATTTCTAGATGTTAAAGAAAGAAATAGTCCAAGGTAACAAGAGACCAACTTTTAAACTCTAGGATTTAGCCTTCCTAGGGTTGAGAGAGGGCTCTCTCTTCAAGATTTAACTTTGTTTGATTTGTAAATATTAGACTAGTTATGAATGTGCAGCTTTGGTTTGGTTTTGATTGATTTGGCGAGAAAAAAAATCACTTGAAGGGATGGATAGTGGGAAATCTATTCATCCATTGGGCTAAGGACTCAAAATCAATCAAACAGAACTGGGATCAAGGCCAAAAAGTTAAATTTTTTTAGGGCAAGATAGATAACCCTTGAAGATATTGGAAAGTTTTTTTTGTGAGGTGGTATGATCAGGATAAAGGGAAATTAAGAATCATTTTATCTGGAAAAAGGAAGTAGTAGGCAGAGGTCAAACGAGAGAGGGAGAAACTAAGTGTTCCCTACACTAGAAATCAAAGGAAAACATAGAAATGATAACTAGTTAAAAACAGAGTGCTCTCAACAAATCATGTAGTACTACTCCTAGTTATTCATTAAAATTTAGAACAAACATAGATGGATGCATGTAACAAAGAAAGATAACAATGACAAGTAGGGAAATACTTCACTCCAAATAGCTTATCACAGGAATCCTGAAGTATGATGCCAACTGGTTTGATCCAGTCTACTACTCGAAATTTGAAACATAAAAGCCTTCACATCCAACAAAAATGACTATAGAAATCTCCAGCAATTTATTCCCCAATAATACTTCAAAGTGTGAAGTATTTATACAAATTCTAAACTAGAATATCTTGAAAAAATATCAAGATTGGTTTACAAATATCTCAAACTGTTTTACATAAATAGATCTTAATAAAAGGACACTCAAAAATAATGCATCTATTTGGCACTATACTTATGGATTGATGGTGACAAAGAAGAGAATTCGAATTTGATATCAACTCTTAGTTGATGATGAGGCATCCAAGTCACTAACTGTGTCCTTTCTTTGTGCATTCTGCTCCAGAAATTCTACAAACTTGGGGTCCAATGATACCTTTGTATGTCTCCATCCGAGATACATATGTAAACAGTGAAAGAGGTTTTTGCATATAAATATGTTGTTGAGATAAAACTCTCTCAGTTCCCTAAAATTCTGCTCCAGCTGTCCACAATAGGCTCTGCAAAAAGATGTGTAAAACAGAGCTTTGCACAGTCTGAAAAATAGGTTTTAAATATGTGCATGTATCTCTCATTATGTAAGACCTGTGCAAAATGTGAGATATTTTTTTGTAGATGGGTCTCTTGGGAACAAAAAAATTCTTCATTTTTGTAATATGTATTTCTGATTCGCTACAATCGTCTCTGTAAAATGATGACTTAACATGAATTTTCAATAAAAAGTGCTTTCAAATATTGTTTAATATTTCCAAATCCATAATGGATGTTAAAAATGTGAGAGAGGTTTTTGTAGTTGGACATATTAGGAATACAAACCTCCTTCAGTTTTGTAAAGTTCATCTTGGATTGGTCACACTAGTTTCTGCAAAACAATGACTTAAACAGGAAATTTCTGCAAAAATGTCCCTTCTTGCTCTGTTTTCATCATTTAACCCTTTTGTTCTTTTAACTGTTTTACTTTTACTTTGGATAAATTTTACTATTGGTGAAAGTATTTTCATCTCTATTTACCCATTACGGCCTCTATTTTTACTTTTACTGTTTTACCTTGACTGCTTTGTAACTTTTTTTTAACCTTTACTCTGACTTTCATCTGATTTACTTTAACTTTGATGCTCTTTGACTGTTCTATTTTCACTGTCACTGTGAATTATTACTTTACTTTGAACTTTAACCTTTACTATGAGTTCTTCCTAGTTTTACCTTGACTGTTATGAATTCCCTGTTTTAATCTTTACATTAAAATTCTCTTTTATCTTTCATAGGATGACTGTCCTTTAGCTCTGATGCCTAGAATATTTTAAGAAAAAACCTTTGAATTCATATCCTTGTAAGTTCTTGGAGTAAAAAAGATCTTTAACTAGTATTTAGATTGTTTTATCCAAGTTATGTTAGATTACCTGCAAAAAATAAAAACAATAATTACTGAAAACCAAGTTTGCAGGGATGCAAATGGGATCGAGGGAAATAGAAATATGTCAATTGAATCCTAGCTGCAAAGGTTTCTAGAAGCTTTCTGAAATATTTTGACATTAAATACGGTTTTTTACAGGATATAGGTTTTGGAACAATGCACAGGCTTCATTCTTATTAGTCTAGAGGAAGAATAAAGTTGAAAAATGCTGTAAAAGGGATAAAATGGTGCAATTTTAGTGTTTATTAGGCAATTTAGGGTTAATTAACGCCTGCAATAAATGTCTGTCAAGTCAAGCAATGGCAGTTTTCAAGCTTAAAAGGTATAAACTGCGAGTGGTTTTCGTGCTCGTTTTGAGTGGTAAGTGGTTTCAAATGAATCAAATGTGATCCAATAGGGTTAAGCCACATGGAGGAGAGAGGAAAAGGTGAAACCACCTATTTCGCGTGCAAATGGAAATGTTATGTTCGCGCAACTTTATTTGCAATGCGAACGGTTGCGATTGACTGGTGGAGTTGCATGGAATTTCAGAGTGGGTCCAGCATTTGTTAATCCGACGAGATAATTATGTATTAAAATAATGTTTTAATACATAACCTTGGTTTATTATGAATGGTGGAAGTTAGAGCTTTTAACAAAGGGGATGCAGGCAAATGTAATATTAGGGCTGGTGGGGGATGTATTAGGTAGGTCCGACATATATGACGTGCGGAATTTAAAACTATATGTTATAATTAAAATTTGGGTTGGGAATTAAAACAAAAGTGGAATTAATATAATACGGGCTAAGGGGTATATAGTGGAGCTAATACATAAGTTAGAAATTAATATGAAATAAAGGGGTAATATATGATATGAATGAAAAATACATGTTTTAACACTAAGTAAAGTGTAAAAAATAGACAAATAAGCATATTTTGTCCCTTTATGTTTTTCACACTTAAAATTAGGATAAAATGCATTTTATGGGTTTCTGAGTGATTTTGAAATGGAAATGAAATTAATTATTTAGGGTTTTTACTTTTACTAAGAAAAAATGGGTTTTTACTTAGGAAAAGGGATCATGATTATGGATGAAGGGTAAATGTTGATGAAATGGGGTTTTATGCTAGAATTCAATATTTTTAACCAATCAGTCATTGAACCTTGGGTCCGGTCCCAACAGAAGTAAGAGAAATGCTCTGAGCCTTTTTAACTGAAGGTTTAGAATACTGAATCATTTTAGGGGAGGGGAAATTAGTAATTTTTCCCGATGATTCTTTATTACATGCTCGCACAACTTCTTTCTACCTACCCATCATTATTTCTAACATTTTTTACTTCATTTTCATTGGTTCATTTAAGCTTGCAACCCTAAATCAATTTTATTTCAAAACATAAAAACTATCTAATTCTAACCTTATTTCATCTGAGGGCTCAGATTAACCTATTGAGCTCCTCATTTATTCTCTATCTTATCTACTGATTTTTCAAGTTTAAACTGTTTGATAGATATTTATTCTCTATCTAACAACATGAAATTTGGAGCAGGAGATGTCAAGTTTAAGCTATTTGACCCTCATGGATTTGGGGCATTTAGGACAAGCTACACACAATATTATTGGCAAAAAGTAAACTAAAGTAGTGGCATTTAAACTTGCAACACTTTCATGATCTATTTTTGATGGGGTTCATATTTAATATTTTTTTTATCTTTGTTTCTTTTTGTCCTTTGATTGTTCTTTTAGGACATACCCTCTTTTCATTTTTTATTTTGGGAATACATTTGCAGAAAGCAAAGGTATGTATAATATTTCAAGATTTTAATAGAGTTAATTCAAAATTATGAATCCTATATTTATAGGACCTTAACAGCGACTTCACATGGAGATTGCATCTCCTTGTGAGATGTCAAGAACACCGTTGACTAGTAGCTTGATCCATTGGGCCAATCCCAAACATGCACATGTTGTGACTGAAAACTCTTGAACTGAATTTACACCTTTTTCTGCAAACTGAAATCTGATCTGAAACTAAAAGGTGCTGCAGCCTTCAAACCAAACTACTAAATCATCAATATTTTAGGGCCTTTTCCTTGGCTTCAAATCTTAATGAATTATTTCAAACTAGCTGAAAACTGAAAAATGAAATAAGATGAAATCCTATCCAATTACTCTAATAAGTTGTCCAACTATTGGTTAGGTGAAATGAAATAGCCAATGAAACCATTAAATAATTATATACATTGAGCTATTTTGTTGCATGTGCTTGTTGATTATCAAAACTATAATTCTGTCACCTCTTAGAAACTTGTCAACAAATGAGAGGATAAGGAAATACTTGATTTCCTTTGTTGACTCTAGAAAATTTTCAAAAGGATCTTCCAAGATATATACACTAATGTTTAACTGATATAAACAATTGTACATCTGTTTTGGATGGCCTTCATGCCATGAAACTGAAATGTGATTTTCATATTTATCTCCCTGCAAACTTTCAAATAATTTTTGTGATGATATTCCTACTGATTATAATGTTTGACTGTTGAAACCTTTATCATCTTGATTTTGAAGCTCATAGTTAGTTAATGGAGAAAAGCTTTGAATACATTCATTATCCAACATATCTGCTATTGGATCATGAAAAAATTTTGATGATGGCTACAATCTATTGGATATGGAATTCCATGGGACTTCATAAACTTCAACAAGTTGCTCATACTTTTCTTTAATGATGTTATACCACATTTCATTTAAAATCTAAAATGATTCAAAACATAGTGGTATGGAATTATCCTGTGTTATTTGATCATGTATTTCAATGGGAACTGATAAATGCAATTGTGAAACTAAAATATCTTGATCAAGAGTTTGATTATCTTCTTTTTTGTCAATCATAATTCCTAGAGACTGTTGATTATTGATGGCATGAAAGTTGTATCTAATGAACTAAAATGAAGCAAAACTAAGAGGTAAAGAACCTTCACTTATTTCCAAATTTTGTGCCTTTGCTTCCTCACTTTCATGGCTGATTTATATTGGCTGATCATTGTATTCTAGCTGCTGAAACTGAGTTTCCTCATCCCAGAAACTAGCTTCTGATTGCTCTATAAAGTTAGCTTGAGTTTGGAGAACATAACTATCATCATAATGATCATACTTAGGCAAATCATCAAAAGAAGGAATGCCATCAAACATACGCATTGAATCAGTAGATTCCTCTTCCACATATTGATCTATAAATCCATTTTATGATCTATGATAATTGGAATTAGCAAGAATTTGTTCATGGCTATCAACCTCTTCTATTTCTTCATGGTGATTTCGAACAAAAAATTCATCTTTCATAGTGATCTTCTGTATGATTTCATCTAGTTTTCTTACCAAAAGGCTGAGTTTTACCTCTGTAATGTTTTTCTTCTCTTCCTCTTCTGATTCCAATTTTTCTTATCTGATTTGAAAATTAACTTCTACATCAACTGCAATGTTCTGCATCTGTACAAGTGTTTCTAGCTTTCTTTCTCTTAATTGAAATTCTATTTTTGGATCAAAGGCACTTGGATAATGTAAGAGAGTTGAATCATGAGGAGGTCCAATATTTTTGGCATTGAATGATAAACTTGATTAAATCTGTCAGAAAATTGTTGCATTGTTTCATTTGAATGTATTTTTAACTGATTATATTCTTCTATGATCACAAAAATATTGAATTTAATTATCCATTTGTCAAGAAAAAGTTTGGAAAGTTGTTGGAAATTTGAGATGCTTGCAATAGGTAGATTCTTGAACCAAATTTTTATTCTATTTTGCAAAGAAAGAGCAAAAATTCTGATTTTAACATCAACTTCATCAATCTCAAATAGGTCCATATAATTCTCAAAACCTTGAATATGTTTTTGGGTAGTGATGTTATTATTTTCTCCATCAAATCTAGGAAGATGTTTGTAGTAGTTATCAGAAAAATCATGGAGTATAGGAGGTAAAATAAGGGGCTTATATCTATTTGGAACTTTATATGGTACATGAACATATACAGGGATTGTAATATCAGTCTTGTTAAACACCATGTTGAAGCACACACATGGTGTATGAGGAAGATTAACACACACACACAAGAGACTCAACACAATGAAGGATAAGAGTGAGGCTTTTTTATTTTCCATTATACAAAGATGTACATTTATAGTACAATGGTGTGACTCTTGGTTTCACATTCCAAGGTCACTTGGACTCCATTGTGACTTTTCGCATTCCACACCTACCCATGTAGGATTAGGTGTTCCAACATCCCCCTTAATCCGAAGGGGTATGTGTGAGTCCAAGAAAAGAGTTGTAATACAAATCTGCAAAGTATACATGGCAGCACTTGGGCTGAATCAACTCTCTAAAATGTTGGAAAAAAGAGGTGGTTTTAGGATGACCACAAACACTGGAACGCAATACATGTTGCAGTTCCCGGAACTCTTCCAAAACTGGCAAGAAGCTGAAGGCTTCTGCTAGAGGAATTGTCCCTCATAAAAAAGGGAGACCTTCGACCTAAAAGAAGGGAGGTCTACTACCTGTGATGGTTTTAGGATTACCAACAACTGGAATGCTTTGAAGCATTTCCTGGAACTCAACCAAAGCTGGCAAGAAGCTGAAGGCTGCTAAGCTGAAGGCTTCTGCTAGAGGAAGTGTTCCTCATATATGAAAGGGAGACCTTCGACCTAAAATAAGGGAGGTCTACTACCTTGTGATGGTTTTAGGTTATCCACCAACCAAAGATGATGGTTTAAGGTTGTCCACCAACCGAAGGCATGCTCATGGGCATCCGTGTCTCTGGCTACATCTCTGAATCTGGAATGATGAATTGTGGCTTAGGCTCGCTTGAACTCTGGCTGCAACTCTGAATCTAGAATGAGAGATTGTGGCTCAGGCTCGCTTCATCTGTCGTCAAATCTTGTACATGACCACCATTTTCCCCCCTGTCAGGGACAAGGTGAGATGATGGCGAAAACTCAACTGCAAGTTTGCTCAATATTCGTGAACAAGTTCTAACATGTGTCGTAAACATCTTCTTGGCTGCTGATGCCCATTGCCAAGAAGCGATCCATCCAAGATGAATATTGGTTCTTGCAGGAGGCTTGTTTCTGAAGCATCTATCTGAAGAATGGGTGTGCCGACCACAGTGCTTGCATGGATGAAGATCAAAACATTGATCTTTCATATGGCCAACTCGATCACAGTGTTGGCATTTTACAATCTGTTGTTGTTGTTGTGGAGCAGGATCTGGAATAGCTACAGGTGAACTCTCATACAAGAATCCGGCACTTTGAAATATGATGGGCTTGGTGTAGTCCAGAATATGAAAGGTCACATCCTTCTATATCCAAGACCAGTTCGATGCTTGTTGTGGACAATCTCTTCCCAAGGTCTGATTATGGGCTTGAGAAGTGCAGGCTGAGCTGCTGCATCTGCATGTACATCTGCTCTAGTACAAGGAACTGAATGGGAATCAACTGCAAATTTATCTTCTTTCTTCTGATGAGAGTCCTTCACAATGTTCTGAACAGAAACAGGTTCAGAATGGTGACTCTTTTGCTGAAGTTCGTCTTGTTGAAGCTGAATTTCCAACTGCAAAAACTCAATCTTTTCTTGTGCATCTTGTAAACAAATCTGAATATTACAAAGAGCATCCTTGCTCATTTTTATCACATCATCAACATTTGAATGAATGAGGTTTTTCAACAACTCTAATACCTCATTGATTTTAGCCATTTTAACAACTTAGCCTCAAAAAATGAAAGGGTGTCGGCTTCAATCGAAAATGCACCCGTTTACAATGTGATGCAACAAAAAATACAAATGAATCCAAAGAATTTCCAACTATGGAAATCTCAAAGTACAAAGTGTGCTCCTCAAATGATGGAGGACAATCAACAATGAGTTACATCAACAACTCAAATTTACTAATTGCAACTATGAAGATGCAAATTCCACTCACAATACAATGTCAATATCTCTGCAAAATGAATGTGTAGCAAAAACAACAGTGCAAAAGGCCTTTAAGGCAACTGAATTCTCTTCTTCAAATAGTTGTTTCAAACGTGTCTTCAAATGTCAATTTTTTCAAAAAATCACCCTTATGCCACAAATCATAAAATGTCAAATCTGCAATTTTCTCTATGTGTCACTCCATATGCTCACATGTCATTTCCTCTTTCTTTCTGCTGTTCAAATTTTCTCTTTCCTCTCTCTCTCTCTGCTATTTTTTTTTTAATTAATTAAAAATTAATTAAAAAATAAATTAATTGGGATTAAATAAAAATGGGAATGAGGAATTAATTTAAAAGGAGGGGAATTTAATTAAAGGGGAGGGAAACTTATATTAAAATAAAATTAAAAAGAAAGGGAAGGGAGTTTTATAATGGGGGAAGGGATTAATTAAAGAAGAAGGATTATATGTGGGAGGGGGGTATATATTAAAGAAAATATATATATATATATATATATATATATATATATATAATCGGAATGGGGTTATAATGGGAATGGGATTATAATATAATGGGAATGGGATTAATTTAAGGGAATTTATTTAAGGAGTTTAAAAAAAAAAAAGAAAAAAAAAAGGGATTAATAAAATATGGGAGGGGGAATTAATTTAAAAGGGAATGGAGAGCTTTTAATAATGAAAATGGGAGCGGGTAGGGTAGGAAGGTGGAGCGATAAGGTGAGGAATTGGGTCGATTGGAGCGGTTTAGCATAGGAAGTCGCGAGGCGTAGGGAGAGGTGAGTGGGAGGGATGGTGATGCCGTATGGGGAGACGCAGGCCGTGTAGCAGAGGTGAGTTGCAGGTTGTGTTGATTATGTAAAGGAGGTGGTAGTGTAAGGGAGGGCCGAGTGTGAGGGGGCTCGGGCTAGGGGTGAGGGGGCGGCAGTAGCCGTGGGGAATGAGAGGCGGATTAGATCACTGTGTTAGCGCAGGGGAGAAGCGTAGGGCATGTTGTATGTAATGGTATGTGAGTGAGAGGGACGAGAGGCGAGATTTGTAGAAATTAATTTTTTTTATTTATTTTTTCTTTTATTTTCTTTTATTTTTGATTTTTTAAAAACAGTAGAGAGGAGGGCTGAAGCCTTGAAGAATTTTGCAGAGAAAGTAGTAAAATAGAGACTTTAAAATAGGTATACTGCAGGTACAAACTTCATAAATTTCTCAGAGAATGCAGAGAAATTTTTAAACAGTAAAATTCAACAGCAGATTGTAGAGATGAAGAAATTTTCAGTAGAAAAACTCATATTTCTTTCAGTGCAAACTTAGAAATCTCCCAGTAGCCCAGCAGCAGAGAAATGCAGTCCAGAAGCATTTTTCAGTGAAAACTCAGACTTCTTTTCCATTAAAAACCAGAAACTTTCAGCAGTAAAAATCCAGAAACTTCTTCAGAAACTCAATATAAATAGTATCCAGCAGCTCTTCAAATTGTAGATTTTAATAAGTAGAAATTGCAGAGAAAATTTAGAATGAAAACCTTCAGATGGGCAGTGCTGCCTTTCTTCAAAGCCAATGCCTGAATGCTGCCACGGATTTTGAATGCTCCAAGATGAAATTTCTGAATACGGCAAAACCACCGCTGCAAAAACTCTCTAAATGCTGCAAAAATGTTAAAAATTTTGTAGACATGCAAAGGCCATAAACACAAATGGCTCACTCAATTTGGAGCAGGGCCAGCAATTGCCCGCTCTGATACCATGTTAAACACCATGTTGAAGCACACACATGGTGTATGAGGAAGATTAACACACACACACAAGAGACTCAACACAATGAAGGATAAGCGTGAGGCTTTGTTATTTTCCATTATACAAAGATGTACATTTATAGTACAATGGTGTGACTCTTGGTTTCACATTCCAAGGTCACTTAGACTCCATTGCGACTTTTCACATTCCACACCTACCCATGTAGGATTAGGTGTTCCAACAAGTCTTAATTATTTGAGGCTTCTTAATTGGAAAATGATCATCATTAGATTCAGAAGAAAGCTGCTCAAAGAGATTGAGAGAATCAGTACTTACAATCTTCAAAGGAAAATAATTAAAACTAATCTAAGATCTTCTCTAAAATACAATATACATTAAAAAAATTTCTTAATGAGAAAGAACATAATGTCTTGGATTGTAATCCAAGTTAAAAGCCTGATCTTTCAATATTGTTCTTTCAGGTTCATTTCTCTAGTGGATTTTGATTGTGAAATTGATTTGGAGTCTCCAGGTGGATGATTTTAGCCTTTGTGTGTCTGATCACTGTCCACCATCATAGATCATATCTGAACCTGTAAAATATTTCTAAAAAAAATGTTAGTTTTTCCCGAGTGGAGTTTCCATTATGCTATCACTCAGTGATTTCTCAAGGTTAAAGAAAGAAATAGTCCAAGGTAACCACAGACCAATTTTTAAACTCTAGGATCTAGCCTTCTTAGTGTTTAGATAGGGCTCTCTCTTTAAGATTTAACTTTGTTCTATTTGTAAACATTAAACTAGTTAATAATGTGTAGCTTTGGTTTGGTTTTGATTGATTTGGTGGAAAAAAAATTCACTTGAAGGGATGGATAGTGGAAATATATTTGTCCATTGGGCTAAGGAGTCAAATTCAAGCAAAAAAATTTGGGATCAAGGCCAAAAATTCAAATGTTTTCAGGCCAAGATAGATAACCCTTGAAGATATTGGAAAGTTGTTTTGGTGAGGTGGTATGATCGGTATAAAGGGAAATTAAGAATCCTTTGATCTGGAAAAATGAAGTAGTAGGTATAGGTCAAACGAGAGAGGGAGAAATTAAGGGTTCCCTACACTAGAAATCAGAGGAAAACATAGAAATGATAACTAGTTAAAAACAGGGTGCTCTCAACAAATCCTATAGTAATCCTCCTAGTTGTTCATTAAAATTTAGAACAAACATAGATGCATGCATGTAACAAAGAAAGATAACAATTACAAGTAAGGAAATACTTCACTCCAAATAGCTTATCACAAGAAACCTGAACTATGATAGCAATTGGTTTGATCCAGTTTTCTACTCATAATTTGAAACAGAAAAGCCTTCAAGCCCAAAAAAAATGACTATAGCAATCTCCAACAATTTATTCCCAAATAATACCTCAAAGAGTGAAGTATTTATACAAATTCTAAACCAGAATATCTTGAAAAAAATATCAATATTGGTTTACAAATATCTCAAACTATTTTACATAAATAGAACTTAATAAAAGGACACTAAAAACTAATGCATCTATTTGGCACTATACTTATGGATTGATGGTGACAAAGAAGATAATTCAAATTTTATATCAACTCTTAGTTGATGATGAGGCATCTAAGTCACTAACTGTCTCCTTTCTTTGTGCATTCTGCTCCAGAAATTATGCAAACTTGGGGTCCAATGATACCTTTTTATGTCTCCATCCGAGATAGATATGTAAATAGTGAAAGACATTTTTGTATATAAATATGTTATTGAGACAAGCGTCTCTCTGTTCCCTAAAATTCTGCTCTAGCTGTCCACAATAGGCTTGACAAAAAGATATGTAAAACATAGCTTTGCACAGTCTGAAAAATAGGTTGTACATATGTGCATGTATCTCTCATTCTGTAATACCTGTACAAAAAGTGAGATAGGTTTTTGTAGATGGGTCTCTTTGGAACAAAAAATTCCTTTAGTTTTGTAATATGTATTTCTGATTGGCTACAATCGTCTCTGCAAAATGATGACTTCACAAGAATTTTCTAAAAAAATTGTTTTCAAATATTGTTTAAGATTTTCAAATCCTTAATGGTTGTTAGAAACGTGAGAGAGGATTTTTAGTTGGACATATGAGTAATATAAACCTCCTTCAGTTTTTCAAAATTCATCTTTGATTGGTCACAATAGTTTCTAAAAAACAATGACTTAAACAGGAAATTTCTGCAAAATTGTCCATTCTTACTCTGTTTTCATCTTTTAACCTTTTTGTTCTTTTAACTATTTTTCTTTTACTTTGGATAAATTTCATTATTGGTGAAAGTATTTTCATCTTTGTTTAACCATTACCTCCTTTGTTTTTACTTTTATTATTTTACCTTGGCTGCTCTGTAACTTTGTTTTAACCTTTACTCTGACTTTCATCTGATACACTTTAACTTTGATGCTCTTTGACTGTTATATTTTCACTGTCATTGTGAATTCTTACTTTAATTTGAAATTTAACCTTTACTGTGAGTTCTTCCTTTTACCCTAACTGTTATGAATGCCCTGTTTTAATCTTTAAATTAAAATTCTCTTTTATATTTTACAGGATGACTGTCCTTTAACTCTGATGCCTGGAATATTTTAAGAAAACTCCTTTGAATTCATTTCCTTGTAATTTCTTGGAGTAAAACATATCTTTAACTAGTATTTAGATTGTTTTATCCAAGTTATGTTCGATTACCTGCAAAAAATAAAAACAATAATCACTGAAAACCAAGTCTGTAGGGACGAAAATGGGATCCAGGGAAATAGAAATCTATGGGTTGAGTCCTAGCTACGAAGATTTCTGGAAGTTTTCTGAAATATTTTGACATAAAATACAGTTTTTTGCAGGATTTGGGTTTTGAAACAATGCACAGGCTTCATTCTTATTATTCTGGAGGAAGAATACAGTCAAAAAATGCAGTAAAAGGGATAAAATGGTGTGATTTCAGGGTTTATTCAGAAATTTAGCATTAATTGACACCTGCAATAAATGGCGGTCAAGTCAAGAAATGACAGTTTTCAGTCTTAAAGGGTATAAACTGCAAGTGGTTATCGCGCTTGTTTTGAGTGGTAAGTGATTCAAATGAATCGTACATTATCCAATAGGGTTAGGCCACGTTGAGGAGAGAGGAAAAGGTGAAACCACCTATTTCACATGGAAATGGAAATGTCATGTTTGTGCAACTTTATTTGCGATATAGCCTGAGGATCGTTAGATCTGAGAAGGTCAATGCGAACAGTCACGATTGACTGGTGGAGTTGCATGGAATTTCAGAGTGGGTCCGGGGTTTGTTAATCCGGCGGGATAATTATGTATTAAAATAATGTTTTAATACATAACCTTGGTTTATTATGAATGGCAGAACTTAGAGATTTTAACAAAGGGGATGCAGATGAATGTAATATTAGGACTGGTGGGGGATATATTATATAGGTCTGACATATATGACATGTGCGGAATTTAAAACTATATGTTATAATTAAAATTTGGGTTGGGAATTAAAATAAAATTGGAATTAATATAATACGGGCTAAGGGATATATAGTGGAGCTAATACATAAGTTAGAAATTAATATGAAATAAAGGGGTAGTATATGATATGAATGAAAAATACATGTTTTAACACTAAGTAAAGTGTAAAAGATAGAAAAATAAGTAGATTTTGTCCCTTTATATTTTTCACACTTAAACTTAGGATAAAATGCATTTTATGGGTTTTTGAGTGATTTTGAAATGGAAATGAAATTAATTATTTAGGGTTTTTACTTTTACTAAATAAAAATGGGTTTTTACTTAGGAAAATGGATCATGATTATGTATGAAGTGTAAATGTTTATGAAATGGGGTTTTATGCAAGAATTCAATATTTTTAACCAATCAGTCATTGAGCCTTGGGTCCGGTCCCAACAAAAGTCAGAGAAATGGTCTGAGTCTTTTTAACTAAAGGTTTAGAATACTGAATCATTGTAGGGGAGGGGAAATTAGTAATTTTTCCTGATGATGCTTTATTACATGCTTTCCTGATGATGCGTTTACTTCATTTTCATGGGTGCATTTAAGCTTGCAACCCTAAATCAATTTTCTTTCAAAACATAAAACTATCTAAGTCTAACCTTATTTCATCCGAGAGATCAGATTAAACTATTGAGCTCCTTATTTATTCTCTATCTTATCTACTTATTTTTCAAGTTTAAACTGTTTGACAGATCTTTATTCTCTATCTAACAACATGAAATTTAAAGCATGAGAGGTCAAGTTTAAGTTGTTTGACTCTCATGGATTTGTGAAATTTAGGACAAGCTGCACACAATCTTATTGGAAAAAAGTAAACTAAAGTAGTGCTATTTAAACTTGCAACACTTTCATGATCTATTTTTGATGGGGTTCATATTTAATATTCTTTTGATCTTTGTTTCTTTTTTTCCTTTGATTGTTATTTTAGGACATACCCTCTTTTCATTTTTTAATTTGGGAATACATTTGTAGAAAGAAAAGGTATATACAATATTTGAAGATTTTAACAAAGTCAATTCAAAATTATGAATCCTATATTTATAGGACCCTAATGGTATCAGCACTTGCCATTGGAAATTCCATCTTGGTATCAGAGCAGGTTTAGGCTTTCAGTGAAAGAACGAGCTTTCTCTTTATTGAATAAGCTGAAAGATTATTTGAGAAGCCGATTCTCCAGTAGTGAGAATTTTTTGTTTACACAGTCAAGATGGCAGCAACAGACAAAATCTTGACTAATCTCCAACTACCACAGTTCAGTGGGAAGAATTATGATTATTGGGCTATTACAATGAAGGCCATGTTCTCCTCATTAGATATTTGAGAGCTGGTGGAAGATGGTTTCCAAGAACTAGCAAATGTAGCAACATATAATGCTTTGACACAAGTAGAAAGAGATTTTTTGAGGGACAATCAGAAGAAGTACTCCAAAGGCCTCTTCTATATTTTCCAGGTAGTACATGAAAGTATTTTCCCAAGGGTTGCAACAACAACGAAGTCCAAGGAGGCATGGGATACCCTCCACACAGCCTATGAAGGCATGGTAAAGGTGAAAACAACAAAACTACAAATGAAATAGTCTGATAATATAAACTCATTCTTTACACAAGTGATTGGGTTGGCTACCCAAATCAGGTCTCATGGAGAGACACTTAAAGAAAGGAGAATAGTTGAGAAAGTCTTAAGAATTCTACCATAAAGGTTTGATGCCATAGTTGTGGCCATAGAACAGACAAAGGATCTCTCATAGGTTTCAGTGGATCAGCTTCATGCATTAGTGATGTCTCATGAGCACAGACTGAACAGAGAAATAAAATCCTAATTGGAGCTTAAATTTAAGACACAAATGTATTTTGGTCAAGGTAGAGGTTGAGGAAGAATAAACTACCAAGGAAGAGGAAGAAGCCCACACATAGGTGGAAGAAGCATCCCTGCAAGCGGAAGTGGAAGGGGCAACAACTATAATCCAAGCCAATGCTCAAGCTAGAATCAAGCACAAGGAAAAGGGTATGATAAATCTCATGTCCAATGTCATTATTACAAAAATTATGGTCATTATTCAAATGAATGTAGAAAGAAGAAAAATGACATGGGTAGTAAACCAAGTGTAAATTTTACAAAATAAAATCAGAACCATCGTAGCGTACTTTTAGCTTGTAATGTAGCACAAGAAGAACAAGAAGATGTATGGTTCTTAGATTCAGGCTGTAGAAACCACATGACTAGAAACATAGCAATTATTTCCAATATAGATGAAAGTGTAAGATCTGAAGTGACAACGGGGATGGATAGCAAGGTCTCTGTCATGGGAAAAGGAAGAGTAAACATAATGACCAAGAAGGGAGAGAAGAAGTTCATTCCATATGTCTATTATGTCCCTAGCCTTAAATTTAACCTTCAAATCATTAGACAGCTTGTGAAAAAGGGCTACAATTTGTTTTTTAAAAATGATGTATGGAAAATCATGGATAAACCTCCAAGTAAAAAACTCATTACAAAATTTCATATGAAAAGCAATATAATGTTTCCTCTCATGATGAGATTAGAATTGAAGGAAGGAGGTGTTGTAGCAGCTATCACACAAGAAATATTTCAAGAAGAAGTGAAAGATGAGAACTTGTTATGCCATTTGAGATTTGGTCATCTCAATTTCGGAATTTTGAACTTGTCTTGGAGAAAAGGCATGGTAAAAGTATTACCACTCATAGAGAAACCAGACATTGTATGTGAAGGTTGCATCTTGGGCAAACAACACAAAGAATCATTTCCAGCAGGAAAGAGTATAAGGGAAAAAGCACCTTTGGAGATTGTCCACTCAGATTTATGTGGATCAATGCAAATACCATCATTAGGTGGAAATCATTATATTTTGACATTTATAGATGATTACACAAGGAATACATGGGTATATTTCCTATAAAAAAAAAGTTAAGTTTTTGAATAGTTCTACCACTACAAAGCTCTTGTTGAGAAGCAAAGTGGACACTACATAAAAGTGTTGAGAACTGATAGAGGTGGAGAATATATATCGAAAGTCTTCCTATGTTTCTATAGGGAGCATGGAATACACAAGAAATTTAACAAAAGGTATACACCTCAGCAAAATGGTGTTGCAAAAATAAAGAATATGACCGTCATGGACATGGTAAGAAGTATGTTGAAGGCAAAACATTTTCCAAATAAGTATTGGGCAGAAGTTGTCTCTTATGCAACATATATCATAAATAGATGTCCAACCAAAATTATTATGAACAAAGTTCTAGAAGAAGCATGGAGTGAAACAAAGAAATTTGTCACTCACATGAGAGTTTTTGGATATGTGGCATATACACATGTCCTAGATCAGTTAAGGAAGAAGTTGGAAAACAAGGGGAATAAATATATATTTCTTGGGTGAAATGATGAATCTGAGGCTTACAAGCTCTATAATCCATCAACAAAGAAAGTAATAATCAGTAGAGATGTTCAGTTCATACAAGAAGAAGCTTGGGATGGAATTTTTGAGAAGACAGTAAATGTGAAGACATGTATGTCTCATGAAGAGAAAGAGGAATGGACTGCAGCAAGTAACTCCTTAGCGGTGGCTCCTCCTCCACCTACACAATATCAAAAAAGCACACCACAAGCAAGCAATAAAACACCATTGAGGAATCAAGGAAGTGTTTCTCCTAGCACACCACAGGGATCAGGAAATCCCTCGAGTTCAAGTGCAACTCCAAGCACATATTCAACAAATACAAGAAGACCAAGATTCATAAATTTAACTGAAAGTTATGAGCAAGAAGAAGTTGATAATAGTGTTGGTCTGAATTATTTATTTGCATTATTTTTTCATGTTGATGACCCAATCCATTTTGAAAATGCAGTAAAAAAAGAGAAGTGGATTAAAGCAAGGAACAAAGAGATAGGAGCAATAGAAAAGAATGACACATGGGAATTAGTGGACCTCCCACAAGGAAAAGAAGTTATTGGAGTGAAATGGGTCTATAAGACCTGTTATCACCCAAAAAAATTCAAAACATCATTGTGTCAAGTTTGTTTTTGGTCATGGCTCAAAATTGGGTTTTGAAGTAATTTAGGATTTGATCAAGGGTAGGTTTTAGATTTTTATATTTTAAAGCCCATCCTTAGGTTATAATAAAGTCTTCTTTGAAGTCCCTTCATGTCAAATATCCATCATTTTCGTTTGTGGGTCATTTCCTAAAATTTTTGTGTCAAAACTATTCAATTATCCAAGAAACCTCGCTTTCATAGTGCCACTAGTTCAAAAAAGTCACTTTGCACTATGAAAGCGTTGATAGCTTCGTAGCGCATATAGAAAAACTTAGTTTTTTTTTTACTTTGAGAAGTCAACTTCAAAGGCCGTTTCTAATCAAATGAAAATGAATTTTGGAAATAGAAAGAGGTTTTTCTTCATAACATAACTAAATACAAAAACCTATCTCTGTTTCTTCAAATTCATTAGGCGGTGGTATAAATTGATAAATTAAAATGCGCTACAAAACTGTTGTTACGAAACTATCATGTACATGATTGTTTAGCAGTCAACTTCAAGTTTCGTTTCTAGCCAAATGTAAAAGTGTTTTGCACTTTTGAATGCTTTTTCTATTCATAACAGCCCTAGCTACAAAAACCCCTCTCAATTTTCTCACAGGTGTTATCAGTTGAGAGATACAAGGATTTCATTGAAGCCCTATTTTCAAAAAACAAAGTTTTCCTATTTTACACATTTTGTTCAAATGCAGTTTCTAGACAGTAGGAGATGTTTTTCAAAAAATTGAGATAATTTTTTATTCAAAACATAATTACCTACAAAAACCTCCTTCATTTTTTGAAAATACATCATGGCATAGCGGATATATGTTATGTACCAAGACCTATTTTTCAGGAAAAAACAAGAAAAACCAATAGGCCAACCTACTGAAAATGAAGAAGAAATGCCTCAAAAAAGCTAAAATGAAGTTAGTATATGGTTGTTTTGGTTTTTATATGATGAGATAAGTAATATTCTGAGTTTTGGAGAAATAATAATTTTCACTTGGAATTTTTTTTGATAAAACTGCATACTCAGCAATTTCATAACGCATCTAGTGTAAAAAAGTAGAAAAGCGCTATGAAACTATTGTAGCTTCCTTTTCTGCTCCTTTTGTTCATTTTTCAAGGGGTTAAAGGATGATTTAAGAGCTTTAATTGTCATGGAAGATGTATTGAAGGATGATTAAAATTTTTCATAAGGAAAGAACCAAGTTTTTGAGAAAAAAAGGTTGAAATGGTTGCGCTACAAAGGGCGCTATGAAACCACTATGTTTTCGCAGCGCCATAAATTACAGCCTTTTGAACAAGTTTTTCAGCGGTTTTTGAATATATGGAGGCTAGATATGAGTGATGAGACATATTAAGATAATATACAAGGGCCAAGGACCATGAAATAAAGTGTAAATGATGGTAAGAATGTTGAAAGAAGGAAAATAATCTTATGCCTAAAAAACAGGGTTTGGTTTCCTGCTTTTGTGGAGATCAACAAAGTGGTCATGAGAAATGAAGCCCATCATCCAAATTCGACCATGTGATCATACACTTGGAAAATTATGTCATTTAAAATAGATAAGGTTGTTAGGATAAGGTTGTTAAAGATATTAATGAAGAGTTTGAGTCCTAGTTGAAATAGGACAGTCAAGTAGGATAGGTGTCTGTTTGTCATAAATTTGATGTTTTATGGTTATGCAAGGTGTCAAGAGTTAGAAATTCGATGTATCTAGCCTATTATGAGATCATATGATGTGGTAATATCTGTATTAAATGCCATTGGGTCGAATTACCAAAGGGGTTGGACATTTTTTAGCAAAAGAATGTGTTTATTGTAAGTGACTAGTTTTCAGCTAAATACAGAGATTTCTACTTAGCCAACTTGAGATTCATAAATATTTCTAGTGTTTTCTTGTTCTAATTGCATATTTTTACTATCCTATTGCAATGGTGTTTGTTTATGTTACTCAAAATTCATCTTTGATGCTCTGACTTCCTATATAGACAAACTTACTGTGTTTTTTACAATTTCACATGTGTATCTCTTGACTAAAACTTTGATATGCCTCAACTTCCATGCTAAGTAGCTTGATTGGTTTTATTGATACTATTTTGACTCCATAAGCCCAATGTGTACTTACTGATGTGATTTTCAACCTACTTTTATCATCTATCTGATTATTACCCCACATAGAGTTAGCCATCTATATTTCTATATAAAATCATTAACCCTTCAAAGAGCCCTCTCAGGTTGAGGTGGCTAAGACTCAATCAAAATATTGGTTTGAAACAGTTACATGAGACTAATTTTATTAGAAACCTATCAGGTCTAATTTTGTGATAACATTTTTCCACCGTTGCCGGGGATCAAAGGTGTAAATTTTCCCTGGGAAGAAAGACAAAGTTTCAGTTCTAAGGTCTGAGAGAAGCAGACACTTAGGCACATATTGGCTGTATTTCTTCTCTGGCAACTCCACACATCAAATAATCAATTGGAAGGTGACTCCACTGCTTGAATATCAGTAGCTTGATGAAGTTTCAAGATGAGTTCCATTGCAAGAATAAATGCCAGGTATGTCCCTATGAATTGGTCTCATATCCCTAGCTTTCCAAACCCTGTGCCAAAGGTCGAATGGTTAACTGATATTCCTATATTTAAAGATGAAAATAAAGACAATGTTTCTCTTCATTTGGTTAGATTACATATCCATGTACACAGTCTTAAAGTTCAGTTCCCGGAGGATTGTCTCATGAAGATGTTCATGGCCACTTTAGGAGGAAAATCATGGTCTTGGTATGAAAGCTTTCCAAATGGTTCATTTTATTCTGTTGCTGATTTCCATGTTGCATTTTATGATATGTATGAAGAGTATCATCCCTCCTTATTGCTGGTCAAAGACTGATGTAAACACTGTGTGAGTTTCATTGACTATTTGGAGAATTGTTATGAAGATGATGAGTTCATGGATAAGGAAATTTTAAAGGCCCTTCATAACAACCCATTTCATCACCAAGAAGAAAGGATAACCTCCCCCATGGATGAAAATGAAACCCAACAGGAGCTTATTTATGAAAATTATGTTACATCCTCTGAGTTTGATGAAAAGTTGCAACAGACTTATCAGTCTTTTGATCATCAAGAGTATGAGAATCATTTCAAACAGCAAGAGGAAATATTGGAAAATGCTTGCTACAATCCTTAGGTGCAGGAAAAAGTTGATTCTTAATGTCATTTCTTGCATCAGCCTACATCAAATGGTGATTACACTAATGAAGAAGTAGGTGAAATTTTTTCTTTATCCTTGTCTTCTAGTCTGAAATCATTTGAGTGCAATTCAGAAGTTAAGATTCAATTTGTGGATGAAGTTACTAAGAACCATGAAAAAGATATTGAGGTTTTAGAAGATAAAATTCAATATAATAATATTCATGATCAAGATCAGTCTTTTCAAATGATTTTTATGCCAGAAAAAAAAAGAGAGGGTACTGCCACCTTTCTCTTTTGAGTTTGAGGAAGAATACATTGTTTTTGAAAAGAAGTTTGAGAGCACACAACTAGAGTCTTATGTGGTTGATCAAAGCATGGATGAGTTGTTCAAAGCTGTAGAATGTCATGAGAAGCATCAAACACATCATGTCTTCTTTGATCCTATAGCTGACTACATGGAAAGGTTCTACAATCCAGATTTCCAGTTATTTTTTCATTATGAATATGAGATGCATCTTATGTTGCCTTGGTCATTCCAGTATCTTTTTTTTTTTTGGTTCAATTGTAGTCAAGAAATTCAAGTATTAGATCAGATCAATGACTGGCTTCATTGGAAGTTTCATGTTTCTTGAGTTAAAAATAGAGATTGTAGCTGATAGGGTAGGTAGGAGTGTGTGAATAAGCTCAAAGTTGACTGAGAATCCTTTCATTAGGTACATATTTGTTTCTTTTGCAGTGATCATCAAGCTTGAGCCCGAGGTGAAGGCCATAAGAGTTTGAAGAAGATTTTGCAAAATTTCAGAGTTTTTATTTCCAAGAAGATGGATGGCACTGGAACTACTGGTTCTTTAGTCTACCACAGGGGCACACTATCCCAAGTGGAGCCACTGTTATCACCCAAAAAATTTCAAAACATCGTTGTGTCGAGTTTTTTTTCGGTCATGGTTAAAAATTTGGTTTAGAAGTCAATTTAGGATTTGATCAAGGGTAGGTTTTATATTTTTATATTTTAAAGCCCATCCTTAGGTTATAATAAAGTCTTCTTTGAAGTCCCTTCATGTCAAATATCCATCATTTTCATTTGTGGGTCATTTCCTAAAATTTTTGTGTCAAAACTATTCAATTATCCAAGAAAACTTGTTGTTGTAGTGCCACAAGTTTAGAAAAGTCACTTTGCACTACGAAAGCGCTAATAGTTTCGTAGCGCAAACAAAAAAACTCTATTTTTTTCTGACTTTGAGAAGTCAACTTCAAAGGTGGTTTCTGAGCAACTGAAAACGAATTTTGGAAATATAAAAGAGGTGTTTCTTCCTAACAATCCTAACTAGAAAAACCTCCCTCGGTTTCTTCAAATTCATTAGGAGGTGGCAGAAATTCATAAATTAAAATGTGCTACGAAACTGTTGTTACGAAATTGTCCTATACATGACTCTTTAGAAGTCAATTTCAAATTCAGTTTCTGGCCAAATGAAAAAGTGTTTTGGAATTAAAAAAAATGATTTGTCTTCATCGCAGCCCTAGCTACAAAAACCTCTCTCAATTTTCTCACAAGTGTTACAAGTTGAGAGATACAAGGATTTCATTGAAGCCCTATTTTTAGAAACATAGTTTTCCTATTTTAGACATTTATTTCAAATGTAGTTTCTGGACAACATGAGAGGTTTTTATTCAAGAAATAATGGCCTACAAAAACCTCCTTCAGTTTCTCAAAATACATCATGGAGTAGGAGATATAGGCTCTAGCCCAAGACCTATTTTTCAGGAAAAAACAGGAAAAACCAATAGGCCAACCTATTCCAAATGAAGAAGAAATGCCTCAAAAAAGCTAAAATGAAGTTAGTATATGGTTGTTGTGGTTTTTAGATGATGAGATAAGTAATATTCTGAGTTTTGGGGCAATAATACTTTTCACTTGGCAAAATTTTTGACAAAACTGCATACTCAGCAATTTCGTAGCGCATCTAGTGTATAAAAAGCAGAAAAGCGCTACGAAACTATTGTAGCTACCTTTTCTGCTCCTTTTGATTAGTTTTCAAGGGCATAAAGGATGAATTAAGAGCTATAGTTGTCATGGAAGATGTATTGAAGGATTATTAAAAATTTTCATAAGGAAAGAACCAAGTTTTTCAAGAAAAAAGGTTGAAATGGCAGCACTACAAAGGGCACTACGAAATTGCTGTGTTTTCGTAGCGCCATAAATTATAGCCCTTTGAACAAGTTTTGTAGCGGTTTTGGACATCTGGAGGCTAAATATGAGTGATGAGACATGTTAAGATAATCTACAACAACCAAGGACTAGGAAATAAAGTTTAAATGATGATGAGGATGTTCAATGAAGGAAAAGAATCTTATGCCTAAAAAACAGGGTTTGGTTTCCTGCTTTTATGGAGGTTAGCAAAGTTGTCATGAAGAGTTAAAGCCTATCATCCAAATTCAGCCATGTGATGATACACTTGGAAACTAATTTAATTTCAAATAGATAAGGTTGTTAGGATAAGGTTGTTAAATATAGTAATAAAGAGTTTGAGTCCTAGTTGAAATAGGACTATCAAGTAGGATAGGTGTCTATTTGTCATAAATTTGAAGTTTTATGGATATGCAAGGTGTCAAGAGTTAGAAATTCAATGTATCTAGCCTAAGATGAGATCATATCATGTGTTAAATGGTTTATTAAAGGCCATTGGGTTGAATTAGAAAAGGGGTTGGACATTTTTTAGCAAAAGACTGTGTTTATTGTAAGTGGCTAGTTTTCAGCTAAATACAAAGATTTCTACTTAGCCAACTTGAGATTCATAAAGAGTTCTAGTGTGTTCTTGTTCTAATTGCATATTTTTACTATCCTATTGCAGTGGTGTTTGTTTATGTTACTCAGAATTCATCTTTGATGCTCTGACTTCCTATATAGACAAACTGACTGCGTTTTTTATAGTTTCACATGTGTATCTCTTGACTAAAACTCTAATATGCCTCAATTTCCGTGCTAAGTAGATTGATTGGTTTTACTAAAAATATTTTGACTCCATAAGCCCAATGTGTACTTGCTGATGTGATTTTAAACGAAATTTTATCATATATTTGATTATTACCCCACATAGAGTTAGCCATCTATATTTCTATCAAAAATCATTAACCCTTGAGAGAGCCCTCTTAGGTTGAGGTGGATAAGCCTTAATAAAAATATTGGTTTGAAACAGTTACATGAGATTGATTATATTAGCAGCCTATCAGGTCTAATTTTGTAATAACAAGACCAAAATCAACATTGAAGGCAAGATAGAAAGGCACAAAGCAAGGCTAGTTGTCAAAGGCTACAAGAAGTAGCAAGGAAGAGACTATGAGGAAACCTTTGTCTCAGTTGCAAGAATGGAGACAATGTAGGTAGTGTTGTCTATAGCAGCACAACAAGAATGGAAATTTTATCAAATGGATGTGAAGTCATCATTCTTGAATGGAGTGCTGAAAGAGGAGGTGCATTTTGAACAACCCCTTGGCTATGAAATAGAAGGCTAAGAACACAAGGTGTGTAAGTTGTGGAAATATCTCTATGGGCTGAAGAAAGTACCATGAGAATGGTACAGCAGGATTGATGCTTACCTAATGGACGATGGGTTCGACAAGTGTGATGGTGAATCCACACTCTACATCAAAGAAAATGACGGTAAAATTCTTATTTTTGTTTTGTATGTAGATGATTTTATTTTGACAGGAAATGATGTTTCTCTCATTGTTGATTTCAAAGTAGTCATGAAAAGTGAGTTTGAAATGACTGACTTGGGTTTATTAAGATATTTTTTGGGCATAAGAGTAAAGAAAAAAGAGAAGGGAATTTTTATCTCCCAAGCAAAGTATATTGCAGAAGTTTTAAAAAGGTTCAATATGCAGAACAAAAAGCCATCATCAACTCCAACTTTCATGGGGTTGAAGTTGAGGAACAGTTTGCAGATATCCTCACAAAGCCATTGGGACAGAAAAGTTTTGTTTATCTCAGAAAGTGTCTAGGAATGGTTAGTGGTGGCAGTTGTGATTAAGAGGGAGTGTTGGAAATAATACCAACCATCACGATGAATAAATACTAGCAACAAACCACACATCATTGAATTTTTCTTTGCAGAAAGGAAAAAACATAGATCCAAATCCACTGGCATTTCCACACACAAAATTAGGAAGCAGAGTACCCGAGCCATACTCTACGTTTAATTCTCTTTCCCTCCGTTGACTTACCTTTTGCCTACAGTTCACAGCTCGCAAGATTTAAATGTTACCTGTTAAACATTCTTCGAATTTTAAGTTTCCACCGATGCGATTTGGTGGGACCCACTATGCCTTACCACATTACCAAACCGCTGAAAACCTTTGTTATTTATTTATTCCTTACCTTTCCTCCATTTCATACTTATCGTTGCTTAACCACCTGCATACTGCACTTTGCATGATTTAAGTTTTATATTTTAAGCCCCACACCAAAACCTTGTGATTTTGTGATGCGATATCATCATCGCACATCATAAATCATAAATTTCACATTTCACATATTTTTCCATTTACCTATTAGCACGACCACACTGCATAGATTTTCCAACTTACCTTTTCTAGCACCCTCAATTTCTCACTTCACACCTTTTAAGACTTACCTTTAGTTCCCCACAAGTTATTTTATTTACGATGTTATACGCCCACAAATTGGACGCCGCAAGCTGAGGGTAGCACCCACAAACTAAAAGTTTTAAGTTGCGATGCGATCGTGCCATCACACATTGCAATTGCAAGGATTTATGTTTTCCTGTATCGGGGCCAGTTAAAAGTTAATATTTCCGATGTGTGATTTGATATGGAGAGCACGGATGCGATGTGTTTTAGAAGCTGGAACCCATAAAATCTCAAGTCCCATGTTTAGTGTTTTGTACGCAGTTTCATGTAGATACTGAAGAATCGGTCTTTTGCTACAGAAGGATGATTCTGTAGATTTTTGTCCTGTCCAGCATTGAAACGCATTAGACATTCAGGCTCTGACCATTTTTTATTAAATAAATTTAATTTTCATATGTTTAGTGAGTTGAATGAAAAGAAGAATTCAGTTCCTCTCCTGTTTGTTCTCGCTTTGTCTATCTATGTGTGTTTTTTATTTCCGCATATATTTCTTCTTGGTTTTGTGTGTATGTTCTCGACATAGCTCCAAGCATACTAGATTTTTCCAACATAGTATCAACGCTTTCCATTGGAAATTCCATCTATACTTCCAATGTAGTTATGAAGGTTGCAATTAATTATTATGGAAAATGGATTTGTGACGAGATACCATCATGTCAATATTCTAATTGCATGGTAGGTTATTTCTTTTAATCACCTTGATTGGTTGATAGGATGATTTCATTCTTATATATTTTGAAACCCATTTAATAAAAAAATTTAGCAAATACACATACTCAGAATGTGAAGATCAGAAAATGTGAACTTACATGAAATGGGAAAATCAACCCTTAACCATCATAAACATCACAAAATTATATGAGGAGGTGAACAATATTTAGTCCTGAAAAAATTATGAAGAACATTGAAATGACAAATAATTTTAATGTATAACGTTATAACATAAAAATTCTAGCTAAGAATTCAAATCAAATTTTTGAAAATTGGAATAATCTGGAATGAGAAATTAAGCACGATTTGGAATAGGAAACAAAGTGAATGGAATAATTCTAGATTTCAGACCAAATTTGTAAATAGTTATAAATTTTTCCATAAATAAAACCTTTTTCTATGTTTTCGGTGTTTACAAGTCTCAACTCCAAGGGTTCTGATAAAGGATTACCATGACCTCGGTAGCTGCCAACCTTTTTCTCCAACGTAGGATGGGGATGGATAGACCACTATATCCATTTTGTATTGGTCGTTGCTCTATATGTAGATTTATTATTAACCTTTAAGGATTAGGACCCTTGCTTGATTAACCCTAAAGGTAAGGTTTTTCTACAGCAGTACACATGACTTGCGCATGATGGTGATGGGAAACCTGGAGACATTGGATGCACAGGAAATGGAGGACATTGCGGACCCTGTGAGTGTTGCAAATACTCCCAACCAATGCCATGAATAAGGAGTGGTAGCAATCCACGTTTCATTGAATTTTTTGTTCAGGGAAGGACAAAGCATCTATTTTCAAACTCGAAGGCGTTTTCATGCAATCCACGCAAAATCCAAAACAAAGTACCCAAGCCCTTTTCTCTACGTTTATTTCCTTTCCACATTGACTTAGTGTTTCCCGCACATCGCAGCCTGCAAAATTTTTGGTTTACCTCTTAATGTTTGGCCAAATGTTAAATCTTCGCCGATGCGATTCGACGAGACCCACCATACCTTACCACACTTACTAATCTGCCAAAAACCTTCGTTATTGCATTTATTCATTACCTTATTTTCTTATTGCACTTCCTGTTGTTTAACTCCCCACATACTACAGCCCACAAATTTTAATTTGTAACTCTTAAGCTTTCGCTGAATGTTATATTTTCGCCGATGCGATATCGGCGGGACCACCAACCTTTTTCCACATTACCAAATACTGAAAACCTTTGTATTTCTGTTATTTCCTCACCTTTTTCATTTCACACTTGTTGTGGTTTACCGCATCATTGCCCGCACTTCACAAGTTTTTCCATTTATCTCCTAAGCCACCCGCAGCTCACAATTCATAAGAATTAAGACTTACCTCTTTACCGCCCGCAAGTTGTTTTATTTTTTTTGCGATGCGATGCGCCCGCAATGCACACATCGAAATCTCAAAATTTCAACGCATAACTGTCCACAAGTTAAAGTTCTTGTGTTGCGATGCAATATGTGCCACGTGACAATCACATATCACAAGTTTTAATTTTTCCCGTATAGGCCCAGTTGAATGTTATAATCGCCGATATGCGATTTGCGATGTGTCATGTATAAGCAACAGATCAGGCAAAAAGACACTTTCATTGATAACAGTCTCATCCTATAATAAATTTCCTTAAATGTTTAGGCTCTGGCCAATTTTTGTATAAACCTATGTAATCTCAAATGTTTTTTGAGAGAGAGAGATGAATAAAATTTATAGAAGAGTTCAATAAATTTTAGATATGAGTTCCTCTCATGTGTTTAATGATTTTTTGTCTGTGTGTATGAATATTATTTTCTACATATTGTTTCATTCTCTGTGTTGTGGGGGAAACACATCCCTCTGGTGTTTTATTCATAATTTTAAACATTGTATCAGAGCAAGTCTAGGATCTCAGTGAAAGAAGCACGAGCTCTCTCTTTATTGAATAATATGATAGATTTTTTTGAGAAGTTGATTCTCCGGCAATGAGAAGGCTTTGTTTACATAATCAAGATGGCAGCAACAAGCACAAGCCTGGCTAATCCCCAACTACCACAGTTTAATGGGAAAAATTATGATTATTGGGCTATAAAAATGAAGTCCATGTTCTCCTCTCGATATGTTTGGGAGCTGGTAGAAAATGGTTTCCAAAAACCAGCAGATGTAACATCATATAATGCTTTGACACGAGCACAAATAGATTTGTTGAGAGAAAATAAGAAGGAGGACTCCAAATCCCTCTTCTATATTTTCAAAGAAGTACATGAGATTATTTTCCCAAATATTGCAGCAGAAACAAGGTCTAAGGAGGCATGGGATACCCTCCAGACAACCTATCAAGGCATGGAAAAGGTGAAGAGAGCAAAACTTCAAATGCTGAGAAGAGATTTTGAAACTCTTTATATGAAAGAGTCTCATAACATAGACTCATTATTCACACATGTGATTGGGTTGGTTACCCAAATCAGGTCTCATGGAGAGGCACTTGAAGAAATGAGAATAGTGGAGAAAGTCTTAAGAACTCTACCATCAAGGTTTGATAGCATAGTAGTGGCCATAGAAGAGACAAAGGATCTCTCGTATTTTTTGGTGGATGAGCTTCATGCATCATTGGTGTCTCATGAGCACAGATTGAACAGAGAAAAAAACTCCTCATTGGAGCATGCATTCAAGACACAAATGTATTTTGGTCAAGGTAGAGGTCGAGGAAGATAAAACTATCAAGGAAGAGGAAGAAGCCCACATAGAGGTGGAAGAAACAACCCTACAAGCACAAGTGGAAGGGGCAGCAATGAGAATCCAAGCCAAGGCTCAAGATATAATTAAGCACAAGGACAGAGTTATGATAAATATCAAGTCTAATGTCATTATTGCATAAAGTATGGTCATTATTCAAATGAATGTATAAATAAGAAAAATGACATGGGTCGTAAACCTAGTGTAAATTTTACAAAATAAAATTAGAACCAAGGAAGTGTGCTTTTAACTTGTAATCTAGCACAAGAAAAACAAGAAGTTGTATGGTTCTTAAAGTCAGGTTGTAGTAACCATATGACTGGAAACATAGCAATGCTTTCCTATCTAGATGAAAGTATAAAATCTGAAGTGACAACGGGGACTGATAGCAAGGTATCTATCATGGGGAAAGGAAGAGTAAACATACTGACAAATAAGAGAGAGAAGAAGTTTGTGCTAAATGTCTATTATGTCCCTAGCCTGAAATGTAACCTTCTAAGCATTGGAAAACTCATGCAAGAGGGCTACAATGTTTTTTTTAAGAATGATGTGCGCACAATCATGGATATACCTCCAAGTAGACAGCTCATTGCAAAAGTGCATATGATAAGAAATAGGATGTTTCCTATCAAGATCAGATCAGACTTGAAGGAAGGAGGCCTTGTAGCAGCTGTCACACAGGAAGTCTTTCAAGAATAAGTGAAAGATGAGAACTAGTTATGGCATTTGATATTTGGACATCTCAATTTTGGAGGTTTGAATTTGTTGCACAAAAAAGGCATGGTAAAGGGATTACCACTCATAAAGAAACTAGACAACCTATGTGAAGGCTACATCTTGGGCAAAAAACACATAGAATCATTTCCAGTAGGAAAGAGTATAAGGGAGAAGGAACCTTTGGAGATTGTCCACTCAGATTTATGTTGACCAATGCAAATGCCACCATTAGCTGGCAGTCATTATATGTTGACATGTATAGATGATTACTCAAGGAAGACATGGGTCTATTTTCTAAAACAGAAAAGTGAAGTTTTTGAACAGTTATACCACTACAAAGCTCTTTTTGAGAAGCAAAGTTGACAGTACATAAAAGTGTTGAGAACTGACAGAGGTGGAGAATATATCTCTAAATACTTCCTACGTTTTTGCAGGGAGCATGGAATACACAAGTATTTTACAACAAGGTATACACCTCAACAAAATGGTGTAGCAGAAAGAAACAATAGGACCATCATGGACATGGTGAGAAGTATGTTGAAGGCAAATCATTTTCCAAATGAGTATTGGGTAGAAGTTTTCAATTTTTGCAGCATATATCTTAAATAGATGTCCAACCAAAAGTGTTATGAACAAAGTTCTAGAAGAAGCATGTTGTGGAACAAAGTAACTTGTCACTCACATGAGAATGTTTGGATGTGTGGCATATGCATATGTCCCGGATCAGATAAGGAAGAAGTTTGAAAAAAAGAGGGGGAATGTATATTTGTTGGATAGAGTGATGAATACAAGGCATACAAGATCTAAAATCCATCAAAAAAGAAGGTAATAGTCAATAGAGATGTTCAGTTCATAGAAGAGGAGGAATGGGATGGAAGTTTAGAGAAGACAGTCAATGTGAAGACATGCATTTCACATGAAGACAAAGAGGAATTGATTGTAGAAAGAAACTCCTCAACAATGGCTCCTCCTCCACCTACACAAGCTCAACAGAGCACACCATAAGAAATAAATAAAATAAGATTTCAAATTCAAGGAAGTTCTTCTCCAAGCACACCATAGGGATCAACAACTCCCCTGTGTCCAAGTGCAACTCCAAGCACATCTTCAGCAAATACAAGAAGACCAAGATTCAGAAATTTAAATGAAATTTATGAGCCAGAAGAAGTTGATAATAATGCTCGTCTAAATTATTTATTTTATTTATTTGTCATGGTGATGACCCAATCCATTTTGAAGATGTTGTAAAATAAAAGAAGTGGATTGAAGCAATGAATGAAGAGATAGGTGCAATAGAAAAGAATGACACATGGGAGTTAGCAGACCTCCCACAAGGAAAATGAGTTATTGGAGTGAAATGGGTCTATAAGACCAAGAGGAACATTGAAGGCAAGATGGAAACACACAAAGCAAGGCTAGTTGTCAAAGGCTACAATAAGCAGCAAGGAAGAGACTATGAGGAAACCTTTGCACCAGTTGCAACAATGGAGACGATGTAGACAGTATCGTCCATAGTAGCAGAGAAAAAGTGGAAAGTTTATCAAATGGATTTGAAGTGAACATTATTGAATGGAGTGTTGAAAGAGGAGGTGTATGTTGAACAACCTCCTAGATGTGAAATAGAAGGCCAAGAACACAAGGTGTGTAAGTTGAAGAGATATATTTATGGGTTGTAGCAAGCACCATGATCATTGTACAATAGTATTGACGCTTACCTCGTGGATGATGGGTTTGAAAAGTGTGATGATGAACCCAATCTCTACATCAAAGAAAATGAAGGTAAGATCCTTATTGTTGTTTTTCATGTAGATGATTTGATTTTTACAAGAAATGATGTTTCTCTTGTTGTTGATTTCAAAGTAGTCATGAAGAGTGAGTTTGAAATGACTGACTTGGGTTTGCTAAGATACTTTTTGGGCATAGAAGTAAAGAAAATGGAAAAGGGGATTTTTATCTCGCAAGAAAAGCATGTTGAAGAAGTTTTAAAAAGGTTCAATATGAAGAACAACAAGCCATCATCAACTCCAACTGTCATGGGGTTGAAGTTAAGTAAGGAAGATTGTAGCAAGAGTGTCAATCCGACATTGTACAAAAGCATGGTTGGAAGCCTAATGTATTTGAATGCAACTATGCCTGATATAATGTATGCACTAAGCTTGACATCTAGATTCATGGAGACATCCAAGGAGACACATTGGCAGGTAGGCAAGGGAATATTAAGGTATGTAAATGGAACAAAGGAGTATGTTGTTCTATACTCTGAAACTGATAACTTTAAGCTAATTAGTTACACTGAAAATGATTGGGCTGGAAGTGTAGATGATAGAAAGAGCACATCATGGTTTTTTTTTCATTTGGGATCAGAAGCCATTTCATGGGCTTCCTAAAAGAAACCAATAGTTTCATTATCAACAGAAGAAGTTGAATATGTAGCAACAACAAAAACAACATGTCAAGCAGTTTGGATGAGAAGGATGTTGAGGGATCTATGTCATGAGCAAGACAAAGGAACCACATTTTTTAGTGATAACAGCTCAGTAATTGCATTTTCAAAGAAATTTTTTTCCCACAAAAGAACAAAGCATATTGATGCCAAATACCATTTTATAAGAGAATTAGTTAACAATGGTGAAATTGCTTTGCAACATTGTAGGTCATAGGAATAGTTTGCTAATATCCTCACAAAGCCATTGGGACATAAAAGTTTTTTTATCTCCGGTAGTGTTTAGGAATGATTGATGGCATCCATTGTGATTAAGGGGGAGTGTTGGAAACTCTCCCAACCACCATCATGAATAACGAGTGGCAGCAGCCCACGCTTCATTGAATTTTTTGTGGACAGAAGGACGAAGCCTCTATTTTCAAACCCGAAGGAGTTTTCATGCAATCCACGCAAAATCCAACATAGAGTACCTGAGCCCTTTTCTATGTGTTTATTTCCTTTCCGCGTTGACTTACCGTTGCCCGCACATCGCAGCCCGCAACATTTTTGGTTTAACTCTTGACGTTTCGCCAAATGTTAAATCTCCGCCGATGCGATTCGATGGGACCCACCATACCATACTGCACTTACCAATTCACCAAAAACCTTCGTTATCACATCTATTCCTTGCCTTTTTTTCTTATCACACTTTCCGTTGTTTAAATCCCCGCATACTACAGCCTGCAAATTTTAATATGTAAATCTTAGGCTTTTTCTCAATGTTATATTTCTGCCGATGCAATATCAACGAGTCCTACCAACCCTTTGTCCCATTACCAAACCATGCAAACCTTTGTATTTCTGGTATTTCCTCACCTTTTTCATTTCACGCTTACCAAGGTTTACCGAATCGCTACCCACACTTCGCAAGTTTTTCCATTTATCTCTTAAGCTGCCCGCAACCCGCTCTTCACAAGATTTAAGACTTACCTCTTTACCGCCCGCAAGTTATTTTGTTTTGTTTGTGATGTGATGCGCCTGCAAAGCTCACATCACAAGCTCAAGAGTTCAACGAATAAGCACCCACAAGTTAAAGTGTTTTTGTTGTGATGCGATATGTGCCACATGACAATCGCATAGCGCAAGTTCTAATTTTTCCCATATAGGCGCTAGTTAAATGTTATAATCGCCGGTATGTGATTTGTGATGGAGGATCAGATGTGATGTGGTTTTCAGAGCTAGAACCCATAATATTTTAAGTCTGATTTATTGCATTGTGTACGTTGCATCATGTATAAACAACAGATCAGGTAGAAGGACGTTTTGGTTGATAACAATCCCATCCTGTAATGAATTGCTTTAAAATTTTTAGGCTTCGACCAAATTTTTTATAAACCTATTTAATATCATATGTTTTCTGAGAGAGAGATGAATCGAATTTAGAGAAGGGTTGAATAAATTTTAGAGATGATTTCCTCTCCTGTGTTTAATCGTTGTTTGTCTGTGTGTATGAATATTATTTTCTGCATATTGTTGAATTCTCTGTGTTGTGGGGGAAACACATCCCTCTGGTGTTTTATTCATAATTTTAAACAATGATATGACCTCCCACAAAACCTCCTATCCCCACATTTTCCCCTACCACATATACTCGTCCTCTCATTCATAAATCTCATTCCTGGGGAACCTTATTCTATCGCTTCTGCTAAACATAAGAAGCCATAGGTTATTAAATATTTCATTTGTGGGACTGCCAAGGAATTCTCTGTGTATTTAGCATTCATTAATTAGTAACTGCATGCCATCTCATGGATGTGGAAGGGTCGCTTCAGAGTTTAAGGACCCACAGGAATTTTCATTGAAATGTGTCAAGGATGGTAACAGTACTACGAGGGTTAAGATTGTAATCTCGAAATAAGAACTAGAAGCCTTTCTTTCGGATCCTCGTATAAGGGAGAAATCATTGTTTCTTTAGCTTCAGCATAAGGTGGCTAAAGAATATTATGGGGCGACAAGAACACGCAGTGGCCATGGATGGAGACCATTGTTATAGGGCATTCTAGAGCTCAATTAATCTTATAGGCACCTCTCTATCTCCCTATGTCGTTATTAATAGGATTGATGTTATGCATCGAGACTGAGGTTAAATAGTAGGCAATCATGGTTACACCTTAATGTAATCGACTTTGAGAACCGGAGAATTTTCATTATAACTAATTATAACCATGTTAGATTGTGAGATATAGATATGTATTGATAAGGTTGAATTCAGTTAATTTAAAGAGTATCCTTTTGAGAATGCAGATAGATCATGTTTCAAAGGAATGTTAGTTTACTTGATGATGTGGGATTTCTTATAATAACTGCATTGCCTATAGGAAGTGAGGTTGTGAAGCTTGTTTTGACAAATTTATGGTTGCCCATGCTATTTTCATGATTCTCATGACTATATCAGTGTTTTAGTTTCTAATATAATTCATAATTCTAACTTAAATTGGCACGTCTTCGGATTTCTAGTTGTAGTGATATCAATATTTTAGTTAATTTGAGGTCATAAGGAGCTTTCAAAGTGAATTGTTGGATGGCATAAAATGCATCAGTTGTAAAAAAGATATTATTTAATACTTAAATATAAAATTGGTTTACCATGTAAAGTATTGTATATTGTAATTAAAAGAAAGTATATATATATATATATAATCAACACAATAATATCTAGTAAGGTGGATGATATAAGTTGTTGATTGGTGTATAAAAGGTGGAAATTATATAAACTACATGTCACATTAGTAAATGTGGTTGTGTTAGTTTAGTGAGTGTGTGGGGGTGGATTGTGTGGGGGTGGTAGGTTCATTAATCATGATTGATGAGAGTTTATAAGGTTGATTAAAGTTGACCATGATCAAAATTAAATTAATGATAATGCTAATGTTACATTAATGTTAAGAAAATATTATATTAATGAGTAATATGGCAAGTTTTACAAACTAAATTTTTCCTTGATAATTACTAAAACCCATTTAGATAAATACAATACCTATTATTACTTTATATTTACATAAATGAAAATAAATATATTTTTTAGTAAATAAATATATTTAGAAAAAATTGAACAATAAATATATTTATTCTTATATTAACTCATAAATATATATGTTGATAAAATTTTGAATATTAAACATATTTATTTTTATATTAAATGTTTAGTTTATTTTACAATATTATTATCATAATTTTACAAATTATAATTATGTATAAGTGAAAGAATGAACTGATACACATACTCAACAACATGAAGATCAGAAAATGTTAAAATTATATATGAAAGGTGCAAATCAACCCTTAACCTTCGCAAACATCGCAAAATTACATGAGAAATATTCACGCTGGAAATTTTATCAAGAACTTTGAAATGAAAAATAATCTGAAACTATAACATGAGAAATTCAAAATTCTAGACCAAGAAATCAAATCAAATTTATGAAAATTGAAACAATATCGAACGAGAAATTTAGAACGATTTCTAACGAGAAACAATGTGAATGTCATGGTTCAAGATTTCAGGCCAAATTTCTGAACGGTTGTAATTTTTTCCATAAAGAAAACCTTAGTCTAAATTTTCGATGTTTACAAATCTTAGCTCCAAGGATTCGGACAAAGGATTACCATGATCTCGCTGGCTGTCAACCTTTGTATCAACATAGGATGAGGATGGATAGGACACCATATCCCTTTTAATTTGGTTATTGTTCTGTATATGCATCTATTATTAACCTTGAAGGATTAGGACTGTTGAACCTAAAGGTAAGGTTTTTCAATAGCAGTGCGCATGACGTGTGCGTGATGGTGATGGGAAATTTGGAGACCCCGGATACACAAGAAATGGCTAACATTGTAGACCCTGTGATCCGAACCTAACTCCCTATCAAACCCCACATTTTTCCCTACCACATATACTCGTCCTCTCCTTTACAAATTCCATTCTTGGGTACCGTATTGTAATGATTCCGCTGAACATAAGAAGCCATAGATTATTAGAGATCTCATTCAAGGTCATTCAAGGCCTTGCAAAGGAATTCTGTGTATTTAGCATTCATTAGTGGGTAATTTTATGCATTATTTCTTTACTTTTTACAGTAGAAAAATGTGTGGTTTATATAAATGTACCAGTACAAAATCTTGGATTATTTATTACTTTTTATACATCCTGTGTTTTTTCCTTCCCTTCAATTTTATAGAAAAACTTTAATGATATCCTAGTACACATCTGTAAAATATTATTACAAAAAATAGAGTATTTTTCAGATTCCTCTTGTTTTTCTACTTAATGCTTCCAAAAATAATCTACCCTATGGCTTGTATTTGTTACTTACAAAAACATTTTTTCTTGGCTGAAAAAAAAAAAAAAGGATTTCTAGTTCTCGGGATATCTTCGATGCTTGATGGTCTTACTTGCAAAAACAAAAAAGGATTTCTAAGATGTTGAGATGTCTATCATTCAGAAAAAATTTTCCGATCCTTTTGCCCCAATTCCAGATGCATGAACTAATTCATGTTGCATTTCACCAAATTTCCCAGTTAAGGCCTTCTTAGATAGCATGTCCCCCATCTAGTTTTCTCCCTGTATATGTATATGTGTGTGAAAGATATAGATTTCAAGGATCTTCTCAATATAGCAATCCGATCAAGCCAAGGAGCGAGATGACCTAGTTCGAGATTTATCCTTTTGTTCATATGATTAATAAGGACTTTTAAGTCTCCGAATATCCACACATTCTCTATGTATAAATATCTCTTGAACTATAACGGGTCCCAGAGTGCAAGAAATTTGGCCCTTATATTTGTGTGGAGTTCACAAAACCAGTGTATTTTGTAATGACATTGAGGAGATATCATTACCAATGCTCCACAGCCGCATTTTCCATTCTATTCCGTCCCATAAAAAAATCTACTGGATAATGAATTTCTAATGGTCGAATTGTGAGCAATAAATCAGTAAGAGGCTTATGTTTTACTCTGAGTTGACTCCAGTGTCTTATGATTAAATAAGACACTATAACTGGTGTGCTTTCATTTTCTTCAAATGTTTACTTATTCCTACAGCACTAGATGCACCAATGAAAAAATATAGGGATGTTCCCAAAAGTCTTACCTCTCCCGTAGCACCATGTGATAATTTCTTTAACATCCCTGTAGACCGCTGCCAGTAAGTTGAAGTGCGTACACACCAATTGAATTTTTTTTTCTGGAAAAAATGCAAGAATAAAACAGGTGGTCCTTGTCCTCACATCCATTCGTGCATAGTCTACAAATCCCACGTCCCGTTTTCCCCTTCTTCCGGAGATTGTCCCATGTGAGGTTTTTATCCTTCCACAACAACCATAGAAAAATGTTCATTTTTGTTTGAGCTTTTTCCTTCCATATCATTTTGAACTAGCTCTTCCTCTCTTCCCAAGTTTCTGTTAATTTTAGGTTGTTTTATAATTCACTGATATTTAATTGACCCATATTCATATTACCTCCCCATGTAATCTGATCACCCTTGATGTGTTGACAGATACTCGAGCTTCTTATGAGTAACATTTTTTTATTCCATTCCATTCTCAACTCCCCCGATAGCTTCAAGTCCTCACCCTCCTTCCACTGTGGTACCCCTTCCACCCAGTCTTTAATTACTTGCGCCAGGAAAAAAATTCTAGGACTACTTAAATGGTTATTTAATTATGTACTGATAGGGCTATGCTTGGAGAATTTACCTCCATTACCAAAATTCCACCTCTAAGTTTTCTGTAAATAATGGCAATATTTTCCTAAAGCCTTTCCAGATGATTGATCCCTGTAGCATTTTCAACCACCCAGAAATAAACGACTCGGCCAGACTCTGTTGTCGAAAATATTTATACATCATGATATCATGGCAATTACCAGGAGTGGGTATGCATCACAAGAGGGATTTAATTAATAAAGCCATACCAAAAAGCTCGAGATCCAGAATGCCCCATCCCCTGATAATTCAGAAGAGATATCGAGTCCTTTCTCCCTTCCACCATTCCAGATAAAATTGGCCATAATTTTCTTTATTTTTCCAAAGATTAAGAAACAGGAAAAGGTGTGCTAGTACACTGTAAGTTGTTGTAATACCACCCGTACCAATATAAGTCGTACACCCTTGGACAACCACTTCATAGAGCAGCCATTGATTCTTTTTTGATATTTCTCCAGAATCAAACTCCACTATTCCACCCAGTAACAGTTGGGTTTTAGGCAAAAGCCCAGATAAGTAAAACCATCTACTAGTGCTGCAATCTTGAAATTAAATAGTTCTCCAATCTGTTCAGAGATCTCACGTGCACCTTCGGAATGATATATGCAGGACTTAGCTCCATTTGCCTCCATCCTAGTTGCAGTACAAAATTTGTGAAATATCTCATGCATGGCTTCCCAACCGCTTCTAATTAGTTTACCAAAAATCGGGACATCATCATTAAAGAAGCTGCAAGAGTTCTTCCTCTATGATGTAATCTTAATGCCTCTGAAGAGTTTATGGGCCTAAAGGAATTTTCAGTGAAGTGTGCCCAGGATGGAAACAGTGATATCAGGGTTAAGATGGTCATCTCAAAATGAGAACTAGAATCCTTTCTTTCGGATCATCGTATAGGGGAGAAATGGCTATTGTTGCTTCAGGTTTAGCCTAAGGTAGATAAAACAGATTATGGTGCCACAAGAAGAGGCAACATCGGTGGATGGACACCATCATTAGAGGGCATTCCAGAGCTCAGTTAAGCTTATAATCCCATCTACGTCTCCCTTTGTAGTCATTTAAAGTATTTCTATTATGCATGTGGACTGAAACTGAACAGTCGGCAATCATGGTTACACCTTAACCAACTCGATTTTTAGAATCAGAGAATTTTGGTTGTAATTGATTATCATCATGTTAGATGGTGAGATTTAGATAGTGAAAAGAATTGAAAAAATGAAAAGTAAAATGGAGCAGAGAGTTTCTCATCTCAATATTACGAAATAGTTAAATAGGATTGCATTGCAAACATCAGCAATAAATGACCGGAGTAAAACTGAAGTAAACTAAAGTAAAACTAAACTACCTATGACACCTAACAGACAATAAATTAAATGTAATGAATCCTAACTGAACCTAACGGACAGTGAGATTAATATCTCAACATCCCCTCCTAATCTCAAATGTTACAAGTGGAGGCACTAACATTGCCTAATTTCTCTCTTTGAAGTTCAAATACATTCTTTCCCAATGGCTTTGTGAAAATATCTGCAAGTTTATCTTTGGAACCACAAAAAGAAAGTGTGATGTCCCCATCATTGACAAGTTCACAAATGAAATGAAACCGTGTGTCAATGTGCTTGCTCTTTTTGTGAAAAAACATGATTTTTTGATAAAGAAATTGTTGAACTGTTATCACAGTAAATTGGAGTTGGCTCCTTTTGAATATCTGAAATGTCTTTCAATAATCTTCTCAACCATACTGCTTGACAAGTTGTTGTATTTTCTGCTACATATTCTACCTCTGGAGAAGATATTGAAATGATTGATTGTTTCTTGGATGCCCATGAAATCAGATTTGTTCCAAGATGAAAAACATACCCTGAGGTACTTTTTCAATCATCTAAACTCCCTACATAATCGTTGTCTGTATAACCTGAAAGTGAACAATTTTCAGAATGTGTATAAAACAAACCATAGTCTATGGTCCCTGCAATATACCTTAAGATCCTTTTTGCAACCCGCCAATGAGTAAGCTTTGGTGACTGCATAAACCTGGAGACAAAACTTTCTACAAACATAATATCTGGTCTAGTTGCAGTTAAATACAACAAACTACCAACTACGCTTTTATACAATGTGGGATCAACAGATGGTGCTACATCGTCTTTGCTGAGTTTGGTACCTTGAGCAATTTGTGTATCAGCTGATTTGCAATTGGTCATTCTGAACTTTTGAATGATATCAGTGGCATTTTCTTTTTTACCAACAAAAATTCCATTATCATATTGGTGAATTTCAATTCCTAGGAAATATTTCATGACTCCTGGATCTGTCATATCAAACTCTGCTTGCATTGCTACTTTGAAATATTCTAACATCATATTTCCTGTATTAAGAAGATCATCTACATAAAGGCATACAATAAGTATTTTACCTTTATGAGATTTGGTATACAAAGTGGGTTCATGGCTGCTCCTGGAAAAACCACTTTTGATGAGATACGTGTCAATGCGATTGTATCAAGCTCTTGGAGCTTGTTTCAAACCATATAAGGCTTTCTTCAATCTATATAATTTATGCTCTTGTAATTTTACTTCAAAACCTGGAGGCCGCTCTACATAAACTTCTTCATGTAATATACCATTTAGGAATGCAGATTTTACATCAAGCTGATAGACTTTCCATTTGTGTTGAGCTGTTGTGGACAAAATGGTTTTGATAGTGTCTAACCTTGCTACTGGAGCAAATGTTTCACCATAATCGACACCAAAATGTTGTGAGAATCATTTGGCAACCAACCTCGCCTTATGTTTCTCAAATTTTCCTTTTTCATTTAGCTTGGTCTTATATAACCATTTTACACCAATTTTTCTTTTGTCTCTTGGGAGATCAGCTAATTCCATGTCTGATTTTTCTCTATGGAAGCAATTTCTTGTTTCATTGCTTCGACCCAATGCTTTTCTTTAACTACTTATTCAAAATGAGTCGGTTGAGTTGAAATGAATGCAAACATATTCTGTTGTTCAGATTCATGCTCCTGTTCATATATCTCTCTGATACTTCTTGTTTTTTGTGCCTCTTCTGAAGATGTTTGATCAATGGATGAATCAGTGCTTGATGATGTTCCATTTTTAGAATGTTTTGGTTGTTCTTGAACCTACAATATTGGAGACTATAGTGGAAAAAAAGGCTGATTTGAAGTTTCATCTACATGGTCAAACCAAGATTTATTTTCCAAAAATTTCACATCTCTGCTTATAATGAAGTTTTTGGTAATGGGGTTATAAAGTCTTTAGGCTTTCGACTGCTCACTGTAACCTACAAATATGCATTTCTCACTTCTATCATTAGGCTTTTTTCTTAGTTTTTCAGGAACATGAGAAAAAGATACTGATCCAAATATTCTAAAGTGTGACACAATTACCTTGTTTCCATCCCATGCTTCTTGAGGTATTTTATCTTGTAGGTTGGATGTTGGAGATTTGTTAAGAACATACACTGCTGTCGACACTAATTCAGCCCAATATTTATGTGTCAACTTCTTCTCCTGTAGCATGCATCTCGCCATGTTCATGATCAACTGATTCTATCTTTCTGCTACTCCATTTTGTTGTGGAGTGTATCTGGTTGTGTACTGCATTATGATACCTTGTTGTCGACAAAATTTTTTGAATTCGTTTGAGCTGTATTCTCCTCCTCTGTCTGATATGAGTACTTTCAAGAGTTTTCCACTCTGTTTTTCTACTTCTGCCTTGAACTCTAGAAATCTAGAGAAGGTATCTAATTTATTTATTTTTTAAATACACCCATATCTTCCTACTAAAGTCATCAATAAATGTTAGAAAGTAGAAACTACCACCAATGGACAATGTCTTCATTGGACCACATATGCCGGTATGGACAAGTGCCAAAGGCTCTTTCTCCCTTGAAGTTGATGAGGGAAAACTATCTCTTTTATGCTTGGACAAGACACAAACTTCACAATTACAGACTTTTTCACTGATAGTAGGTAGACCAATGACTACATATTTCTTTGAAGTAGATTGAGACTCTAGACTGGAATGTGGCCATACCTAGAATTCCATAGATGAGTTTCATCTATTCTTGATATATTGTGGACTAAATATTGGTTTGTATTTTGGTTTCTAAGGATCAATGGAAACATCCTATTCTTGGTCTTTTCAACTTTTGCTATCAATCTTTTATGAGGATATTTTTCATATATATAGCAGGTGTTCTTTTGAAACAATACATCATATCCATGTTCCATTAATTGTCCTATACTAGGGAGATTATGTTTGAGCTGAGGAACATAATAAACATCAGGGATGTATTTGTTCTGATTCTTCTTAGTAAGAATAGGAACAATACCTTTTCCTTCAGCTTTAATACTTGTACGATCTCCAAGCGTTATCTCTAATGTTATGGAAGCATCAGGAGAAGAAAGAAGATTCTTGTTTCCTATCATGTGATTGTTGCATCCACTGTCGAGCAACCAAAGATCTTCACTTTGTTTGTCTTCTGAGAGATGGCATGAAAGAAACATGGCCTTTGAGTATTCTCCTTCACTGCTGGAGAGATTGATATAGCCTCTGTGTTGTTCTGAATGTTTCTTTCTATAGTCGTGTTCGTAGTGGACAAACTTCTTACAGTAGTAACATTGAACACTCGATCTGTTCCATGACCTTCCTCTCTGATTTTGGTTTTGTGGAGGTCTCCACTGCTCTGTTGCATGATGATGAGCAGATCTACCATTTCTTCAGCCTCTGCCTCTGCCTTTGTCAAATCAGAGGTGTGCTTTGAAGGCTTGTTCTGTGGAATCTTCTGTCAGATTGAGTCTTATTTCGTGTGACAAAAGTGATCCAATCAACTGTTCTACTGATAAAGTTTTAAAATATTTGGATTCCAAAATGGTTTTCACAATCATGTCATATTTCTTTGGTAGAATTCAAAGAACTTTTTCAAAAAATTTCTGATCTGTAATTGTTTCACCAATGAGTTTGATCTGATTGACTATTCCCATGACTCTAGTCATGAACTCATCCACATTCTCGGTGTCATCCATCTTTAGAGTTTCAAACTAAGCTCTCAATGTTTACAGTTTCACCGTCTTCACTGTATCATTTCCTTGATACGCAGCTTGCAAAATATCCCAACATTCTTTTGCTATTGTCGCACTAGTTATTTTGTCAAAAAAAGAATCATCGCCTGAAATTTGTATCCAGCATTTGGCTCTATGCTCCTTCTTTTTGAGTTAAATAGTTGCATTTCTCTGATTATTGGTCATGGCCGCCCATGCTTCTTGGGTCGGCTCTACATAGGTGATCAGAACTATATCCCAACAATCTTGAGCTTGTAAAAAAGTTTTCATTCTCAAATTCCAAAATTCACAATTTTTGCCAAGTAGATTTGGTGTCTATGGAAAAGAGCTTAAAGAGGCCATTATTTCTTCAAATGCTAATATGCACCAAAAATTATCTTGAAACCCTCTTTTAAATTTTATACCTCTTCTTTTAAAAAAAAAAAACTTCAGTTATACTCTTTTGAAACCTCTTTACAAAAACGTTTGAAAAAATTCAAGTTTTTTTTTAATAAAAAAAACTTAAATAAAAACTTTATTTAAAGGGCTTTCTCCTTTTTTAAATTACGTGTAGTGTAAAAAACACTTAAATGGCCATCGTGCTTTCTCCTTTTTTAAATTTTGACTTGTTTTGAAAACAAACGTCCTTCATCCTTTTTAAAAGATTTATTGCATAACTTAAAGCAGGTGTTTGACCTTGACTCCCGCGTAAATGAAAAAGCATGTTAGTGGATGACTCTTAATGCAGGTAAATCTACACATATCAACTGGATACGTAGTTTGTCCATGGCTTCACGCCTTAATTTTTTTTGAAATTCTTTGACTGGTGCGGTCCCAATACTGAACAGCCACAACTTAATAACACTGGCATGGGTATGGCTTGCATTCTCGCGCCAATCCCTTGTTTCGGCGCGTTGGCGCAAGTATTAGCCTAACAATCGCACCAACCAACTTCTCCTCTCTACTGCTCCTTCTTGGCTCTGTTGCTACTCTCCGGGGAGGCTTATGCAAGCTAGCTTTGATACCATGAAAAGAATTGAAAAACTGAGAAGTAAAATGAAGCAGAGAGTTGCTCATCTCAATATTACGAAATAGTTAAATAGGATTACATTGGAAACATCAGCAATAAATGACTGGAGTAAAACTGAAGTAAAACTAAACTACTTATGATACCTAGCAGACAATAAATTAAATGTAATCAATTCTAACGAAACCTAACGGAAAATGAGATTAATATCTTAACAAATATGTATTGAGAAGGATGATTCAATTAACGCAAGAGTATATTTTTGAAAATCCACGAAGTAAAATAATATTGATGGCCGATAATGTTTTGGATGAGCGTTGGTCGTACTTAGCATAGGTCGATTTCTTATACAAATTACATTGTCTGTTAGTAAGTGATGTAGTAACGCTTGTTTTTTCAAAGTTGTAGCTGTTTTTTCAAAGTTGTCCTTCATAATAAAATTCATAATTCTAACATAAAGTGGCACGTCTTCGGATCTCTATTTAGAGTAAACTCAATATTTTACTTAATTTAATGTCTTAAGTAGCTTTCATATTGAAGCATGAGATGATATGAGATTATTTTAGTTGAAAGAGATTCTCTTGTACTTAAACATTGAACATATATTGTAATTAATAAAATCAATCATATATTGTTTCATATATATAAAACAAAACAAAACAAGTACTTCTTTTGTTTTTAGGTATATGAACTTATTGTAGATATAATTTAATTTATTTTTAAATATTATTTATTTAAGTAAAATAATTAAATTTATATATATTTTTAATTAAAAAAATTGATATTAATTTGTTTCAATACAAATATAAAAATTTAAAAAGGTTTGCATCTCTAGAGATTTGATCTCTCTTGGCGCTTCATATATGCAGAGTTAAAATGGATCTAAGCTACTTTGAGTTGTGTAATTTATCGAATGTATGATTAATTTTATCAATAATATGTAAATACAGATAATATAAAATTATTAAATTTTATATATGCTAAATATGTCTGATATTTATGGTCATTTTAATTTTAAAACTTTTACCTCTGTTTTTTGAGATGATAAATATTGTTAATAACTTTAATGATGAAATTTTTTTTTTTAATGCAAAGTAAAAATGTAATAGTGTTGAACGATAGAAAATGAAAATAATAAGAATGTAGTCAATTATAAATAGTCCTCATTGTGATCAATCTCAAATTATTTTCTTTTACTATTCTTATTGTCACCCTTGTTAGTTTTTTCATTTTTTCATATCGATTGTATGAAAAGGGCAATTGAAATAATAAACCATTTAAATATTTAGCTTGAACTATTGTAATAAACATCATATATTGTCTATCTTTCTCTTCAATATTAATAGGTTGATTTACTATAACACAAATATTAATGTACATGGTCAATAATTTTGTTTCTTACAGTGAAATCAATGCACAATCTTAATCCAATCACTTTAAAATTAATGTACCATCAATGTACATCCAATTGCATAAAATTAGAAATCAACATCTACACTGAAATCAATGCACTTAATGCAAACCATCAAATAAGTTTACAAAACAACATCTACACTGAAATCAATACATCCAATGGAAGCAATCAAATAGGATTAGAAATCAACATCTAATTCCCTATCTCCCCCCTCTAACTATATCTCTCTTTTCCTTCATCTCTCCACTCTCTCACAACCTCCCTCTTCCTTCCTCTCTCTCCCTTTCCTTCCCACATATCTCTCTCTCTCTTCACCCTCCAACTATGTTACTATATCCCTACCTCTCTTTTTCTGTCCTCCCTTCTCTCCATATCTCCTTCTTTATCTCTTTATCTCACCCCAATGCATATACACACTCTCTCCATATCACGCTTGTCACTTCATCTCTCTCCATTTTTCACTGTCTATGTATTTATTCTTCCCTCCCTCTCTATATATTAATATAAAACTAATATTTATTAATTCAAAATATTATATATATATAATTTGAAAATAAAATTATAATATAATTATATATCATATTATAAATTAATATACATTACACTTTCGATAATATATAAGAAGTGTTTATAAAAATAATTTAAATTTAAATTACTTTATAGCTTTTTAGTATTATAAATCGTGAAAAATGTTATTGTTTCCTTTATTAAATAATATAGTGGGCTATACAGATATGATAAAAGAGAGAGAGCTGGTGTGCAAATTATCAGGAGTAATTTTTTTCATAACTTTAAATTTGAATTTTTTTTACTTATAATTAAATATCAATATTAATTAAATTATAAATTTAAGTTTTTAATTTATAATGATAAATATATATATTTGAAATTTAATTTGAATTTACAAGATATATTAGCTTTTTGTAAGAGTATGAAATAAGTATTTATATATTAAAATATTAAAATGAAAAGTGCACATATATGACTTTTAATGGAAAACTTATTAAAATTTGAAACATTATTCAAATATAAAATTGTATGATAAATAGATATATATCAAGATTAAATGTATAAATAAAAATTAAAAATATATTAATATAAAATTAATACTTATTAATTTAAAATGATTAATAAATATATAATTTCAAAGTAAAATGATAATATAATTATATATTATATTAATTAATTTCAAAATAAAATTATGGTTATCCATATTTATTTAATTGTTTATGCTATTTATCTTTGGATTTATATACTTTCGGTTTATGTCATTCTTTTGAGTTTAATATTAATCCCCTAAATTTATAATTCCTTGAGTTTTAATTATTAATTTCTTAAGTTTATAGTTCTATATATATGCATTTTATAAAAAAAAATAAACAAATACACATACTCAGTTACAACATGAAGATCAGAAAACGTTAAAATTTGAAATGGGCAAATCAAACATTAACCTTCGCAATCATCATAAAATTACATGAGAAAGTGAACAATATTCACGCAAAAATTTTTATCAAGAACTTTGAAATGACAAATAATTTGGAACAATAACGTGATAACATCAAAATTCTAGACCAAGAATTCAGATCAAATTTCTAAAGATTGGAATAATCTGTAATGATAAAATAAGCACTATTTGGAATGAGAAACAAAGTGAATAGCATAATTGAAGATTTCAGACCAAATTTATGAACATTTATAATTTTTTCTTTAAAGAAGACCTTTGCGGTGTTTACAAATCTCAACTCCAAGGATTCCGACAAAGGATTACCATGACCTCGTTGGCTGTCAACCTTTGGGACGAGGATGGATAGATCACTATCTCCCCTTTGCTCTTGTGGTTGCTCTCTATATACATTTATTATTAGCCTAAGGATGAGGAGCTTCGCTTTGTTGAACCTCAAGGTAAGGTTTTGGTCGTTGTTGTGTATGTACATTTATTAATTAACCTTGAAGGATCACGACCTTCGCTTGGTTGAACCTCAGGGTAAGGTTTTTCAGCAACAGTCCACATGACGTGCGCATGATGGTGAGAGGAAACATGGAGACACCGGACCCTGTGATACGAAACCGCCACTGACCCTCCTATCCCCACATTTTTCCATACCACATATACTCGTCATGTCCTTCACAAATCTCATCGGGGTACCCTATTCTATCGCTACTTCTAAACATAACGCTTCTTCTAAACATAAGAAGTCATATATTATTAGAGATTTCATTAGCGGCCCTGCCAAGGAATTCTCTGCGTTTTTAGGAATTCTCTGCGTTTTTAGCATTCATTAATGGGTAACTGCATGCCATCTCCTGGATCCGGAAGGGTCGCTTCAGATTTTATAGACCCGCAGGAATTGTCAGTGAAATGTGTCGAGGATGGCAGCGGTACTGTGAGGGTTAAGATAGCAATCTCTAAACGAGAACTGGAAGCCTTTCTTTCGGATCGTCGTATAGGGGAGAAATCACTGTTGCTTCAGCTTCAGCCTAACGGGGCTACAGAAGATTATGGTGCCACAAGAAGACGCAGCAGCCGTGGATGGAGACCATCGTTAGAGGGCATTCCAGAGCTCAATGAATCATATAAGACCATCACCCTCTACCTATGTACTTCTTAACAAGATTGTTGTTAGGTATCGGGACTGAAGCCGAATGGTCGGCAATCATGGTTACACCTTAACCTAATCGATTTTGAGAAGCGGAGAATTTTGGTTGTAAATAATTATCACCATGCTAGATGGTGAGATTGACATATGTATTGATCAAGCAAAATGTTTCGTAATTCCAAAATAATAATAAAAGTCCCTTCCTTAACACAGAGAAATATTCAAAATTGCATCTATTAAATTTTGTGAGCAGAGTTTTCACATAAAAAAATTTTATTTAATAAAAAAATTGTTGTTACAATTTCCTCAACCGTAGGGCTTACAAAATAATTTGACTCGCAAACACAATTCAAAATTATCACTCGTTATCTACTAAAATATCACTCTCGTCTTTTATAAAACAAACACCTCGTGTATACAAGTATTTCACCGTCAAAGATACAAAACACTCGTCTCTCCTGAAAATACTGTGTATTTCCAAATTCACATTCTCCGTCTTTTTCAACAACACTCATAGCATAAAAATAAATAACTTAATCCCATGACTGCCTCTATATTAAAACAAAAATATCTCAAGTTCCATTTATCAGGTCATTCGTTGACAAAAGATCACCGCTTGAACAATCTTTAATTGCATCATAACTATGCTGCCACCGCTTGGAAATGCATTGATGTTGAATTTGACTTGGTGGCACCTAGATCTTTTCTTTCCGCCCTGCCGTTCTGTGTAATTAAAATTACATCTCTTTTGTTTTCTTCAGCGCTACTGTGTTTTTGAAACAAAAAACTTAACGGTGTATTACAATAATACAACAACATTCCTTTTGGGCTTTGTCAATATATATATATATATATATATGACGTGTTTTAAAATAAAAATAAAACAACAAAATAAAACATTTAAAACAAAACAACTATTGTTTTAAAACATGTGCGATGGGAAAATACATTAACCCCGCAACCTTTTTTTTTGTTAATCATCAAATGTGGACCCCGCTGCTGATGACGTAAGCAGCTTCTGGGGGGGTTCTTTCCTCTGCCGGCTTGGCCTGCCTGACCCCCGCGGAAATGGACTGCCGCATGGTCTCTGCGCTATTCGGTTATGCGGGCAGTTGGAAATTAATTCCAACACTCCCCCTTAATTTCAACTGCTGGGTTTTCCTGCATACCCATGCATTTTCTGAAATGTTCAAAGCTTTTCTGCTAAAGTGGCTTTGTGAGGATATCTGCAAATTGATCCTCTGTTCTGCAATGCTGCAAAACAATCTCACCATTGCTAACCAATTCCTGTATGAAATGAAATTTGGTGTCAATGTGTTTTGTCCTTTTATGAAAAACAGAATTTTTTGACAATGCAATAGCTAAACTATTGTCACAAAAGATCACTGTCCCTTTTACCTGTTCTTGACATAAACTTCTTAACATTTTTCTCATCCAAATTGCTTGACACGCTGTTGTTGTAGTTGCCACATATTCTGCTTCTGCTGTAGACAATGCTACAATGGGCTGTTTCTTAGAAGCCCATGAAATGGCTCCTGAACCCATGTGAAAAACATAACCGGAAGTGCTCTTCCGATCATCTACACTTCCAGCCCAATCACTGTCAGTGTATCCAACTAAATCTGAACATTCTGAAGTAGTATACAAAATACCAAACCTTTTAGTACCTTTAACATACCTCAAAATTCTTTTTGCTGCTTGCCAATGTGCCTCCTTTGGCTTTTCCATGAACCTGGAAATCAAACTAACATCGTGCATTATGTCCGGCCTAGTTGCAGTCAAATACATAAGGCTGCCAACTATGCTCTTGTATAAACTAGGATCAAAATCCTTGCTGCTGTCCTCTCTGCTGAGTTTTAATCCCATCACTGTGGGAGTGATTGCTGCTTTGCTTTCCTGCATGTTAAATATTTCAAGCACCTCATTAACATACTTTGCCTGTGAGATAAAAATCCCATTTTCATCTTGTTCTACTTCTATTCCTAAGAAGTATCTTAACAAACCCATGTCAGTCATTTCAAATTCTTCTTTCATGACTGTTTTAAAATTTTCAATAAGGTAATCATCATTACCTATGAAAATAACATCATCAACATATAAAACTACAATCAATATTTTTCCATCATTTTCTTTGATGTAGAGGGTGGGTTCTCCCTCACACTTTTCAAAACCATTTTCCAGTAGATATGAATCTATCCTACTGTACCACGCTCTTGGTGCTTGCTTCAGCCCATAAAGAGCTTTCTTCAACTTGCATACTTTGTGCTCTTGGCCTTTCTTTTCATAACCGAGAGGTTGTTCAATGTAAACCTCTTCCATTAACACTCCATTCAGGAATGCTGACTTCACGTCCATTTGGTAAACTTTCCATTTGTTTTGTGCTGCTATGGACAACACTGCTCTCACGGTTTCCATTCTCGCAACCGGTGCGAAAGTTTCCTCATAATCAATGCCATGCTTCTGCTTATAGCCTTTGACAACAAGCCTTGCCTTGTGTCTCTCTATCTTGCCTTCAGCATTACTCTTGGTCTTGTAGACCCATTTAACACCAATGACATCTTTACCTTTTGGGAGTTCAACCAAATCCCAAGTCTTGTTCCTCTCTATGGCATTTATTTCCTCATCCATAGCTTCTATCCATTTCCTATCATTGATAGCTTCTTCGAAATGAACAGGATCATCAACATGACAATATAAAGCAAACAAAGAATTGATACCTTCATTAGCTATATCTTGTTCATAAATTTCTTTCAAACTTCCGAATTTCTTACCTCTTTCAGTAGGTGTACAAGTACTTGAAGAAGCACTTGAATTTCCTCCTTGTGGTGTGCTTGGAGAAGCACTTTCATTTCTCCTCAAGGGTGTACTTTGCTGCTCTCTTGTTGGTGTTGCCGTTTGGGGATGTATTTCAGCCAACTCATCATCATTTTCATCATGAGATAAACAGTGTTTAACATTCACTGTTTTCTCTATGCTTCCATCCCAAGCTTCCTCTTCAATGAACTGAACATCCCTGCTCACAATAAACTTCTTGCTGGATGGGTTATATAACCTGTATGCCTTGGATTCCTCACTGTATCCAATGAAAATACATTTCTCCCCCTTGCTGTCCAACTTCTTCCTTAGCTGATCCGGAATGTGTGCATAAGCCACACATCCGAAAACCTTCATGTGTGTGACATCCTGCTTTGTGCCACTCCATGCCTCTTTCGGCACTTTGTTCATAACTGCTTTTGTAGGGCACCTATTTAGAATGTACGCTGCACAATGTACAGCTTCAGCCCAATAATCATTAGGCAAATGCTTTGCCTTCAACATACTCCTCGCCATGTCCATTATGGTTCGGTTCTTCCTTTCGGCTACTCCATTTTGTTGCGGAGTATATCTAGTTGTAAACTGTTTATGAATACCATTTTCTCTACAAAAACGTAGAAAATCTTTAGATATATACTCACCTCCTCTATCAGTCCTTAAGACCTTGATATGCAGCCCACTTTGGTTCTCAACAAGTGCTTTGAAATTGCGGAATTTTTCAAACACTTCACTTTTCTTTTTCAAAAAGTAAACCCAAGCTTTTCTTGTAAAATCATCTATGAATGTTAAGATATAGTGGCTGCTAGCAAGTGATGGAGTTTGCATCGGTCCACACACATCCGAGTGGACAATCTCTAAGGGTGCTTTCGCCCTTATGCTTTTCCCGGAAGGAAAACTTTCTCTGTGTTGTTTCCCAAGAATACAACCTTCACAAAGGCTGTCCGGTTTCTCTATCAATGGCAAACCACTTACCATTCCTTTTTTGTTCAACAGATTAAGACCTCCAAAGTTGAGATGACCAAATCTCAAGTGCCATAACCAATTATCATCCTTTGGTTCGCTTTGGTAAGTCTCTTGTGCAACTGCTGCTTTCTCTTCACCATTCTTCAAATCTGCTCTCATTTTGAGAGGGAACATCCTGTTCCTTGTCATCTTCACTTCAGCAATACATGCTTTGCTGGGTGGTTTATCCATGATGGTACAAACATCATTATCAAAGAAAACATTATATCCCTTATGGACAAGCTGTCCAATACTTAAGAGATTACATTTCATTCCTGGAACATAATAAACATCTGCTATGGATTTCTTTGCACCTAATCTTGTTAAAACATTTACATCTCCTTTTCCCATAACAGAAACTTTGCTATCAGTTCCTAGTGTGACTTGTGACTGCACACTTTCATCTAACATAGAAAACATTGCCAAGTTTCCTGTCATATGGTTACTACAACCAGAGTCTAGAAACCATAAATCCTCACTTTTTTCTTCAGCCATATTACAAGCTAAAAACAAATTATTTTGGCTGCTATTTTCCTTAGTGAAATTTGCACTAGTTCTACTTGCCATTTCTTGCTGCTTCTTTCTACATTCATTAGCATAATGACCATATTTTTTACAATGGTAACATTGGACATTGGACTTATCATACCTTTGTCCTTGAGCATTCTGCTGACCATTCTGCTGGCTGCTGCCTTGGCCTTGATGCTGATTTGGATTGCTGCCCCTTCCTTGAGCATTTGCTGGACTGTCTCTTCCACCTCTGTTTTGGCTTCTGCCTCTTCCTCTCTTGTTTCCTCTGCCTTGCCCTCTTCCTCTTCCGAAATACATCTGGGTCTTAAAAGCATGTTCAAGAGATGAGTTTTCACTCCTACTCAATCTCTGTTCATGGGTCATCAGTGATGCATGTAGTTCATCCACTGAAAACTTTGTGAGATCCCTAGTCTCCTCTATGGTGGTGACAATCACATCGAATCTTGAGGGTAAACTTCTCAAGAGTTTCTCCACAATCCTCTTGTCTTCAAGAGTCTCTCCATGAGATCTGATTTGTGTGACCATTCCAATCACATGAGTGAAGAATGAGTCAATATTATCTGACTCCTTCATACAGAGAGTCTCAAAGTCTCTCCTCAGCAACTGAAGTTTTGTTGTCTTCACTTTTTCCATGCCTTGATAGGCTGTCATAAGAGTCTGCCATGCTTCTTTGGATCTCTTAGCTACTGCTATCCTTGGAAACACACTCTCATGAACTGCTTGATACAAAAAGAAAAGAGCTTTGGAGTCTTTCTTCTTATTGCTCTTCAGCATCTCTCTTTCTGCCTGAGTTAACATATTAAACTCAAGTTCATCTGCTGGCTCTTCAAAGCCATCCTCAACAAATTCCCATAAGTCTTGGGAGACAAATAAAGCTCTCATAGTTATTGACCAATAGTCATAATTTTTCCCATTAAACATTGGGAGATGGATATTTCCCATACCCATACCAGTGCTGGCTCCAGCCATTCTGCACTCTTAACTATGATTCAAAAAACACTTGACTATGTGTTTAAATTTAATTAACTGTACTGCAATAGTAACACAAAAATTTATAGAGAAATACCTTTGGATTCTTCTTGTCTGAGTCTTCACACTGCTGGAGAAGCTGCTGCAACAAAGAACTCCTTTCCTTCAGCTTATTTGACCTTCAAATAGCCTGTACTGGCTTTGATACTATGTTGGAATGTTTCAGAATTCCAAAAATAATAAAAGTCTCTCCTTAACACAGAGAAATATTCAGAATTGCATTCACAGTGACAGAGTTTTCACATAAAAAAATTTCTATTTCATAAAAAAACTTGTTACAAATTCTTCCTCAAGAGAGGGATTACGAAATAGTTTGTCTACTGTAATCACAGTGCAAAACTATCACTCTGTCATTCACAAATGACACTCTGTCTCACTAAAACATATACTGCTGTATATACTCTGTTTTTCCTAAAACACTCTCTGTCTTTTTTTTTTACAAACGTACTGCTGTGCATAAAACTTCTGTTCTGTGTAATTAAAAAAAAATTACAGCACTCTGTTTCTGTATTAAAACAAAAATATCTCAGCCCAGTCTAATTCAATGTCATTAATTGACATACAACCAGAAAATTCACCGCTTGAACAATCTTTAATTGCATCATAACTATGCTGCCACCGCTTGGAAATGCATTGATGTTGAATTTGACTTGGTGGCACCTAGATCTTTTCTTTCCGCCCTGCCGTTCTGTGTAATTAAAATTACATCTCTTTTGTTTTCTTCAGCGCTACTGTGTTTTTGAAACAAAAAACTTAACGGTGTATTACAATAATACAACAACATTCCTTTTGGGCTTTGTCAATATATATATATATATATATATATATATATATATATATATATATATATATATATATATATATATATATGACGTGTTTTAAAATAAAAATAAAATAACAAAATAAAACATTTAAAACAAAAACAACTATTGTTGTAAAACATGTGCGATGGGCAAATACATTAACCCCGCAACCTTTTTTTTATGTGTGCGCATATTTTGTGGGGCCTCCTCATTGATGACATCAACAGCTATTCCGATGGGGTTCACCCATCCGCCTGCCCAGCCTGTTGGACCCCCGCGGACTTGTCCTTCCGCCTCATCTTCTCGTGCGCTTTCCGGGGAAGTTGGAAATTAATTCCAACATTGATAAGGTTGAATTCGCTAATTTAAAGGGTATCCTTTTTGAAAACGCTTGAGAGATCATGTTTCGCGAGGGAACGTTAGTTGTACTTACGATGTTTGATTTCTTATAACAATTGTGTTGCCCGTCAGGAAGTGAGGTTGTGAAGCTTGTTTTGACAAATTTGTAGCTGGCCATGCGAGTATCATGCTTCTCTCGATTTTAGCCTTGTTTTACTTTCTAATATAATTCATAATTCTTAGATAAATTGGCACGTCTTAGGATTTTTAGTTGAAGTGATAGGAATATTTAATTTAATTTGATTTCTATTTCCTAAATTCATTTTAAGTACTATTGAATTTTTTTTTTTAAATTTCAATTTTAGAATATAAAATATATATAATGTGTTATTTTTTATTATTTAAAATATATTTTTGTATCTTAAATAAATTATATATAGATGATAGGTTATAGAATGAGTCGTAGAATCAGTCGTTGAGCTCTATAAGGAACTTTCAAAGTTAAGTATTGGATGGCATAAAATACATTATTTGTAAAAGAGATTATTTAATACTTCAATATTATTGTAATTAAAAGAAACTCATCATATATTTTTAAAATTAAATATGCAATTAATATTAATTATTCTTTTAAGCTTAGCTCATGAGACGTGTTTGGGGATTGAATTGACAATTACTTGAATGCAAAAGGAATGGTCAACATGTTTTTTCCCAATTATATTATTACTTTTTAATATTTAAATTAAAATTTTATATTATATAATATAAATTTATTTTATATATATAGTATCAAGTGCATTTCTACCATTTATATATATATAGCAATAACATTTATTAAGCTAGTTGATATGTTTTATTGATTGATGTATAAAAAGTTATTTATATAATTTACATTGGGAAATGTGGTTGTGCTAGTTATAGTGAATGTGTGTGGAGTGAATTCATAAGGTTTTCGTAAATGTGGTTATGCTAGTTATATTCAGTGTGTGTAGCGAGTGGATTCATTAACTATGATTAATAAGGGTTTATAAAATTAATTAAAGTTGACCATAATTACAATTACATTAATAATAATACTAATATTACATAAATTTAAAAAAAAGTTTTATGAATGGTTGAGATAGTTATATTAATTCCTCCTTCAAGACAATGAAATAAAGTTTTTTAAGAACTTATTTTGATAAGCGCAACAACTATTATGGCTTTAAATAAATAAAAATAAATATATAACATATTTTTAAAGGAAATTTTTTCAAAAAAAAAAAAAATAACAATAATATTTGTATTCTTGTATTCAAGAAAAAGACTGCCGATACTCAACAACATGAAGATCAGATAATGTTAAACTTATATATATGAAAGGGGCAAATCAACCCTTAACCTTCGCAAGCATCGCAAAATTATATGAGAAAGTGATCAATATTCAAGCCTGGAAATTTTATCAAGACCTTTGAAGTGAAAAATAATCTGAACCTATAACATGAGAAATTCAAAATTCTAGACGAGGAATTCAGATAAAATTTCTGACAATTGAAACAATTTGGAATGAGAAATTAAGAACCATTTCTAATGACATACAAAGTGAATGGCAGAGTTCAAGATTTCAGATCAAATTTCTGAAAGGTTGTAATTTTTTTCCATAAAGAGAACCTTAGTTTAAGTTTCCGGTGTTTACTAACCTTCAACTCCAAGGATTCGGACAAAGGATTACCACGACCTCGCTGTCTGTCAACCTTTGTCTCAACAGAGGATGAGGATGGACAGGCCACCATCTCCCTTTCAATTTGGTCGTTGCTCTGTATATACATCTATTATTAACCTTGAAGGATTAGGAACCTTGAAACTAAACCCAAAGGTAAGTTTTTTCAACAGTAGTCCGCATGATGTGCGCATGATGGTGATGGGAAATCTGGATTAGGACCCTTGAAAGTAAAGGCAAAGGTAAGTTTTTTCAACGGCAGTGCGCATGATGTGCGCATGACGCTGATGGGAAATCTAGATTAGGACCCTTGAAACTAAAGCCAAATGTAAGTTTTTTCAACATCAGACCGCATGATGTGCGCATGATGGTGATGGGAAATCTGGAGACACCGGACGCACAAAAAATGGCGAAAATTTTGGACCTTGTGATCCGAACCTGCCACTGACCCTCCCTCAGTATCAAACCCCACATTTTTCCCTATCACATATACTCATCCTCTCCTTTACAAATCTCATTCTCGAAGTATCCTATTCCAACGCTTCGGCAGAACATAAGAAGCCATAGATTATTAGTGATCTCATTCGCAGTGCTGCAAAGGAATGCTGTGGGAATTTAGCATTCATTAACGGGTAACTGTATGCCATCTTCCGGATCCAGAAGGGTCTCTGCAGAGTTTATGGGCTTAAAGGAAGCCTTTCTTTAGGATCATCGTATAGGGGAGAAATCACTACTGTTGCTTCAGGTTCAGCGTAAGGTGGCTAAAAGAGATTATGGTGCCACAAGAAGAGGTAGCGGCGGTGGATGGAGACCATCATTAGAGCGAATTCCAGAGCTCGGTTAAGCTTTATAAATTTATTTTTGTCTTCTTTTTTATAGTTATTAGCACAATCATATTTACCAATGTAGTTGATATAATCTGATAGACATATATAAAATCGATTAACAACGACATTTACTAATGTGTTTGATATAAGCGGATAGCACTAAACCACCCCCACCACATGTATTTTACCAAAATAATCATTATATATTTAAGAATATAATTACCAATATATTTTATATATCTACTTGTAATATATTAATAATATAAAATATATTGATACTATATATTATTTTATCATTTCATAATAAAATATATAATAATAAAACATTATTAAAAAATTTCAATATATACATTAAAATTAAAACATAACATAATACTAGCATTTGTTACTATTTATAATAAGTATATATCTCCTACAAATATATCAATGGATTATTAATATTATAATCCAAAAGAACTAATAAGTTTAAGAGTCTAGTATTATAAATTCAAGGAATTCAAGTGAAAATTATTAAAAAGCTAAGAGATTAAGAAGTCCATGGATCCATATTAACAAAGGCTAGGAATTAATATTTTAAATACAAATGAATGATAAACTCTCATGATTATTAATATTATAAACCTAAGAAAACAATCAACTTTAGGGATTGTTAATATTATAACCCAAAGGATTAATAAACCCAATGGATTGATATTGAAAATCAAAGGAAATAAAAAACCCAAGGGATCAATAAGTCCAAGCGATTAATATTAAAACCACAGGAAATTAATAAACCCTGAGAATTAATATTTTAAACTCAAAAACCTAGGATGTTAACAAACCATAATAATCAATATTTTAAACCCAAAATATTAATAAACCCAAGGGATTATTAATATTATAAACCAAAAGAACCAATAAACACAAAAGTTTAATATTATAAACCAAAAGAATTGGTGAACCCAAGGGATAAATATTAAAAACATACATGATCAATAAGGCCAATGAATTAATATTAAAAAATAGAAAATATTAGTAAACCTTAAGAACAAAGTTTTTAAACTCAAAAACATAAAAAATTAATAAACCATAATCATTAATATTTTAAATTAAATATATTAATAAACCCTAGACATTATTAATATTATAAACCAAAAGAAGTAATAAATGCAAGGATTTAATATTATAAACCAAAGTAATTGGTGAATCCAAGGGATAAATATTAATATTATAAACCAAGAAATTAATAAACCCTAATAATTAATATTTTAAACTCAAGAGATTAATAAACCCTAAGAGTTAATATTTTAAACTCGAGAGATCAGTAAACCCAAGGGGTTATTAATATTATAAACAAAAAGAACTAATAAACTGAAGGGTTTGATATTACAAATCAAAGGAATTGGTGAACCCAAACAATAAATATTAAAGACCTAAGGGATCAATAATGCCAAAGAATCAATATTAAAAACCCAAGAGATTAAAAAACCCTCAGAATTAATATTTTTAACTCAAAAATCTATGAAATTAATTAAACCCTATAAATAAATATTTTTAACTCAAGAGATTCTAAGACCCAAGTGTGGTTTTATATTATAAATGAAAGGAACTAATAAACCCAAGGAATTGGTGAACCCAAAGGGATAAATAAGGGAAAGGGATCAATATGAAAACATAAGAGATTAATAAAACCTACAAATTAATATCTTAAACAAAAAGTGTTGATAAACTCACACGATTATTAATATTATAAACTCAAGGGAATAATATTAAACCTAAGATATTAATATTATAAACCTCAAGTATATAAAATCCTTTAGATAAATACTATAAACAGTAAAATAAACATTCTTGAGCATGCTTGACTTAAACATTGAGGAAATGTTGTCATAATACGACGTTGGACGAAGAATGACGATGGTTTTCCATGGTTGATTTTCATATTGATACAATCTTTGTCACAATGTGACATTCGACCAAGGAAGACCTTGATTGACTACGACTAACTATGATTAACAATGGTATTCCATGGTTAATTTTCATATTGGTACAATGTTTTTCATAATGTGACATCAGACCGTGCATTAATATTAAAGTGTGTGACTAATATTTAACGCCTAATATTACCAACCCAAAGGATAAGGAAACTCAAGAGATTAATAAACCCTAATAATTAATTTCTTAAACTCAAAACCTAAGAAATGAATAAACGCTAAGAATTAATAAGTTAAACTGAAAATATTAATAAACCAAAGAGATTATTAATATTATAAACCAAAAGAACTAATAAACCCGAGGGTTTAATATTATAAAACAAAGGAATTTGTTAACCCAAGGGATAAATATTAATATTATAAACCAAGAAATTAATAAAGCATAAGAATTAATATTTTAAACTCAATAGATTAATAAATGTTAAGAATGAATATTTTAAACTTAAGAAATTAATAAACCCAAGGGGTTATTAATATTATAAACCAAAATAACTAATAAACCCAAGGGTTTAATATTACAAACCAAAAGAATTGGTGAACCCAAAGGATAAATATTAATGACCTAAGGGATCAATAAGGCCAAGGGATCAATATGAAAAAAACTAGAGATAAATGAAGCCTAAGAATCAATATTATGAACCGAAATATTATAATCCTCAATGTTATAAACTCTAAATGTTAAAAAAAATATTACAAACCCTAATATTAAGCCCAAATATTATAAAGAAAATATTAATCCCTAATTATAAACCCTATATATTACAATCTATAGTATAACCCAAAATATTACGCCATAATGTAAATCATAATATTAAAAGTCAAAATATTAATAGACCGAAGGGATTATTAATATTATAAACCAAAAGAACTAATAAACACAACGGTTTAATATTATAAACGAAAGGAATTGGTGAACCTAGGGGATAAATATTAAAAACCTTCAGGATCAATAAGTCCAAGTGATCAATATTAAAAACACCAAAGATTAAGAAACCCTAAGAATAAAAATTTTAAACTCAAAAACCTAAGAAATTAATAAACCCTAATAATTAAAATTTTAAATTAAATGGATTAATAAACCCAAGACATTATTAATATTGTTAACCAAAAGAAGTAATAAACCCAAGGGTTTAATATTATAAGCCAAAGTAATTGGTGAACCCAAGGGTTGAATATTGTTGATCATCATTGACTTTTATTAATTGTGATTGACCATGATTAACACTAGAGACATTGTCCATAGTTCACTAAATTTAGCCATGATTAACCAAGATTTACCATGGTTGACTGTAGAGATATGGATTAACCATGAATAGGGAATTGTACCATATTCAACCACAAATATTAGCATTTTTCACAATGCACGACCATAATCAGGCATAGAGACCTTAGCTAACCATGTTTGACCATTATAACAGTCGTTGACTATGGTTTTCGATGAAGAGTCTATAGAACATGAAATGTTCTTGGTTAACCATGGTTGACCAAAGATGACCATGTTAATCATGGTGGACCATGGTTGATCATTGATCTAGATGGATTTTGGTGGCCACCCGCCTATTCCACTTGTGGACCCACCATTGTCTCTTTCTGTTTTTTTAGTTTTGGCACAGCTTACTATTTTTAGCATTTTTTAGGGTCCGAAACTTCAGGGGCTGTTTTGAGGCCCTAAACGACGTTTTTTGTGCATCGTTTGTTCGATGAATATGATTTTGTTTAAGAAAAGATATTGGCGAAAATATTTTTATTCCTTGGATAGATATTTCTAATAACGTATCATGTGTGTCAAACGGAGATAGTATGCCAAAGTTACGTCCCCAGGAAGTTGAAACACCAATTTACCCAAACGGGGCCCATAGTTTTGGTGCTTCATCACCTAGGGTTACATTTTTGTATTTTTAGGGTTTTCCATTCTTTCTAAATAATAAATAGGCCCTCGAGCCTCATTTAAACTCCGTTCAGAGGCCTGTAGCTGCCAAATCTCTTCTCAAAGATAGGTTACTAGTGCCCTGGCTAGTTTATTTCCATTCTGTCTGTAAGAAAATTACAGTTCTTTGATATTAATGAAATGAAGTGTTATTTCCACTGCAACTTTGCATTTATGGCTATATGTGTATTCTTTTTCGTTCTTGCATAAATCCAGATCAGTGGTATGAAAGCGTTCTCCTTTTTCTCGATCCTTCTTTACATGTCCCCAACGAGGTCGGGGTATAAGGAGTTAGGGCTCGATCTGGTGGAACCTTTGCAAGATCAACGTCACAAAACATGATGGACACCCATGGGGGATGAAAAGAAAGATTAGGGAGCAGGAGATCCTATCAAAATATTTCTCGAGCAGGCCCTCAAAAAACAAGGGAATGCGATGATGGATAAATTTGCCCAGATCCTTCAACGACTGCCCACCGGCTGCGTATCTGCATCCAACAGCCACTCTAGAGGTTCGACTCCCTTTAAGGTACAAGTAAACTTTGTCATTCCCATATTTGAGGTTCAAATAGATGCAGATTCCATAGATAGATGGCTGAATCTATTAGAAGGATACTTCTCGATTCATGACTCTTCCGACAGGGAGAAGATTTTTTTTTCACTCCTCAAAGCTACCCCCCATGTCAAGGACTGGTGGGAAACATACTGTGAGAAAAAGGATGAGACAAAGCCCTCTCTTTTCTCAGTTGTACCCATTGGAATTATTTACGAGAGGTTATCAATGAACAATACTATCCTGTGGGGAGCTATGAGGACATGTAAATACAATGGACCATGCTGTGGAAACAAAGGGATCAAGATGTTCATGAGCTGACGAATATGTTCCATACCGTACACACAAATTTGGGTATCAAAGATTCAGAGAAACATTTGGTGCTAAAGTATCGTAGTTTTCGGCACAAATACATTCAAGAGGAAATGGATTTCCTCAACACCTCCTTGCTCCGTACGGCATACCGGTATGCTGCCAAGATTGAGCAGAAATTCAAACAGAAGAAGCGAGACCTTGGATCTATGAATCAAAAGAAATGGAAAGGTGCCCCAAAATAGCAGAACAAAGGACAAATCCAAAGCATGGTGGCCCAAGACAACCTACTAAAGCCACAAGAGAAAAACAACACCACGAAGCCAAAGAAAGACACGGGAAAGTGGTGTGAGTTGCATAAGACCTCCACACACAACACAAGTGAGTGTTAGGCCAAGAATTCACTAGTGGCCGAGATGAGGGCTTCTCAATCATATGCATTCTCTGACTTTGAATCAGAACCTGACAAGGGGAATGAAAAAGGGAAGCAAATTATTGATGCGGAGCCCAACACCACGGTTGCCACTGTGAAGATCCAGAAGGAGGAACCAAAAGATCCAGAGGAGGCAGAGCGTCTCTTCGACTCCAAAATGTGGGTAAAGGGTTCCCCGCTACAGTTCATTGTCGACAATGGGAGCCAAAAGAACCTCATTTCAGCAGATGTCATGAAGTTGGGCTTTCCGACCACAACGCACCCACAACCATACACCATCGCATGGCTTCACTAAGGATGGGATCTCCGCGTCAGCTAACAGTGCCACCTTCCCTATAGAATCAAGCCCTTCATGGATGAGGTACTATGTGACATTGCTCCTATTGATGTTTTTGATGTATTATTAGGCCAACCATACTTTTGGAAGTGACATGCTGTGTATGACTCCCGACCTCATGCTGTTATTGTTACTTTGGGAAATAAGTTATATAGGATACCAGAGGTACCACTGCCTCCAACTATCTCTTTGGTTACTACAAAACAATGCAGTAAGTTCATTTCCCAAACTAGGAAATTTTTTTTCCTGATGATCCGCCCCCAGGGCAAGAAGAAGATTTTGGCCACAACCTACAAACATGGCTCCTCTGCACAACAATAACAAATAGACAAGGTTGTGGAGGAGTATGGGGACATCTTAACGTTGCCCACAGGGATGCCTCTGCACTGTCAAGTCAAGTACCTTGTTGACCTGACCCCAGGTGCGCTGCTACCCAATGGACCAATCTATAGGCACTCTATTCTGGAGAATGATGAAATCAAGAGGCAAATTCAGGAGCTACTGCAGAAAGGTCACATCCGTCCAAGTTAATCGCCCTGTGGGAGCCCGATCGTGTTGGTAGAGAAGAAGGATGGGACTTCGAGACACTGTATTGACTATCGGGCGCTCAACAAGATCACTGTCTAGAATAGGTACCCAATCCCACGGATTTATGACCTTCTGGACCAACTTAAAGGGGAAAAATATTTCAGCAAGATCGACTTGAAGTCTAGGTATCACTAGGTACCAATCGAACCCTATGATGTGTGGAAGACTGTCTTCAAAGCCGAGGAGGGCCTTTTCGAATGGTTCATCATGCCTTTCGGGTTGACGAATGCTCCCACAACCTTCATGAGGTTGATGGATGACATCCTGCATCCATTCACCAACTCATTTGTAGTGGTGTACTTGGATGACATTCTGATCTTCAAACAGACTTGGGAAGAGCACCTCCACCACATCCGAGAAGTCCTCCAAACACTACGACAACACAAGTTATGTTCCAATTTGGAGAAGTGCACTTTTGGCATGACCCAGGTTTAATATCTGGGATATAATATTGATGAAAGGGGGGTGCACGTGGATCCAGCCAAGATCCAAGTCATTCGGGATTGGCCAGCCCCAACCACTCTAATAGAGCTTCGCAACTTTCTGTGTCTTGCTAATTTCTACCGCAGGTTCATGTTGGGATTCTCTCATATCACTTGGCCCTTGAGTCAAGTCACCAAGGGAGGAGCGAAAGAAAAATTCTTCTGGTTGGAATCTCAATAGAAGGCGTTCATAGAAATGAAACATCGCCTCTATTCTGCCCTAGTGCTCACATTACCAGACTTGCAACAACCATTTCAAATCGAGATAGATGCCTCTGAATATGCTATTGGGGTAGTTCTTGCTCAATAGGCGCATCCAATGGCATATCACAGTGAGAAATTATCCGACACAGTTCGAAAGTATCCGACTTATGACAAAGAAATGTATTTCATTGTGCAGGCTTATCGACAATGGAAGCATTCAATTTTGGGTAAGGAGACAATCACCCACAAACACCACCAACCCTTGCAGTTCATACAGACACAAGGGAAGTTGCATAACGATCGCCATCAAAAGTGGTCCACATATCTGCAACAATTTCATTTGAACATCAAGTGCAAGAAGGGTAGCACCAATAATGTTGCAGACTACCTCAGTCGACCACTGATCATGGCCATAACCACCGTTCTCAACTCTTGTGGGCATGAGACTTCTGATTGGCCGCTTCTCTACAAGAGCGATCCAGAATTCAGCCACACATACAAGGAAATCTTTGGGGGTACGCAAGTTCCAAATTTTCACCTTCAAGATGCACTGTTATGTCACCTAGGACACATTTTTGTTCCTTCAAGCAAGCATGCCAAGATGATATGGGAAACGCACTACAATCGAGTCACTGGGAATTTTGGGGTCGAGAAAACAGTGGCAGTACTACAGAAGTATTTATATTAGCTGAACCTTCGACAGGATTTCTGGAAGTACATCAGATCCTACACTGTTTGCGCCATTGCCAAATCAACCATCAAGAAGCAAGGGCTCTATACTCCACTACCTACCCCTAATCGACCTTGGGAATCCATATCCATGGATTACATGTCAGGCCTTCCTTCTACTAAGCATGGAAATGACTGTGCTTTTGTGGTCATCGACAAGTTCTCGAAGATGGGCATTATGGTGGCTTGCAAGAAGAACATCACAGCAGAAGCCACTACTAAACTCTTCTTTGAATGAGTGTGGGTGCACTTTGGGAACCAACACTCTATCATATCAGATCACGATAGTAGGTTCCTTAGCACATTTCGGTCCAACCTCTGGTCAATGTTGGACACCAAGCTCACCAAGTCTACAGCTTTCCATCCCAAAACTGATGGCGAGACAGAGGTCATTAACAGGATGATTGTACACATTTTGCGCATGCACAATTCAAATCATCCATGCACATGGGATGAGAGCCTCCCCTATGTACAACATGGTTATAACTGAGCTCTCCCTAGCTCAACTGAGCACATCCCCTATCAGCTGGGCTTGGGATTCCAACCACTATGTCCCATTTACGTAGCCATGCCATTTGCGGCTACTCAGGCCGATTTGGCTCATATCCAGTCTGAAGTTGACAAAGCAAACAACTTCATCAAGCCCATTCAAGACATCTGCCAATAGTTTCATGACATATTGGACAAAGCCAATGCTAAGTACAAGAAATGATATGATCAACATCCGATGCCACAAAACTTCCAGGTGGGCAAAAAAGTGTGGCTACATTTGCAGAAGGAGCGCCTCACTAGACCCCATTGCAAGCTTCGCTCACTCCGATATGGGTCGTACACCATCACCAAGGCTGTAGGGAACAATGCCTTCGAGCTCAGTATTCCACCATTCCTTGGTCTGCACCTAGTATTCAATGTAGACTGCCTTTGGCACTACTCCCCACCTCTACTAGACACCTCTAACATTGTAGAGGAACTCACACCAAAATAGTCAAACCCAGACTGCATGGAACAAGCCACCACAAATTGTATCATGGAACTGCAAATCAAGAACACTAGCCAATAGAAGATCCAACTATATCGGGTTGTCAAAGCTGGCCAACTCTTGCACCAAGGCAAGTGGGTCACCACGGAGCAAGTTCAGCAGAAGTTTCCTCATCTCATGGAGGAACTCAACGCAATGGGGACCATTACTTCCTAAGGGGGGGGGGGGGAATGATCCAGGTGGATACTGGTGGCCACCCACCTATTCCACTTGGGGCCCCACCATTGTCTCTTTAATTTTTTTCAATTTCGGCACAACTTACTATTTTTAGCAGTTTTTCAGGTCCCGAACTTCCGAAGCCGTTTTGAGGCCCTAAACGGCGTTTTTTGGACATTGTTTGTCCGATGAATAGGATTCCATTGTGAAATAAATATTCACGACAACAGTTTTATTCCTTGGATGGATCTTTCTAACGATGTATCATGTGCGTCAAACGAAGATAATATGCCAAAGTTACGTCCCCGGGAAATTGAAACACCAATTTACCCAAACGGGGCCCATATTTTTGGTGCTTCATCTGCTAGGGTTAGGTTTTTGGGCGTTTAGGGTTTTCCATTGTTTCTAAATAATAAATAGGCCCTCGAGCCTCAGTGTAACTCATTTTAGAGGCTTGTAGCAGCGACATCTCTTCTCAGAGGTAAGCTACCAACGCCCTAGCTAGTTTATTTCCATTCTTTCAGTAAGAAAATTTCAGTTCTTTGATATTAATGAAATGAAGTGTTATTTCCACTGCATCTTTGTATTTATGGTTATATGTGTATTCTGTTGTTTTCCTAAATAAATCCGGATCAATCATGGTTGACTAGATTCAACCATATGGACCTCGATCTTGGTTTACCATAGTTGATCATGGTTACCGATATTGAACCATGCATGATCATGGTTGACCATAATCAACCATGATCAACCGTTCTGAACCTGGTTGATCATGATTGACTATTTATATCATGGTCGATCATGGTTGGCCATAGTTAACCATAAAGACAATGACCATGGTTAACCATATTTAAACACGATTGATTATGGTTGATCATAGAAATATTGGTTGACCATTATATCCATGGATGATGATGCTTGAACATGGTTGATGGTGGTTCAACATTGTTTTCCATCGCTGAAAATGGTTCACATCAAATGACCATGGATGTTCATGGTTGATCATGGTTAACCATGGTTGAACAAATTCAACGAGAAAGACCTTAACCATGGTTGATGCAATTCAATCATGATTAATCATGGTCGACCATGGTTGACTTTGGTAGATTGCGGTTGATCATAGGTCACAATAGAGTCATTTTCCATGGTTGATCATGGTTAGTCGTAGAGACAATGACTAACTATTAATAGGGAATTGTGTTTGACTGAACTTGAGGAGTGATAAATACAAAAGATACTCCAAAATAGTCAATTGTATTAGTAGATTTGTTTGACTAATGTAGTAATGATGCATTGCGACGTCGAATAAATTGGAATGTGTAACATTGCAACAATGCTTGTCAAATAGAAATGTCTAATAGATTTACTTACCATTCGAGCATCGCAACATATTTAATTGTCAATATTAATCAATAATATTAATAGGAAATTATTTATCATTAAAGGTAAGTAATGTTGATTCTTAAACATAGTGAAGGATTCACCCACATTCTCAAATGTGGTTGACCAAATGTTGTAATGTCACATTGCGATGTTAGAAACATTTGTTTACAATTCCAACTCTAATAAATATATATTAATATATTTATTCAAAAAAAATTAAATTATTTATTAATGTTATAGTGTGTGTGCGTGTGTGTGTGAGAGAGAGATCTTCTATACTCAAGGAACCACAATGGAGGGACATTTAAGTCATCAAAGTCACCTAAGGATCGCACTCTGCATAGGCGACGAGATTCCTTACCTCACTTGATTTTTTAGCATGTCCCCTCCACCTAACACAGGACATAACCACCCCTCATGAGGTTTCATCTTTAGTCGCCTTGTTGACTTTTAGATAAATATTTTAATTAATATATTGTCAAGTATTTTAATTAATGTTATTAAATATTTTAATTAATTAACTTAATATTACTATTAATTAATATGAAAATATTAATTTAATGTCCCCTCCACCTAACACAGGACATAACCACCCCTCATGACATTTCATCTTCAGTCGCCTTGCTACCTTTTACATAAATATTTTAATTAATGTTATTAAATATTTTAATTAATTAAATTAATATTACTATTAATTAATATGAAAATATTAATTTAAAAATTAATGTTTATTGTAATTGAGATTTTTTATATAAATGTTATAATTAATATATTGCCAAATGTTTTAATTAATGTTCTTAAACATTTTAATGTTTTTATAAATTTTATCAATGTTTCATATAATGTTAAAAATTAATTAATTAAAGTTAAAATTAATTAATATAAATTTTTTAATTAATTAATATTAATTTTAATTATTTAATTAATTAATTTTGTATTAATTCATTTTTTAAACATGTTTAAATTAATGTGATTAAACATTTTTAAATAAATGTTTTGAAAAGTTTTAATTAATGTTTTAACGTTAAAAATGTTTTAAGTACAATTCCAACATCTTATTATTATTATAATTAATCAAATAATCATGTTTATATATATTTGAATAATTTCGTTAATTATAATAACTATGTATTTATGATTTAATTAATATGTCAATGTATTAATGGAAATATAATAATTATTTCACTTTATTATTTATTAATATTAATATCCCCAGATGCGGGTGACAGGTTGGACACGAGTGACAATCACACCTCTCCCCACATGGATAACGGAGATCTCCAACGAAGTTCCTCCCCTGTTGTAGATCCAATTATCGTTAGCCCCATCACACGATCCTAACAAAACCAAAAATGGGGACTGTTTCATATAATGTTAAAAATTGATTAATTAAAGTTAAAATTAATTAGTATAAATGTTTTAATTAATTAATATTAATTTTAATTATTGTTTTAATTATTTAATTAATCAATGTTGTATTAATTCATTTTTTTAAACATGTTTAAATTAATGTTAGTAAACATTTTTAAATAAATGTTTTTAAAAGTTTTAATTAATGTTTTAGCGTTAAAAATGTTTTAAGTACAATTCCAACATCTTATTATTATTATAATTAGCCAAATGATCATGTTTATATATATTTGAATAATGTTGTTAAGTATAATAATTATGTATTTATAATTTAATTAATATGTCAATGTATTAATGGAAATATAATAATTATTTCACTTTATTATTAATTAATATTAATATCCCCAGATGCGGGTGACAGGTTGGACACGAGTGACAATCACACCTCTCCCCACACGGATAACGAAGATCTCCAACTCAGTTCTTCCCCTGTCGCAGATCCAATTACTGTTAGCCCCATCGCACGATCCTAACAGAACTAGAAATGAGGACTAGCCGATGGGTACTGCGTCACCTGACTCTAAACATCACCTCATTCAAATCACCATTAATGTCTATCACATGATTAAATATCATCACATACTTACCTCCTCCCACGCGCCTGCTCCGGTGATTAAGCTCAACATGTAGATCCGTGTGAAGGCCACTCATCGCCATCCTCACATATCTCACTCCAACCCCTTTATAACTCCAAGCAGTCAGACCGTTTCCTCACTCAGCATGTTACCTTCGCCTTTCTCTCTCCTCACTCTACTCCAGCTTCTCACTGACCTTAATCACCTGCGATGCCTTTGTCCTAGTGCAGAGCTGCTTTGGGTCCTTCAGATTGCCGCTCTCCATCCTGCGAACCTGTCCCCTAGTTATTGCTTCCCCTTTAGCCCCAGAGAGAATCATCTCTCCCTTATTTTGCTGTGGGTGCTTTTATTTCTCCTGACCTTCCCACCCCATCTCGGGTGCACAATGGCTCCCAGACTTCACCAACGTACCATATGCGGAGGTCAAAGAGGGGCTCTTCCAGGACACTATCATTGCGGAGATGATAATTGCCTTGAGTTGATCGATGGCTCCTCTTCCAGCAAATTTTCGAGCCAAAGTCCTGATCCTGAGCAGTGCGCGGAATCCTCCAGGAAAGTTGCGTAGAGAGGTGGTCGAGGTGCGAGAAGGTCCACCTTTTCCCCCAGAACGCACTCTACGTAACACATACCAGTCCCTCTGACAGCTCCTAAGAAAGAAGATGAGGACACGAACATCTGGGTCAACGATGGTGTTTGGACGTGGATTCCAAATGGGGTAGACCTTGACTCCCCTGTCCTCTGCGCTCCTACGCGCACTCCCAAACATACTGAAGCTAAGGTGGAAGCAGCTGTTGCGTAGGCCCCTGCCTATCCAATTGAAGAGGAGAACCACAATGATAATGATGAAGAGGATGAGTAACATCTGCCCAATGGTTCAGTTTCCTTATGTTTTTTGTCATGTTCGCCATGAGGACCTGTCCTTTATCATCTACTTTATGGTTTTCAGTTATGTCAGCGCTACTGCGCACAATGTAATGCTTGTTTTTAAGTTTTGTCTGGGCTAGTTTCCTCCCCCAACGCAGCTAAGAAACAGTGTAGTGAAGGCTGGGATTGGTTAAACGTATCTTTCCAACCCAACCTGTAGCATATGTAACTCTACGTTTTCGAAATTAATAGAATAGCTCAACTTACCAAAAAAAAAATTAATATTAATATATTTTTTTACGGATTTTTGAATTAATGTTATGTTATTAAACAATTTCTGTATAAAATTTTTAATTAGATGTTGTAAAATGTTTTAATTAATTCTATTAATTAATGTTTTGATTAATAATGTTTAATGATCCAATTTATTAATATTTTAATGTTTTAATTAATTAATGTATATTAATTAGGGATTGCATTAAAATACAGGTTACTCATCTCTAGTGATCAAGTAGATTTTTTTATGCTTACAAAGTTAAAATATTATCAAAATATTATTAAAATAAATTCTAAATTTATAATAATTTATTATTATTATTATTATTATTATTTTATCTAATAATATAATATTACAATATAATTGTATTAAAATAATTATTATAATTTAATCCTACAATTTTTAATTTTATTAAAATAGCTTTATTATAATTTAACCTTAGGGTTTATTCCTTATATAGAAATTATGAGATAATGAAACTATATTACTAAGAAAAGCTTTCAATGGACCAAACTTTAACACAAATGTTAAATACAACAAGAAGTATAATTGTATTAGTTAAGTGATATATCATCACAAGGTAGTCACAATTGTTTTTACAACCAATTTATGAAACTAAAACTATATTATAATTTAAATCTACAATTTATTAATTATTGATTATATTTTTTAAATAGTATGAAACATCATACATCATATCAACCTTATTAATCATTCTAGATTTGTTTGTCCAGGTCCATACATTACGAAAGGAAGTCTAGATTAAGGAAGTTCAAATGGGTAACATGGAGAGTTGAATACTAGAGAAACAACATTTTTTTGCGTTAATAAAAAATAAATCCACAACCGCAAGAATAATTTAATAAAATAATATTTTGTTCTTTATAGTAATGAATGACATGCATATGCAACCACTAAGGTAATGGATTGGAGGAAAAGTTTTTAAATCCACACTTGTAGTGTTTTAGAAGTTTTTTGTCTTTTTAATATCATTTCTAACTAATTATTATACGTGGTTATCAACAATAGTTATAGTAAATTTTTAATCATGTTTTGAAAAAAAATAATTTAAATATGGTTTAAACATGTGATTTAGATATATAAGTAAGTTATCAGTTTTAATTCCATTGAGACCGACATCATTCAATTCACACCATGAGATCAAAAAAATTAATTAAAAATATAATTAAAATAGAGAGTTCTAACAATAACGAGATTGCTATTATACATCCGGACTGAAACTGAAACTGAATAGTCGGCAATCACGGTTACACCTTAGCCAACTCGATTTTCAGAACCGGAGAATTTTGGTTGTAACTAATTATCATCATGTTAGATGGTGAGATCTAGATATGTATTGAGAAGATTGAAAGCATATTTTTGAAAATCCATTGAGTAAAATAATATTGATGGCTGATAATGTTTTGGACGAGCGTTGGTCGTACTTAGCATATGTCGATTTCTTATACGAATTGAATTCTTTGTTAGTAAATGACGTAGTAACGGTTGTTTTTTAGAACTTGTACCTGACAATGACAGTTTCATGGTTATCTCGATTTTGGCCTAGTTTTCCTTCATAATAAAATTCATAATTCTAACTTAAAAGTGGCACGTCTTGGGATCTCTAGTTCGAGTGAGCTGAATATTTTACTTAATTTAATGTCATAAGTAGCTTTCAAATTGAAGAATTGGATAATATGAGATTACTTTATTTGAAAGAGATTGTTTTGTAGTTCAACATCAAACATATATTGTGATTAATAAAATCATCATATATTGTTTTATATATATATAAAACAAAACAAGTACCTGTTTTGTTTTTAGTATATAAACGTCTTGTATATATAATTTAATTATTTTTTAAATTTTATTTTTTTAAATAAAATAGTTATATATATATATATATATATATATATATATATATATATATTTTATCAAAAAACATTAACTTATCTCAATTTAAATATAAAATTATAATAACTCATTATTGTATCTCAAAAATATAATATTATAATGATTCACTATTATTTTAATTATAGAATTTTTTCAATATATTCTTTATTTTTTAATATAATGATAGGTTATCCTCTAAAATCTTAATTCATCACTAAAAACAAGGATAATTTCAAGGCCGCTAGTTCTTGCTGGTTAGATTAATTCCTGATAATTTCAAGGCAGCTAGTTCTTGCTGGTTAGATTAATTCCTGTGTGAAGGATGTAACATTCTGACTAGTTGTGGATTTTAGTTTCAATGAGATTGTACTCACAATCTCATGTTGTGTTATTTTGAGTTTAGTGCAGATTTCAATTGTACTCGTGTTGTGGTATTATGGGTTTAATGCTGATTTCAATTCGTTAAATATAGATCCAATAGGTTTGCCTTGGCCTTCTTGGCCATCTGCCTTTTTGAGCAGAGGTGCAACTGCATTAATCTCTATATTTTCAATACAAAGTCATGTCGTGAACGAATGACTGTACGAGGGCAAAGGAAAACGAAAAGAAAAGTTAAGAATTATAGATTTTTTTCAATATATTCATTATTTTTTATATAATGATAAGTTATCATCTAAAATCTTAATTCATCTCTAATAACCAAGATGGTTTCAAGGCAGTTAGTCCCTGCCAGTTAGATTAATTCCCTGTGTGAAGGATCTGTAACATTGTGACTAGTTGTGGATTTCAGTTTCAATGAGATTGTACTCACAATCTCATGTTGTGTTATTCTGAGTTTAGAGCAAATTTCAATTGTACTCATGTTGTCTTATTATGGGTTTAATGCCGATTTCAATTCATTAAATATAGATCCAATAGGCTTGCCTTGGCCTTCTAGGCCATCTTCCTTTTTGAGAGGAGGTGCAACAACATTAATCTCTGAATCTTTAATGCAAAGTCTTGTCATGAACGAATGACTATACGAGGGCAAAGGCAGACGACAAGCAAAGTTAAAAATTATAGAATTTTTTTTATATATTCATTATTTTTTATATAATAATACGGTATCATCTAAAATATTAATTCATCACTAATAACAAGGATGGTTTCAAGGCAGCTGGTCCCTATCAGTTAGATTAATTCTCTGTGTGAAGAATCGATAAAGGATCGATAACATTATCGATAACATTTTGACTACTTTTTTATTTTAGTTTCAATAGGATTATACAAATAATCTCATGTTGTGTTATTCCGAGTTTAGCGCAGATTTCAATTGTACTCATGTTGTGTTATTTTGGGTTTAATGCGGATTTCAATTCGTTAAATATAGATCCAATAGGCTTGCCTTGGCCTTCTTGGCCATCCGCGTTTTTGAGAGGAGGTGCAACTGCATTAATCTCTAGATCTGTGATGCAAAGTCATGCCATGAACGAATGATTATACGAGGGAAAAGGTAGATGACAAGAAAAGTTAAGAATTATAGAGTTTTTTCAATATATTAATTATTTTTGATATAATGATACAGTGTAATCTAAAATCTTAATTCATCACTAATAACAAGGATAGTTTCAAGGTATCTAGTCCCTGCCAGTTAGATTAATTCCTTGTGTGAAGGATCTCTAACATTGTGACTAGTTGTGGATTTTAGTTTCAATGAGATTGTACTCACAATCTCATGTTGTGTTATTTTGAGTTTAGTGCAGATTTCAATTGTACTCATGTTGTGCTATTGTGGGTGTGATGCCGATTTAAATTCGTTAAATATAGATCCAATAAGCTTGCCTTGGCCATCTTGGCCATCTTCCTTTTTTTTAGAGGAGGTGCAATTGCATTAATCTCTAGATCTGTGATGCAAAGTCATGTCATGAACGAATGATTGTACGAGAGGAAAGGAAGATGACAAGCAAATTTAATAATTATATATTTTTTCAATATATTCATTATTTTTGAGATAATGACACATTATCATCTAAAATCTTAATTCATCTCTTATAAAAAGGATGGTTTCAAGGCAGGTAGTCCATGCCAGTTAGATTAATTCCCTATGTGAAGGATCTGTAACATTGTAACTAGTTTTGGCTTTTAGTTTAAATGACATTGTACTCACAATCTCATGTTGTGTTATTCTGAGTTTAGTGCAGATTTCAATTGTACTCATGTTGTGTTATTCTGGGTTTAATGTCGATTTCAATTCGTTAAATATAGATCCAATAGGCTTTCCTGGGCCTTCTTAGCCATTTGCCATTTTGAGAGGAGGTGCAACTCCATTAATCTTTTGAACTTCCATGCAAAGTCATGTCATGAAAGAATAACTGTACGAGGGCAAAGGTAGACGACAAGCAAAGTTAAGAATTATAAATTTTTTTCAATGTATTCATTATTTTTGATATAATGATATATTATCATTTAAAATCAGAATTCATCACTAGTAACAAGGATGGTTTCAAGGCAGCTATTCCCTACTAGTTAGATTAATTCTCTATGTGAAGGATCTGTAAAATTGTGACTAGTGGATTTTAGTTTCAATGATATTGTACTCACTACTCACAATCTCATGTTGTGTTATTCTGAGTTCATTGCAGATTTCAATTGTACTCATGTTGTGTTATTTTGGGTTTAATGCGGATTTCAATTCTTTAAATATAGATCCAATAGGCTTGCCTTGGCCTTCTTGGCCATCTGCCTTTTTGAGAGGAGGTGCAACTACATTAATATCTAGATCTGCGATGCAAGCCATGTCATGAACGAATGACTGTACGAGGGCAAAGGCAGACGACACAAAGTGAGGGGCCCCTTTTTGTGTCTCGCGACTCGATATCGATACAATTATTCAATTACAATTGTTGATACCTACCTGCCTTAATGCCTGCGACCCAGTTTCACCACCCATTGAATAAGCAGTTGACTGGTGATGTTGTATTCATTTGTGTTCGAAATCCAATTTACCTTGTGCCAATTTTCGTTGTTGGGGATGTTGGATTCATTTCAGTTCGAAATCCAAATGAACTTGTGTGAATTTTCATTGTTGGGGATGTTGGATTCGTTTCCGTTCGAAATCTAATTGAACCTCTGCCAATTTTCGTTGTTGATATTTGTCCCACTAGCATGCATATCATTTGAGTGAGCACACTTTTGGGTTTTCTAAGAAGGTTGAAAATGTATTGGTTTCACCAACCAACAGATCTGCTTAAAACCTCGTTCAAACCTGTAGTTAATGAAGTTGACTGGTAAATAAATGAACTGGTTGTTTATTTGGGAGAAATAATTCAGAATAAAATTGAAAAACAAACAGAAACTCATTTATTTAAGCTATTGAATTTAGCTTTATATAAAAAATTAACATAATTTAAAATTATAATTTTAAAAATTGTAATGAAATTTAGGTGATTTAACTTTAAAAAAATTCAATATGATAAAATGTGTAAATTTTTTGTTTTTAATTTAGACGAAACTATCCTATTCTTATTTAGTTTGTATAAGTTGATCAGCTTATTCGTTGTATATTAGTGTATATAATACAATCATTGCTTCATGTAGTGAGTGCATTTACAACCCACTCTTCAGGGAATGGATTTTGTGTACAAATGTTTACCGCTTTTTTTTTGCAGTGGGTGAACGGATTTTTTTGTGAGTTAGTTAATGGTGGTGTATTTTACATCCTAATACGTTACAACACATGGTATGGCGAAAGGAAATTCTGCTAAAACTGTTGGAAATATTCAAAGAAAATGGAAACCCAACTTCTTGAGAGAAGGACAGTCCACCCTCAAATCATATACGCCCAATATTGAATCCAAACCGGTACAGATAAAAGTTAATTCATATACATTCGAACAAAATCCGTTCAGTTCATATCCGAGAGAATACTAATAATAAAATGGCCTCTTGACTGCCCAACTTACCAACAGGCTTACTGTTGAGAATGATTGAAGGGATAGAAAATAAATAGTCATTATATTAATGGCAGTAAAACATTTCTTGGAATTTAATGGGGATAAAACAACTTTGGAAACATATAATAAATTAAATTAAGAATAATAAGTGATTAATTAAATTAAGATATAATATATTAATTACTTTTTAATCAAACTTATGAGATGCATAGTTATAAGTATGAGACATCTCAACATGTATGCATTATACGTGGAAGCATTTCAACATATTGTTGGGACATATTGGCATGTGTCCATTTCAGGTGCAAGTATCACTCCTGCTACAAGCAGTTCAATATTTTTTAGCAACTCAACATTGTTTGGTAGGAAACTAAATGTGGCTTGGATTTTTGTTATCAGTAAGACCCTATAGTTTAGGTTAACAAAGTATCTTTATAGATGATGGGATTAAAGCTTCATTCTGTGTAGCCATTCAAGAAGATCAAATAAATTACTGGGAGTTCTACCATACCTCAGTCTGAGTTCGTTCTATCATATTGTAAGTGTTGATACATATTTCTATTCAAAATGGTTGTTCATGCATTAACATTTGGGTTTTGTTAGGGAAATATTTGAAATATGAGCTTATCGATGCTTACAGACAAATATCTCCCAAATAGTTATCTCCCGATATTGCCATGAAAGATAGATAAAAAATGAATAATGAGGATGATTTGAAATCGCTACCGAGTCCTGCAGAAAGGTTGCATCAAATCCTGCATTTTGAGACCTTGCCTCTAATGGATAATCACCGCAGTGTCACAAGTGAACACCATTATTTTCTTGACAAGTTCTATGTGATAGAAATAGCTAAAAATCAGACAATTACAGAAACACAATCATATTATGCACAAATGGTGTATGTGCACACACACTCACACACACGGATTACAGTCAGATTACTCTATTAAATAGAGTTTCTGAAATCCAACTTATTCCTAATTTAGAGAGAGAGGTTGAGAGAATTTCTCAACCATCACAAACCAACTTCTTAAATATGGAATGTAAGCATTAACTCCAACATCCCTGCTTAATGATTACATTACATGAATTTATTGAATTCACTCATAAATAACAAAATAATCAAGCTTATCAGTAGATGCTCCATCAAGTTCCCTCATAACCCTCAAAAAGGTGTATTTGGCAAGTTGGATTCTCGAGTTCGCTTCCTCAACTCCCAAATCAAGGACCTCCCGAAGTCAATTACTGAACAACATCCCAATCTGTCGCATAACCTCATTAGGAGACCACTTCCACGTCTACCACTAACGAGGGATCCTTCGCTAGACCCGCAATTGCCATACTATCTAGACAACCATCCATATTGAGCCTTACTGCCACTTGATCTCTTCAAAAACAATTGATTACATTTTTCAATTGCGGAACTCCTAGTAATTCTATGGAAGAGCTCCCATCCATCGAGATACATGGGTGCCAACCGCTGTACTCGCCAGTTATCTAGAAAAGTCGTCTAGATACAAAATGTATCTAGAATCAGTGTTACAAAATGACCTTTATATCTATTTTGAAATTCATCACTTAATTTAAAAACAATTTATAATAATAGATAAATACAAATTAAACCAATATAATCACAAATGTATTTTCCAAAAACTAGTATAGTCACGCTAATAGTGACTGTCACAACGCATTTCTACGTTGATCTGTTGTAAATCCGAAATATTACAGTAAGCCTCACCATTCTCCTCCCCATTATCACGCATTTCAAAAGATAAATTTCACCGAAGCAAAGGAAGAGAATCTCCGTGACATAAAACCCCAATAAGATGGCGCGAGTATATATGCAATAAAACATGGAGGAAAGTCTCCGCTCATTTGTACTGTGTTTGGAAGAATGTTCTTTGTTGCCTGATTTGGTGCTGAAATGGAGGAAGCACGACCAAACACCTACATTGACCACAATTCTTCAAACTCAATGCCACGCAAACGTCATCCTGTGCTTTCATTTTCTGGAAATGGGCCCTCACCAAGCTCGTGCTCGATTCATCAACTCTCCCTTGCGCCTACTGCAATGACACGGATCTGAACTTGAGATTCAATCTCCTCACAGTCTTAAACGCTCTCTCAGCCTCAATATCGTGAAGACTTCACAGTAATGGGAACCATTCCTCCACATCTACTGTCTTGGCAACTTTCTCCTCATAGCACTCTGCCTATTCAGCGAGCTTGGCCATATACACACTTTATTCACGAGAAGACTCTGCAGGCAACATTTTCCCTAGAAAGAAAACCTAAACCGAAATATAAAAACCCTCAATGGCATCAAGGGATGCAGAGATCCGTGCTTCCAAAAGGCAAAACCTTGGTAGCAACGGCGCGCCTTTTCCCGCTAACTTCTCGTCCTCCTGAAAGGCTATGCAACACATACAATTGACAAAAGGGCTGAAGAATGAGGGAGCATATATGTGCTCCAGGATGATGGACCTTTAACTGATTATTTATCGTCGACCTTCTGCTTCTCCTCGGCCGATTCTCTCGGAAAACTCACGAATTTTGCACAATCACACATGTCGGATTCACAAATAGGTCACAATCACTCAACAAAGTTCAATTACACACAGGCTTCTGATCATGTGCTCTGATACAATGATAGAAATAGCTAAAAATCAGACAATTACAGAAACACAATCATATTATGCACAAATGGTGTATGTGCACACACTCACACACATGGATTATAGTCAGATTACTCTATTAAATAGAGTTTCTGAGATCCAACTTATTCCTAATTTAGAGAGAGAGGTTGAGAGAATTTCTCAACCATCACAAACCAACTTCTTAAATATGGAATGTAAGCATTAACTCCAACACTATGGGTGTTCTGAGCTGACGAATATCGTTAGCAATGGCCCGTGCATTTGTGGCCTACAATATTTTATTTAAATCTATCCAAATTTTATAGTTACATTCAGACCTCCATAAATGGTAGAGATGGATAATACTCCTAATCTAATATATAGTTTTAGGTTTCAAATATGTATTAGTTTTATATTCTCATATGCATATTGAAATTTGATTTCATATTGAAATTTTTCATATGTAACACTTTACTCAATTTTCTGCCATATAAATTTATGAATTTCATAAGAACATACCAAACATCAATTTAGATGAATCTGTGTTGATTTTCATATTCAATGATATATCCACCTTCTAGTTTCAGTTAACTTTTATACTTTATGCTTCATAAAGAGTTCCTTAAGTCTATAATATTGAAGAAAACAAGTACATAATACTCCATAAACCTAAAGCTATGTGTGATTATAACTATGTTAGGCATAAAAAATCACGTGAAACACTAAAGAAAAGTATTCTCAGCAAGAATTCACTATGACTTTAAAATTGATACTGACAAATAGTACTCGTACTTACTTGTATGTAGCATTCACCATCAAACATTCACCGACATGCATGTTCCATTTTTTAACATTCACCAAGCACCAAGGTTGGTTGATGTGTTTTCCTTTCAGTGTTTCCCATTTTTGATTAGTTCTATCCTTTTGGTGTTTTCCATTTTCGATTAGTTCTACACTGTATGTAGAAACCTTGGCCAATGGCCCAAACCAGGAAGTATTCTAGGTATCGAGCCTATCCTACACCCAAATAAATATTGTAAGGGATAGAGATGCCAACTATCATTAGCTAAAATTAGACAACGCAGCAACACGTATATTCATATGCATATACCCTCGAATGTCTTCTTACTCGGATGTCGATTACTTAGAAGTTCCAAGACGCAGAGAATCTAGGCCTAAAACCCAAGCACGCTATCTATGAGGCTACAAAATCTAATATGCAAAGCTATAGTGAAGTATATCCATAGACAAGCACTGTCTAGTCTACTATTGAAGCTTACTTAATATTAATTCCCCCAAAATGGACCTTTCTAACGTGCTTTCTAGAATTATACGGACGGATAGATGGTGGAGAAGTTGGGGTAAAAGCCCCTGTTTTCAATTAGTTCTACAGATTATGTAGAAACCTTGGCCAATGGCCAAAACCAGAAAGTATTGTAGGTATCGAGCTATCATGCACCAACTCTACCCTTCACGGTGATTATGTGCATAAGCACACGAAATAAATATTGTAAGGGACAGAGATGACAACTTCGGTTACAGAAAACTAGACAGCTCAGCAACATGGATATGCCAGGTCCCGTTAGCCAAAGAAGGTAAGTTCTAGGTTTCCAAAGGCGGCAACATGAGAATGGCAGGTGGCACCAGTGCCATTTCCTCTTGACACTGCAACAAATTCTCAGTTCATATAATAAAGTAGGTATTGTACATGTTATTGATAAACATTAAATGCTATGTAGTAATGCTAGCATTATTAGAAAGACATATTTTATTCCCGAAACATATGAGGAAATATGAATTTTAACCAAGATACAAGTAGGAGATGCCTCGAGAAGAGGCCAATAAGATCTTCAAATTTGTTATTGGTGAGAAATATTTGTTGTATGTTTGTGATAAGGTGGACGAAATGTATAATAAAACGTATGCATGAGAACTTTAATTTCATACATTAAGATGTCGTAATTTATGTGCAAAAGTTAATACCAAATGACCAACCGCATTACTATAGTCCTTCCCGACCCTTAGGACAAGGATTAATAACGAAGGATTAATTTGAAATGTCATTTATATAACTCTTCATTTACATTTATCTCGAAATTCCTTCATTCATGCAACTACTTTTTCTTCCATCTAAATAAGAAGTTAAGAGGAAAAAAAGGCTAATAGGTTCTAAGAAAAGAAAAATAATACACTTATCAAAGATATTGAATTTTAAAAAAATTAAGAAAAGGGAGTTGGTAGTGTAGGCCTAGCACATTAAGTTTTAAGATAACAAAAAAAAAACAGTATTACTCTTTAGTGAAGGAACATATAAAAGAACATATAAATAATTGACGAGGTATTAATAAAAATATTTATTATTATTATTATTTTAATTATGATATAAACTTGGTGAATATTTATTTATTATAATATAAAAATATATATGAGATTAAATTTTTCATAAGATCAAATATTTGTTTGAGCTGTTTGAATTTTTTAAATTTATTTAAATATTTAAAAAATTTATTATTATTTTTATTTATTTATTTAAGTATTTAATAAAAATAAAATTTGATTAGTTGAAGGTTTTTTATATCAACCTTGGGGTGTAGGTAGGGTGGTTGAATTTTGTTTTTTCTATCTAAATATATCGATAGATTGAATGTATAGAGAATATGGGGGACATATTTTTAGTCTTAGAGATTATTGAACGACTGTGATTTCACCGTCGGCTTCATTTTTGCGTTGAAACATGGTTTAATAAATATTTGAATGCAATCTATTTGAAATGATGACAGTATGTGTGTTTCATTCCACACGACCATTGTATAGCCATTGTAGGTTCCGTGGATGGGCAACTGTTGATTTCATGGCAGTACAAGTAACCATTCTACCATCGTGCCATTCTCCTCCACAAGCGTTCCAAAGAGTAATAAGAAATCTAAAAAATATTGGCTCGTCCAAAGGTTTGCATCCTCCTTTATCAAACGTCCATGGGTTTTCCACGCATTTCAATAGCGTTCATGCTCAAAATTCAAAATTAGCTTTCGACTGCTACAGATCGGGTTGTTGCTCTTTGACTAAAATTAGTTGTTGATGCTATTAATATTATATATTCCTGTTGACCGGGTGGTGTATGGTACTCTCTATGTTGAGGTCTTAAAGATAATCGCTATCATAACTATGCTTGAGGATGATCATGGCCTTACCGTCAGACTCACAATGTACAATGGAGCTTGTTCGCAGATGTCAAACGTCCACAGGTTTTACCCTAGGGGATCCAAGGTGGCCATCAAGGAGCCCTACTTTAACCACACCACCAATGGTATCCTTTCCATCCATGTGGAAAATGTGACCAACATTTAGATCCTTGTGACTCAGAATGAGGAGGAGGCGGAGAGTATATAACATGTCAATGTGGAAGAGTTAAGAAAGAAAGGTAATAATTTCTCGAAAGACAAAGAATGGGTCGCAACGGCTGAACATTATACGAAATGCATCGATGCCACTCTGCTTTAACTCAATAAGGGGTCCTCCAATAACAATAATAATATCAACACCAACTTCTTCACAAGTATTCCAATAGAGCAGAGACTAGCATTAGGGTGAAGGAATTCAAGGTGGCGCTAGTACATAACAATACTGTAGCATCACTAGATAATAGACAACCATTATAAAAGGGTATAAATATGGATATGGTATTGGGTGCAGAGTTCAACATAATGTGGTTATATAAATAATAACTCATAGATTTTCCAAAAATTAATCCTTTGCACTTAATCAAATAGAGTTTATCTCGGGTTTTTTCATCAGCATTGTCCTTTATTAGAATATATAAGCCAATCAAGTATCTAAATCTTCAATCCATATAGCCAACAATCCATATAAACATAAATTAGAAAACTTAATTTATGTTTTGACAATTTTGACAAAACAACGCCTGAGACTAAATTTTTAATTTTCACTAAAACTATTGGATTATCCTTATCTAAAACCATTTATTTTTATTTTATTAATTTAAACACTTATTATTATTTTTTATCATAATTTATGAGAGAGAAAATCTAATTACAGCTCTTGGAGATTTTCGCCGAGGAAAAGTATGATGGGATAAAACAGTATCTCTATAAGGCCATACTCGATGAACCTTGGGGCGAAATACCTACAAAACCATTCATTTTAAATATAATGTACGAACAAGTGATTCTAGAAGAGCCTCCCAAAAAAAATTTCAGCGTTGGTTTATGAAGTGATAATAATGATGTTAACACTGCATTATTCTTTTTGTGATGCCATTACGAATGACCTTATCATAACATTTTTAAGAAAAGTCGTATAATAGCAAATTTTTGCCTCTCATATAAGTGAGAATGTTTCTGAATAAGATGCTTAAAAAAATGGCACTTGTTTTTGCTTTTCTAAATGAAAGAGCATCGCGATTATTTTTTCCTTCATATAATCAAAGGAACATTGCGAACTTTTTTCCGTTCACATTATTTGTGATTTGAATAAAAACAGTATTTTAATTAGTTGTATAAACTTAAATTTTAATATTTATAATTAAATATTATTATTTTTAATATTTTAAATTATTATAAACTAAATTTTTTAATGTATTTAATTTACAATGATAAATATATATAAAAACTAATTTGAATTTATAAGATATATTAGTTTTCTTAAAACTATCAAATAAGTATCTACTATATTCTCATATTAAAATAAAAAGTAATGAAAAAAATTCTTACATATTGAAACATTATTTAAATATAAAATTTTATAATAAATAGACATGTATTCAAATTAAATATATATACAAATTGAAAATATATTAATATAAAACTAATACTTATTAATTTAAAAAATATATATATATATATATATATAGATAATAATTATATAACTATATGTCATATTATAAATTAAAAATGATAATATATAATAAGTATTTATAAAAATAATTAAAATTTAAATTACTTTATAGAGTTTAGTATTCTATATGGTCTGCCTTAACGTGTGAATAAAACAACTACAATAGAAATGGAAAAACTACAAAGGTTGCCGACAAGCGACTATACTAGCTCATATAACCATTTGAACGTTGAGAACAACTCTGCTCTATATTAGGAGGGCTTGCAAACCATGAAAAATATTCCTATGTATTAGTAGGGTTTGCAAATCATGAAAAATATTATTGTTTCTAGTGGGCCATCTTTATGTTAAATATAGATATTATAAAAAAAACTTGTGTGCAAATTATTGAGAGTATTTTAATTTTTATCATAATTTTAAATTTGAATTTTTTATTTATAATTAAATATCAATATTAATTAAATTATAAATCTGAATTTTTTATTAGTTTTTTACAAGATATATTAGTTTTTTTTAACGAAATAAATATTTTCTTTAGTGTTATATTAAAATGAAAAGTATATATATATGAGTTTTAATAAAAAAACTTATTAAAATTTGAAAGCTTATTCGATTATAAAATTTTAAGATAAGTAGATATTTATTAAAATGAAATGTGTATATAAAAATTGAAAATATATTATTATAAAACTAATATTTATCAATTCAAAATTATTAATAAATATATAATTTTAAAATAAAATTATAACATATTTATATATTATAGTAATTAATTTCAAAATAAAATGAACCATAATAAAATATGATCAACAATATTTATCTTTAGATTTATTTATCTTCCAGCAAAAAGATTAAAAAAAAAATTGTGGACAGAGATGTGAATAAAACTCTATTTCATTAAGCATAAAATGTGTTACAAACTGAAACTTCTTCAAAACTACAGTTGTTTTGGATTACAAAAAAAAATGCTTTTGTTTGACTACTACAAATGCAGTGTTGTTTTCTCTATTGGTCACCCTTCGGGCTTCTTACACAGTCAATACACACTTACTGTATTTCACTCTCTATCTCTACTCTTTGTTTTAACACAGTCTCCACACACTTTTTTTTTTTTTATTACAATGCACTCACTATTGTTTTTATATATATTATAAACATATAATGGTTATATATATATATATATATATATATATATATATATATATATATATACAACAATTATATAAATAACCCAAAAATCTATAACTTTAATCGAAACAAATTTGTCGCGACATGTTAAAAAAAACATTTAAAAGCATTAGGCCTTAACCCAAGGTTAAAAACCTTAATAAACATTTGATCGTGGATTTCAACTTTAAAAAAAAAACTTGTTTAATAAATCATCGCATCCATTTGGGGGATGGATGACTGGACTTCAAAATTTGTGATCGAGCTTCTATTGGTCCATGCTGGTGGATTCCAAAACTTATGCAAAGTGCTTCAAGTTTATATCACATCCATTTAAGGATGGGCTAATGTCAACAAAGTTTCATGCGATATGAATGTGATTGGTTGCGGACTTTGACATGGAGGAGGTGGGTTCCATGCAGGTGATGTGGATTTTTCAAATAAAAACAAAAAATGCGGCAAATGCAGTTGTTGGTGAGGATTTTAATGGTGGCATGACATGGTTTAAAGGCAGGATGGCATGGTTTGAAGGACCACGGCTTTGACTGTAGGAAATGGTTACGACCTGTAACAAAAATTGAACTTGCAGGCTCATTCAAATCAGAAATTCATTGCTCGGTTGCGTGCCAGAAAAAAAACTTGAAATTTTATTGTTTCTTTTTGTCCTTCGGTGTTCCATCAGGATTGAATATCGCCCTCCTGCTCTACTTTGTTGCAGTTGGGTTTAAATTTCAACACTCCCCCTTAAACACAACTGCTGTTCTCTTGCATACCCAGACATTTTCTTACGTAATTAAAGCTTTTCTGCCCCAATGGTTTTGTCAATATATCAACAAACTGTTCTTCAATTCTACAATGCTTCAGAACTATTTCTCCATTTCTCACTAACTCTCTGATGTAGTGATAATTTTCATCAATGTGTTTTGTTCTTTAATGAAACAATGAATTATTCGATAAATCTATAGCTGAGCTATTATCACAATAAACTGTTGTGCCTTTTACCTGTTCATGACACAAACTTCTTAACATTCTCCTCATCCATACTGCTTGACATGTCGTTGTTGTAGCTACTACATACTCTGCCTCTGCTATTGATAAAGCCACAATTGACCGTTTCTTAGAAGCCCATGAAATGGTTCCTGAACCCATATGAAAAACATATCCAGAGGTGCCTTTACTGCCATCTGTACTTCGAGCCCAACCACTGTTAGTGTATCCAATCAATTCAAAATTTTCTAAAGTGGTGTATAAGATTCCATACCTCTTTATTCATTTCACATACCTCAGAATTCTTTTTGCTGCCTGCCAATGTGCCTCCTTTGGCCTTTCCATGAATCTGGAAATTAAATTCACAGCATGCATAATATCTGGCCTAGTTGCAGTCAAATACATAAGGCTGCCAACTATGCTCTTATACAAACTTGGATCAAAATCCTTGTTGTTGTCTTCTTTGCTCAGTTTTAGTCCCATCATTGTAGGAGTAATTGATGCCTTGCAATCTTGCATGTTAAATATTTGCAAAACTTCTTGAACATGATTTTCTTGAGAAATAAAACTTTTATTTTCATTTTTCTCTACTTCTATTCCTAAGAAGTATCTCAGCAATCCCATATCATTCATCTCAAATTCATCCTTCATGGTTGTTTTAAAATTTTCAATGAGGTAAGCATCATTACCTATAAATATATAGCATCGTCAACATACAAAACAAAAATGAACATCTTACCATGTTTTTCTTTGATTTATAAGGTGGGTTCTCCTTCACATTTTTTAAACCCATTTTCTAGTAGATAGTCATCTATCCTATTGTACCATGATCTTGGTGCTTGTTTTAGCCCATAAAGAGCTTTCTTCAATTTGCATACCTTGTGCTCTTGGTCTTCTTTCTCATATCCCAGAGGTTTTTCAACATATACCTCTTACATGAATACTCCATTTAGGAATGATGATTTCATGTCCATTTGGTAAACTTTCCATTTGTGTTGTGTTACTTTGGACAACACTGCTCTTACTATTTTCATTCTTGCAACCGATGCAAATGTTTCTTCATAATCTCTTCCTTGTTGCTGGTTGTAGCCTTTCACAACAAGTTTGGTCTTATGCCTTTCAATCTTACATTAAGCATTTATTTTGGTTTTATAAACCCATTTTACTCCAATAACTTCTTTACCTTTTGGGAGATCAACCAATTCCCATGTCATGTTTTTCTCTATGGCATTTACCTTTTCATCCATAGCATCTATCCATTTCTTATGTTTTACAACTTCTTCAAAATGAATAGGACCCTCTACATGACAATAAAATGCAAATAAAGAGTTCATACCTTCATTTTATTCCTCTTGTTCATAAATTTCATTCAAACTTCTGAATCTAGTTCCTATTTCACTTGTTGAACTTATGCTTGTAGAAGCACTCAAATCTGCTCCTTGTGATGTGCTTGGAGAAGCATTGTCATCACTTCTTAAGGGTGTTGCCATACTAGCTTGCGGTGTCCCTTACTGTCCTTGAGTTGGTGGAGATGGTGCTTCTAATGAGGGATGTCTTTCAGCCATTTCTTCCTCATCATCATCACGAGACAAACAACTTTTCACATTCACTATTTTCTCAATACTTCCATCCCAAGCTTCTTCCTCAATAAATTGTACATCTATGGGTATCATAAATTTATTGGTGGATTGGTTATACAATCTGTATGCTTTGGATTCTTCACTGTATCCAAAAAATATGCATTTTCCCCCCTTACTATCCAACTTCTTCCTTAACTGATCTAGAATGTGTGCATAAGTCACACAACCAAAAACTCTCATGTGAGTGACAAATTGTTTTATGCCACCCCATGCTTCTTCAGGAACTCTGTTCATTACAATCTTTATTGAGCATCTATTTAACACATATGCTGCACAATGTACAACTTCAGCCCAATATTCATTTGGAAAATGTTTTTCCTTCAGCATACTTCTTACCATATCCATGATGGTTTTATTTTTCCTTTCATCAACTCCATTTTGTTCTGGTGTATACCTTGCTATAAATTGCTTGTGTATCCCATTTTCTCTGTAAAAACGTAGGAATTCTTTGGAGATGTATTCTCCTCCTTTGTCTGTACTTAAGACCTTAATATTCTGCCCACTTTGATTCTCTACAGGAGTCTTAAAATGGAAGAATTTCTCAAACACTTCACTTTTCAACTTCAGAAATAAACCCATGTTTTTCTTGTGTGATCATCAATAAAGGTCAACTTATAGTGGCTGCCTACTAATGATGGTGTTTGCATTGGTCCAAAAAAATCTGAATGGACTATGTGTAAAGTTTCCTTTGCCCTTATGCTCTTTCCTGATGGAAAGCTTTCTCGATGTTGTTTTCCCAAGATGCAGCCTTCACATAGGCTGCCCAATTTCCCAATCAATGGTAATCCCTTCACCATTTCTTTCCTATGCAAGAAATTTAGACCTCCAAAGTTGAGATTTCCAAATCTCAGGTGCCATAAGCAGTTTTCATCATTTTCTCCTCTTTGGAATGTCTCTTTTTTCACTGCTGCCATTTTAGCTCCTTTCTTAAAATCTGCTCTCATCTTGAGAGGAAACATTATGTTTCTTATCATGTTCACTTGTGCAATCCTCTACTTGCTTGGTGGTATGTCCATGATAGTACATACATCATCCTCAAAGAAAACATTGTAGCCTTTCTGAATGAGTTGTCCAATGCTCAAAAGGTTACACTTCATACTAGGCACATAGTATACATCTGATATGGATATCTTTTCTCCTTTCTTTGTTAAAAAACTCACTCTTCCTTTTCCAATGACAGAGAACTTACTGTATGTTCCCATTGTTACTTGAGACTTCACATTTTCATCTAACATGGAAAACATTGAAATGTTTCCAGTCATATAGTTTCTGCATCTTGAGTCTAGAAACCATATATCTTCACTTTTCTCTTCAGCCATATTACATGCTAAAAAAAAAATTTATTGACTGAGATTCTCTTTAGTAAAATTTGCACTGGGTCTACTACCCATGTCACTCTGTTTCTTCCTACATTCATTAGCATAGTGCCCATAATTCTTACAGTAATGACATTGGACTTGGTATTTATCATGTACCTTTGTCCATGTGCTTGATTTTGTCCACCTTGTTGGCTGCTGCCTTGCCCTTGGTTATGATTTTGATTGCTGCCCCTTCCACAATTATTTGCAGGGCTGTTTATTCCTCTATTTTGGCTTCTGCATCTTCCTTTTCCTCAGTAGTTTCCTCTGCCTTGACCTCTTCCTCTTCCAAAGGACATTTGGGTCTTGAAGGCATGCTCCAAAGATGATTCTGTTGTTCTGCTCAATCTTTCTTCATCTGTCATCAACGATGCATGAATCTCATCAACAGTAAACAATGAGAGATCATTTGTATCTTCAATGGTTGTTTCTATCACATCAAATCTTGAGGGTAGACTCCTCAATATTTTCTCCACTATTCTTCTTTCTTCAACTATCTATCCATGAGACCTTATTTGCGTAACCAACCCAATCAACTATGTAAAGATTGAGTCTATCATATCTGACTCTTTCATGCAAATGACTTCAAAATATCTTCTCATTAATTGAAGCGTTTTTGTCTTTACTTTCTCCATACCTTGGTAGGTTGTTTGGAGGGTATCCCAGGCATACTTGTACCTCTTTGTTATTGCAATTCTTGGAAATATAATTTCATGTACTACTTGATAGATAGAGAAGAGGGCTTTTGAGTCCTGCTTCCTATTACTCATCAACAAATCCTTCTCTACATGTGTTAAGGCATTATATGCTTGTTCATCTACTGGTTATTCTAAACCATCTTCAACCTGCTCCCATAAATCTTGAGAGGAAAACAGGGCTCTCATTATGAGTGCCAAATATTCATAGCTCTTCCCATTGAACTGTGGGAGTTGAGTATTCCCCATACTAAGGCTTGTGTTTGCTCCTTCCATTGCTAGCTTACTGAACTATGCTAAATACTTAACTGTGTTTCTTTTAAACAAACCTTCTCACTGCTGAGAAATAAACTCTATCTTCAAGAGACTTCCTTCTACATTTCTCAGGACTGTATTCTTTAAAACAAACACAAAACTCTGTTTTGGTAAATACCTGGCTTTGCTTATCTTTTACACTGCTGGTCAAAATCTTCAACAAAACTCTTATTCCTTTAGCTTCTTTGGAAAATGCAAAGAGTCTCGATTAGCTTCGATACCATGTTGAAATTTCTGAATATTCCAAACACACAAAGAGGAAATAGAGGCAAATATAGTTCCTCTTCCAACACAGAGATTAAAAAAAAAATTGTGGACAGAGATATTTATCTTTAGATTTATTAGATATTTCATTAGCGACCATGCCAAGGAATTCTCTATCTATTTAGCATTCATTAGTCGGTAACTAAATCCCATCTCATGGATTGTTGAAATTGAAACCCAGCTGCATTGGAAGAGGAACTATATTTTCCTCTCTATGTGTTCAGAATATTCAGAAATTTCAACATGGATTTGGAAGGGTAGCTTCAGATTTTATGGACCCACATGAATTTTCAGTGAAATGTGTCGAGGATGGCAGTGGTACTATGAGGGTTAAGATAGTAATCTTGAAATGAGAATTGGAATCCTTTCTTTTGGATCGTCGTATAGGGGAGAAATGGCTACCGTTGCTTCAAGTTCACCCTAAGGTAGATAAAAACGATTATTGTGCCACAAGAAGAGGCAGCGGCGGTGGATGGAAACCATCGTTAGAGGGCATTCCAGAGCTCAGTTAAGCTTATAAGCCCATCTCTTTCTCCATTTTTAGTCATTAATAGGATTACTATTATGCATCCGGATCGAAACAAAATAGTTGACAACCATGGTTACACCTTAAGAAACTCGATTTCCAAAACTGAAGAATTTTGGTTGTAACTAATTATCATCACATTGTTATATGGTGAGATTTAGATATTTATTTAGAAATGAGATCATGGTTAGCGTTCCTTGGAAAAATGGATATAGAAACGAGACGACACAAAAACCTCGTCTTATATGCTCATCCTCGTTTTTAGTGGCCAAAAACTCATTTTGCCAGAAACATTCATTGTTTTCAGCTCCGTTTCTCCTTCATTTTAGGATCTCCTTTTCCAAGTGATGTTAACTCATGTTCCAATGGTAGTGTCCTTTCTCCTTCATTTCAGGATCTCTTTTACCAACTCATGTTAACTCCTGTTTCAACTGTAGTCGCCTCTTACTTTTCTAGTTGTGCATGTGAATAAGTGGTTGTGACTACTAGTGAGGAAAGGTTTGAGGCGGAATAATGGTCCAGATGAAAGAATATTTATCATTAAGTAGAGGTAGACAAAGTGCAGAGAAGAGCCAAGCGTCCCAAGCAGATTAGATTCAACTCCATCATTTCTCACGTACAAGGCTTCATGCACAGGAATACAACCCTTAAAATTGCTTCAAATTTGTTGTTAGAGTTGTATGGAGAGTCATAATTTAAAACCCCAACATGGGAAATACTAGATAAAAACTAACTTTAATTAAATTTTCCAATTGTATTGATGCATCTAAATATTAAGGCTACAGTAAGGTGGCTTGCAGAGTGAGTGTCAGACATTAATTAGTTTTTACTTATGAAATAATGTTAAAAAGAAACCAACTTGCATGTAACCTATCTAAATGCAACTTTGCTTTTTTTTATTAATCAATTTTATATTTTGTTTTTTATTAATCAATTTTAAGTAAGATGGTGGGTGAAATTTATAGAATCAGAATGAGTTACTCTAGGTATTAGGGTGAATGATATTAATAGCAACCATCAAGGTAGCCTTTAATTATATTTGGAGTTGTGATTACTAGGGTTTTTTTCCATTTTCCTATTTCTTCTTTAGAATTCTTCCTTTTGTGTTTCATATCTAAATTGTTTAGAATAAAAATAAATTTCTTGTGTATTCATTTGGATTATGACAATAAGATTTCTATACGGGTAAGGCTTATATATGAAGTAAGATATGAACTTAGGAAATTTGGATGCAACATGGATTTTGAAAAGGCCAAAGGCAAGCCCTCGTAAGAAAAAAAGGAATTATTTGAACCAATATTTGTGAATTTTTAGCATATGTTTCTTATGTTATTGGTCTTAAAAATAAAACTCATGAGAAAGTTCACAATCTTGAAGAGAATTTGTTGCAATTTCACACACAAAAACATTGGATATTTATACTTAATTTCTTCACTTTTTAATGTCGTTTTTCTCTACTCATTACTTATATGTTAAACCTCCAAACTTCGTTTCTCGTGTCGTTCTCGTTTCATTTCCAGTTTTCTGTTTTTCGTTTCTGGTAACATGGGGTTGGATTCAATTAATGCAAGAGTATATTTTTGAAAATCCACGGATTAAAATAATATTGATGGCTGATAATGTTTTGGACGAGCCTTGGTCGTACTTAGCATATGTCAATTTCTTATACGAATTGCATTGTCTAATAGTAACTGACGTAGTAACGCTTGTTTTTTCAAACTTGTAGCTGGCAATGACAGTTTCATGGTTATCTCGATTTTGGCCTTGTTTTCCATCATAATAAAATGCATAATTCTTACTTGAAGTGTCACGTCTTGGGATCTCCAGTTCTAGTGAACTCAATATTTTACTTAATCTATTGTCATAAGTAGCTTTCAAATTGAAGCATTGGATGATATGAGATTATTTTATTTGAAAAAGATTGTTTTGTACTTAAACATCAAACATATATTGTAATTAATAAAATCATCATATATTGTTTAATATATATAATAAAAGAAGTACTTGTTTTGTTTTTAGGTATATGAACGTATTGTATATATAATTTAATTAATTTCTCAACATTATAATTATAATTATGCCGTAAGGCATCACTATTTGAAAACAACTTTCCTAAGTGTCTTTCTGTCATAATATGTGCCATTGGATTCTTTGTTAGATGATTCAATCATGCTCAACCATCTATTAAAATTGCCACCTGTTAGCAGTTGCCAAGCAGTTGCGCTCCTCTTGAGATTCCAAATTTCTTCTATCTCCCATTTGTTGCCTATGATTTTATTGAGTTTTAGCCCTGTTAGTTGGGTCGATCCCATATTCAAGCTGTGTAAGCCATCATCGCCATACTCTCCAAAACGAAGCCAATTGACATCATGTGGGAAGGAGCATGGTAGGGAATTTTGATTCTCGACAGTCCAATATTCTAACCCTCGGGGGCTCTGCATATGTGCTGGAGCGATCCGTATGTGTTTGCAGAGAGTGGACGTGGTAGTTCAATGGGATTTCCAAAAAGGATGCTGTCGGATTCCATTTTTGTGAATACCCTCTGTTCATTAATGGTATATATACGGATTACCTCTGTTCATTGTAAGTATATATAATCATTATTTCTATTCAAGTTTGTAAACGGCTAATCCCTTCTGCATTCAAACTGAGCGTCGCAGAGCCGACGACAGTGGGTTCTTGAGTTGGGATTAACTGAGCATAACATGGCATATAGGGCGGTGTGTTGATTTTCCCTTTTTCATTTCTATTTTTTCTTTTTTCAGTGGATGCTTTAGAAATGTCCATCGTTATTTCTCTTTTCTTGCTTGTAGTCTTCTCATGGGTTTTAGGTTTTTCTTTTTTACTGTTTAGATTTTCTTCTTGTCTCGGAGATGAGACGATATGTTGGCTTCGTTACACCTTATAGTCATGGCTGATGTACTTCCCACATGTTGTGCAGCGGTTAAAATATTGTGGAGCACTGTTTCTTTTTTTGGTGCGTGTGAAGGTGTAGGAAGATTGTGGAGGAGCTCCAGCGCAGGTATTTCTCATGTACTTTTTACTTAGCTTTACTTTAGTTGCAAAATAATTTATGTTGTATTTTTTTTATTTTTTTTTAAGGAATTTATGTTATATGTTCTTTTTTGTTGCTAAAGAATTTATGTTCTATTTTGTAAGAAAAGAAAGATTAGAGTAGCTAAATGCAATAAATAAAGTAAACCCATATTTCTTAAACGGATTCTACCTCGAATGTTTTTTCATTGTTTTTCATTGTTTGGATTCTTCCTCGCCATGCGTTTTCACTGTGTTTTTCTAAAAAATAAAAGCAAGGCAGCACCGCTGTGATTTTTAGATGTCCATTGTTGTTGTACAAACAAATTCACATACACAAAACCAAACACATTCCTAAGTAAAAGGATAAAAACTCCATGACTTCGGTTTGCGGGCAATAACTTTGTATTCCAAATCAATTTTTCCATTTACAATTTTGTTAGCTTATTAGAATTATGATGATCTAAATCTATTAATAATTATTTTTACATGGATATGTCGTATTTTAATTTTATTCGTGTCTGGCTACCAAAAACTACGGTGCTTTTTTATTTAAAAATCAAGAAACTATTTGTTTATTAGAGAAATAAACAACTTTGTTTCGTATTTGTTTTCATTTGTAATTTGTTTTTTAACCATCATTATGGAGATGACATTTTACGATTCCAAATTTCCTGTATCTCTCATTTGCTGCCGGCCATTTTAATGAGTTTCAGTCGCTCAGGACGGTTGGTTTCTTTGTTAACGAGATGAGAACAAAAGTCATGGCTTGCGTAAACAAAAAAAAATGTAATGCCCTCCAACCCTTGCATTCATGCCCAGCTCTCCATGAATTACTCAGACTAAGTGATAAGCTTGGATCCAACAACATGGAAATATTTAGAGGAGTTATAAGAGATGATTTTATGTTAAAATTGAGCATCTCATGGATAAATAAAGTTAGAATTATCAATAAATAAAGTAAACCCATATTTCTTAAACGGATTCTACCTCGAATGTTTTTCATTGTTTGGATTCTTCCTCGCAATGCGTTTTAACTGTGTTTTTCTAAAAAATAAAAGCAAGCAAGGCAGCACCGCTGTGATTTTTAGATGTCCATTGTTTCTGTAAAAACAAATTCACATACACAAAACCGAACACATTCCTAAGTAAAAGGATAAAAACTCCATGACTTCGGTTTGGGGGCAATAACTTTGTATTCCAAATCATTTTTTCCGTTTACAATTTTGTTAGCTTATTAGAATTATGATGATCTATTTCAATCTATTAATAATTATTTTTACATGGATATGTCGTATTTTAATTTTATTCGTGTCTGGCTACCAAAAACTACGGTGCTTTTTTATTTAAAAATCAAGAAACTGTTTGTTTATTAGAGAAATAAACAACTTTGTTTCGTATTTGTTTTCATTTGTAATTTGTTTTTTAACCATCATTATGGAGATGACATTTTACGATTCCAAATTTCCTGTATCTCTCATTTGCTGCCCGCCATTTTAATGAGTTTCAACCGCTCAAGACTGTTGGTTTCTTTGTTAACAAGATTAGAACAAAAGTCATGGCTTGCGTAAACAAAAAAAATGTAATGCCCTCCAACCCTTGCATTCATGCCCAGCTCTCCATGAATTACTCAGACTAAGTGATAAGCTTGGATCCAACAACATGGAAATATTTAGAAATATTTAGAGGAGTTAGAAGAGATGATTTTATGTTAAAATTGAACATCTCATGGATAAATAAAGTTAGAATTATATGGTTTTTATACTCTATAAAAATTTTAAAGGACTTGTGTGAATCTCTAAACAAGTAATGATTAAGCCTAGAGGATGATTCTATAAAATGAAAAAATAAATATACTATAAATATTTAATTAATTTTCCATATGACTTCATATAATTTCCTCAAAAGTAATTAGAAGTAAAAAAAAATGTTAATGAACAATGAATGTGTACCATTGAGTTTGAATTGTAACATGGTGATATAATTTATATATGAAATAAAGTATATTATGAAATAATTATGTATTGCCAAAATTATTCGTGTCTGGCTACCAAAAACTACGGTGCTTTTTTATTTAAAAATCAAGAAACTGTTTGTTTATTAGAGAAATAAACAACTTTGTTTCGAATTTGTTTTCATTTGTAATTTTTTTTTTAACCATCATTATGTAGATGACATTTTATGATTCCAAATTTCGTGTATCTCTCATTTGCTGCCCGCCATTTTAATGAGTTTCAGCCGCTCAAGACTGTTGGTTTCTTTGTTAATGAGATGAGAACAAAAGTCATGGCTTGCGTAAACAAAAAAAATGTAATGCCCTCCAACCCTTGCATTCATGCCCAGCTCTCCATGAATTACTCAGACTAAGTGATAAGCTTGGATCCAACAACATGGAAATATTTAGAGGAGTTAGAAGAGATGATTTTATGTTAAAATTAAACATCTCATGGATAAATAAAGTTAGAATTATATGGTTTTTATACTCTATAAAAATTTTAAAGGAATTGTGTGAATCTCTAAACAAGTAATGATTAAGCCTAGAGGCTCATTCTACAATCCAATGTGGAGGTGTTGTGTATGCATTTTAGTCTTTAAAATAAAAATAAAAAATTCTCTAAATAGAAAAACAACGTGGGAAATAATGAAAAAGAAAAAATAAATATACTATAAGTATTTAATTAATTTTCCATATGACTTAATATAATTTCATCAAAAATAATTAGAAGCAAAAAAAAATGTTAATGAACAATGAATGTGTACCATTGAGTTTGAATTGTAACATGGTGATATAATTTATATATGAAATAAAGTATATTATGAAATAATTATGTATTGCCAAAATTAATTGTGGGTTATAGTTGATTTTATTCTCAGACATATGACATTGTTTATTTACGTGAGGAATTATGTGAATCTCCAAACCCTTCACATTCCCATCATGCCTAGTTGTCCATCAATAACTCATACTAAGTGATAAGCTTGGATCCAACAACATGGAAATATTTAGAGGAGTTAGAAGAGATGATTTTATGTTAAAATTGAACATCTCATGGATAAATGAAGTTAGAATTATATGATTTTATTACTCTATAAAATTTTAAAAGGACTTGTGTGAATCTCTAAACAAGTAATGATTAAGCCTAGAGGCTCATTCTACAATCCAATGTGGAGGTGATGTGTATGTATTTTAGTCCTTAAAATAAACATAAAAGATTCTCTAAATAGAAAAGCAACGTGAGAAATAATGAAAAAGAAAAAATAAATATGCTATAAATATTTAATTAACTTTCCATATGACTTAATATAATTTCATCTAAAGTAATTAGAAGTAAAAAAAAATGTTAATGAAAAATGAATGTGTAACATTGAGTTTGAATTGTAACATGGTGATATAATTTATATATTGAATAAAGTATATTATGAAATAATTATGTATTGCCAAAATTAATTGTGGGTTATAGTTGATTTTATTGTCAGACATATGACATTGTTTATTTACGTGAGGTATTATGTGAATCTCCAAACATGTAATGGTTTATCCATGAATCTCAAAGTACATATGAAGTGAAATAATGAATGGATTTAAATTTTTAAAAGACAATGTGTAGGCATGCTAAACAAGTGGAATATGGCATTTTGACTCTACGGATAGTTGATGTGATAGCTTAATTTGCATGAAACACGATATCATTTTTTTTAGTTTGGAGTTTGGATTTAGCCATCTTAGAAGTGCAAATAATTTGGAATTATATGACATTGTTTATTTATCTAGGAATTATGTGAATCTCCAAGCATGTAATGGTTCATCCATGAATCTCAGAGTACATATGAAGTGAAATAATGAATGGATTTAAATTTTTAAAGGACAATGTGTAAGTATACTAATCAAGTGGAATCTGATATTTTGAATATGATAGTTGACATGCTTGAGACTTCCAGATTTCTCTATTTCACCTTAAAATTTCTTGTAAATAAGAATATCTATTATTTAATCTAATGAGATCAGAAAACACTTTTAAATAAATAAAATTGCATAAAATTTTTGCTTCTATCTTCTATGTTATTCTTTTCTACACTCTCACCTTACGGCATTTCTTTTGCAACATATGGTGCAATTGCTAGTTATATATATATATGACAATAAATTATCTCAATTTAAATATAAGTTATAATAACTCATTACAATATCTTAAAAATATAAGATTATAATGATTCAATGTTATTTTAAGAATTGTAGATCTTCTCAATATGTTCATTATTTTTTACATAATTATACGTTATCATCTAAAATCTTAATTTATTACAAAAATAAAAATACGAAATTATGTTAAATTGATGATTTAAAAAAAAAGGTGAATTTGAAATGTCACTTATATAACCTTTCATTTACATCTATCTAGAAATTCCTTCTTTCTTGGAAACACTATTTCTTCCATCGAATTAAGAAGTTAAGAGGAAAAAGAAAATAATACATTAAACTAAGGAAAGGGAGTTGGTAGGGTAGGCCTAACACATTATGATTTAAGATCACACAACACAAAAACAAACAATATTACTCTATATTACTCTATAGTGAAAGAGCACATAAATACATAGGCTATGGGGTTTTAATGGAAAGAATTATTATTATTTTAATTATGGTATAAATTTAATAAATATTTATTTATTATAATATAAAAATATATATGAGAAAAAAAGTTCATAAGATAGAATATTTTTTTAATAGATTGAGATGTTTTTATTTTTTAATTTATTTAAATATTAAAAAAAAAAGTTGAAAAAAATATATATATATTTTTAATTTATTTAAATATTTAATAAAAAGAAAATTTAATTAGTTATGTTTTTTTTTATTTCAACCTCAAGATGGAGATAAGATGGTTAAATTTTGTTTTTTTATTTAAATATTTGGATAGATTGAATGTATAGAGAACATGGTGAACATATTCTTAGTCTTAAAGCCTATTGAAGGACTATGATTTGACTGTCAGCTTCATTCTAGTGTTGAAAATGGTTTAAGAAATATTGGAATGTAATCTATTTGAAATGACGACGTCAGGTGTCTTTCACTGCACACGACCGTTGTCTAGCCATCAGAGATTTCGTGGATGGGCGACGGTTGATTTCACAACACTACAAGCAACCATTCTACTATCGTGCCATTCTCCTCCACAAACGTGCTGGAGATTTATAAGAAATCTAAAAAAAAATTGGCTCGTCGAAACTTTTGGCATCCTCCATTATCAAATGCCCATGGGTTTTCGATGCATTTCAATAGCATTCATGTTCAAAAATAAAAAAATAGCTTTCGACTCTGGGTGGATGCGGATTAGCTTTTGACTGTTGTAGATACGATTGTTGCTCTTCGACTAAACTTAGTTGTTGGTACCATTAATATTATATATTCCTATATATTGGGTGGTGTATGGTACTCTCTGCGGTGAGGCCTTCTGTATAAGCACTATTGTGACTATGCTTGAGGACGGTCATGGCCTTGCCGTCAGGCTCGCAAGGCTTTACCCTTCGCAGGGCTCTACCCTAGGGTATAGAAGGTGGCCATCAAGGAGCCCTACTTTAAGTATGCCACCAATGGTATCCTTGCCATATGTGTGGAAAATTTGACCTACATTGAGATACTGGATACTCATAATGCAAAGGCGATGAGCCTATTGCATGCCAATGTGGAGGAGTTGAGAAAGAAGGGTAAGAACTGCTTGAGAGACAAAGAATGGGTCGTAGCGGTTGAAAATTATATGAAATGCATCGATGCCGATCTACTTTAGCTCAATAATTTTTCCTCCAATGAAAATAATAATATCAACGCGAGCCTCTTGCACGGCTATTTCAACAGAGTGGGGACAAGGAATAGGGTGAAGGAATTTGAGGTGGCGCTAGTACATGAAAATAATGTAACATCCCTAGATAATAGAAAACCATTATAAAATGGTTTATAAAAATGAATATGGTATTGGGTGCAGAGTTTAGCATAATGTTGTTAATTGGTATGAGCAATAATTTCTAATATTATAAATAATAATTTATATATTTTTCAAAAATTGGCCTTTTACACGTTATCAAATAAAGTTTATCTGAAGTTTGTCAATAAAAAAATAGCCTCTGTTAGAATATATAAACCAAACAAGTATCTAAGTCTCCAAAAAGCAATTAGAGAAACATAAATTTTAAATTTCACTGAAACGATTGGACTATAACTATCTAAAACCATTTATTTTTATTTATTAATTTAAAAACTTCATTTAATTTTTATGATAATTTATGACAGAGAAAATCTAATTTGATCGATTGGAGATTTTCTTAATAAACTCCAAGGAAAAATATGATGGAGTAAAACAATATCTCTATCAAGCCATACTAGATGAACCCTTCATGAAATATAAAAACAAATATAATCCAGGTACAAATGATCCTAGAAGTGCCTCCCAAAAACATTTTCAACGTTTTTTTATGAAATGATAATGATGCTAACCATACTCTACTCCTTTTGTTATGCCATTATGCATGACCTTATGATAACATTTTTAAAAAAAAGTTGTATAATAAAAACTTTTTGCCGCTCATATAAGTCAAAGAATGTATGTGGAATTTGGATAAGATGCTTGAATAATGGAAACTATTTTTGCTTTTCTAATTGAAAGAGCATTGCGATTACTTTTTCCTTTGATTATGTGTGATTGATTTTTCGATGCGAATGAAAAAAGTATTTTAATTATTTTAATAAATTTAATTTTTAATATTCATAATTAAATATTAATATTTTAAATTATTATAAATTTATTTTTTTAATATGTTTTATTTATAGTGATAAATATATATATGAAAAATACTTTGTATTTATAAGATATATTAGTTTTCTTATGAGTATCGAACAAGTAATTTACTATATTATCGTATTAAAAAGAAAAATAATAAAAATAATTTTTACATATTTAAACATCATTCAAATATAAAATTTTATGATAAATAGATATCTATTAAAATTAAATTAAATGTATATATATAAATTCAAAATATATTAATATAAAACTAATATTTATTAATTTAAAACAATTAATATATACATATAATGGAAAAATAAAATGAAAATATAACTATATATCGTATTATAAATTAATATACATTATAATTTAAAAATAAAATGATAATATAGTTATATATCATATTATAAATTAATATACATTTAATATATAATAAGCGTTTATCAAAATAATTAAAATTTAGATTAATTTATAGTTTTTAGTATTATTGTAACATCAACATACATAAAATAAATAAACAAATTTATCTTTACCCTTATTGTCATGATTCCTTTCTATATCAGAAAGGTTATTTACTTGGCATTACCATGGTTATCATAACTATCATTCAAAATTACATATTTCTAAGTTATATAAAATGTATGATCACCATTTTCGAACTTCGAGTTATGATTATTTAATCCTATGATTGATATATCTTCGTCCTTTGGCATTATAACTATATAAACTAGCTAAGTTACATTTTATATTTATGACAATGATTTGGACAGCGGGTTAACAATATTGTTTCATCGAACTAATAATCCGGTCACAATAGTATATGCGTATGGGATTTAATTAAGAGTTTTTGGATCTACCTTGTTAGGTGTTAGATGATTTGTGATTTGTTGTGATATGTTGTACCATGCAAATCCTCTCTACATGGTTTACATTATCGTCGTGTGACATAAGTCAACCTTTCACCTGTCGGATCCATGGTAGAAGATCTACAACTGGGATTATTTGATATCAGTTTCGGGTATTAACCACTCTCTCAACCCTAATTGCCTTGCTGATTCTGTTGTTGTGTGATTGGAGGTGCCTGCACTACAACCTCTCTGCTGCCATTGCTACGACTTCTTGTTTCCTTGCTCATGCCCTCAACAAACTTATTTTCCTTGTGCCCTATGGCCAGGTAATGGAACCAATTCTCTTTTATTTTAAGTCTTTAAGAGATGATTGTTTTCTATTCGTCATTTTTTCCTGTGTTTCAAATTTTGTTAACATGCTCATTTGGTTTTCTTCATTATCTGGTTATTGATATGTCTAGTGGGCTCACTGTTTACTTCCAGTGTGAATGTTGTTGTAGCTCAGTTGTGGCGCGAAGACCTTGATGTGGCTCACAATTTTTCATTTTCTAGTGTCTACTTCGACCCTTCGGCTTCATCAACCTTTGGTAGGTAAAATAAACTATGTAAATATTCATATATTCGGCTTATTTCTATTTCTTCTATCAATGATTAAGTAAATATATAACTTTGTTTGTATTTTTCTACGTCGGGTTTCAACTTCAGACCACCTCGGGCATCATGGTTGAGGTAATACCCATGAACCTTGCCTTAATGAAATCTTTTCTGGTCATTTCATTTCATATATTGTTAAACTTAAAACCTAATACTATTTTGTTTCTATGTAGGTATTGTTTAGTTTTCTTGTTAAGGAAATCTCGCCATAGACAGTTTTCCATTTGACTTCATAATGTCGACTTAATTCTGCTATCACAGGTACATGGAATTTCGAGTTTGGTGGTTAAATCTAGATGAAAAACCACCCCGTTTTTCTCTCTGGATATTTTCTGAGAACTCATAGCTTACACTATCATTGTAGCCTTTAATTCCATTTTTTTGAGTTTCTCTATTTTTCTTAATTTATTGTGGTCCTCGCCCTAGTTGAGGGTTGTATTTATGTGTGTAATTTCACTCTTTTTAGTTTAATACTTTGGCCAAAGCTTCATGCCCAACTAGAGAAGGGTTTCTTTCTTGACATGACAGGATATATGTGTGTGTGTGTGTGTTTGTTTGTTTAAATAATTATTCATATTGTGCTTCGTTATGGTTCTTGATCTGCTATCCTCATTTCCGCGTGGAGCCTGATAATTTAATGTAGCTTCTCTTTTTTGTTGGCTTACGGTTATGTATTTGTAAATTCACATTCCATTTGGATAACTGTACTCAATTCTATAATTCTATAGTACATTTATAATTCCTTAGTTTCTGAAACATTATCTACATTTATTTCTCTAATTTCTTCTCTCAACATAATATGATTTCCACCTTTTTAATAAGATAATTGTGTCTATATTATGTGTTATTCTAGAGCTTCAACTCATGACCATAAGTATTCACATTGTTTTCTATTTTAGGATTATATATATCTCTCTCAAACAAAAGTGTCATAAATGTTATGGGAAAACTGATATTGTTTACTCAGTTTATGTTTATTGTTGGTGAATTTTCTTTGCTTTAGTTGATAATGCAACTGATGTCTGGACCATTAATAGTTTTGAGTTACCTCTATAACTCACTTGTCTATGTATATCATAGAATAGTGAAAGAAAATGACTTGTTTTGTCCAGGGTTTCTATCCTAGACTAAACTAACAATTTTTTACGTTATAACAGATTTTGTAGTTTATCTCTGGTATGTTTTCTCCTTTTATTCTAAAACCTTCCTTTCCTTATACTAAAGATATTACCCTACCTTTAGGTATGAATTATAGATGTAAATATTTTACTAACAGTTTATTAATCATGCCATCAATAAATATGCACCTATTTATATATTCCAAAAGATATAGTTTTCCTGTTATTTGGCTGTAACATTAAGTTTAACCAAATAAAAAAAATGACAAAACATTCTTTTCATTATCTGAAAAATCATCTATGTCTAAAAATAATCTTTTATAGACAATGTTCCTAGGTCTTACTTTTCAAGAAGACTATTTACTTATATCACTTCAGAAACTGCTGATGATGTCCCCCCTACCATGAGAAAGGCTATTACGTCCTCATCTCCCCCCATCCTCCGTACCAGTGTAGATTTGTTTAGCAGTAATTCTAGATGAGACCTTGGGATCTCTAGTCCAATACTCATTTCTTTCCAGAATTCAAGGATGTTAAGTTTCCACTGGTCATCACCAGCTCTGTATTAATTCTCCCCTTTTCTATCAGACTCTTTCTCTGATAGTCACAAAACACCATTTCCTCATTAGTATGTATCATTTAGCCTCAGAGGAAAGGTAATTTTTTTAACTTGTTTTTCCCAACTACTCTCAGATCTTGGAATACTTTATCATCAGTGTTTTTATGGAAAACATTCCATAATTAATTTTATTCAAAATATAATAACCATTTTCATTCATCTAATCTCATTTAATATATATATATATATATATATATATATATATATATATATATAATCTCCTTTTAAAAAAATTAACAAAATAATTTGAAATTAATCCAACTGTCACATCTTCCCCTCTAGAAGTAAACACCATCGTCAGTGTTCTATTCCAACTCAACAGATAGCTTTGGGTATGCCTCACACACAAATACTTCATCTTCCCAGGTAGCCTCAGCTACGCCAAAGTGCTTGCATTGCACTTTAACTTGGGTGATGGCTCGCCTCCGGAGTGTGATTTCTCTCTGATCGATAATGTGTTGAGGCTCTACCAAAAATTCATCATTTGGTTCGACCTGCATTCAAAAAGGACTAAAAATAATAATCATAATTTTTTTTCTGGGATTGGGTGTTCAATATTATCCTACCTGAATTTTTTGACAATGTATTACATGCCTTGGATCATGCACATATCATTTCAGTATTGATACATGAAACACATTGTGCACCCAAATACGACTGGGCAATTCCAATCGATAGGCCGCAGGTCCCACTCTTTCCAAAATTTAGAAAGATCCATAGAACCTGAGAGCTAATTTTACACAATATGTCCACATTAGAGTACTTTTCTTCCATTTTATTCTCACATAGACATGATCACCCACTTCAAATTCCTGGTAGGTTCTCTTTTTATCTGCATATACCTTTTGTCAATCTTAAGAAAATTTCATTTTTTGTCTAATATCTCTCACTTTCAATTTCATTTCAGCCAACATCACCAGGCCAAGCATTAATTTGGTTTCGGGACTACTACAGTTAATGGGAGTGTGACATTGTCTCCCGTACAAGGCTTCAAACAGACTCATTTTAAGAGACTCTTGGTAACCATTATTGTATGTCAATTCTATGAAATGTATATAGTCTTCCCATTTCGTTGGTTATTGCATTACATGCATGCACAACATGTATTCTAGGATTTGATTTACTCGCTTGATTTTTCCATCTGTCTTTGGATCGTAAGAAGTGCTGAAATTAACTTGTGTTCCCAATACGGTAAATAGCGACTTCCAAAAATTTGAAGTGAAATTCACGTCCCTATCTGGGATAACTGTTTTTGGGATGCCATGCAACCTAAAATTTTCTTTCATGAAGATATCTACTATCTACACTGTTTTGTAAGTGGAATTCACAGGTATAAAGTGGGTTGTCTTACTCAGCCTATAAACCACCACCATTATGGAATCATTATGTCTTTTTCATCTTGGTAGATGTAATATCCCTTTTCAGGGATATCTCTAAAACACAAAAAACTCTAACCAGAGATGGACTGGGAGGGCATTTACCAGATGTTTCACCTCTGAAAAGAGGATGAGATCTGGAGGCTATCTAGCCCTTTCCAGACTCTGACTAAGAGTGTGGGAGAAAACACAACAAGTGGTACAGAAATCACAATGCAAAGGGAAGAAATAATAGACATGTAGACACAAAATAATGTGTATCCAAAGCATGAAGAGATACTCAAGAAATACTAAGGGAATGCTGAGCCATTTTATTAATCTGATAAATATAGAGGAATACAATAAGTGATCAAAGTGGTAGCTCCTAAACTTGCACAGGGAAAGTTAAGATCTATTCTCAGAACACTGTTGTGTTTCAGATCTGCGTTGCATGGGACGAATGTGTCTCAGATCTGCGTTCCAACTGATGAAAAACAGTTGTGTCACTACCCAGACATACCTCCTTGCGGATTTGTGCTTTCCTCCAATTAATCATGCCTCCACTGTCTGGGATCTGCAATAATACAATCACCCGTAGATCCAGAAGTTCCCCCAATAGACGCGCTGCTCTTCCTGTGCTTAATCTCCTGACCACGATCTTCCAAGAATACACTTAGAGCTTCCCAAATACGGACAACGTCCTTTTGCGCAACCAATAATGTGTTGATCCCCCCTAGGTGTTGTGCAATTAATAAACGTGTTGCCCCTCCACAAATACAACGGATCGATCTTCCTACACAGACACTGACGGGACTACCTCATCCGAGCAGGCACTCGAAGTCCCCTGGGGCTGAGAGCGAGATCTCCAAATGGAGACACTCAATGTGCTAAATGGCACTGCAGATAGGCTAAACAACCCGTGTGCTCAATAGTCACAATGACCAGATTCAAAATGCATAAACTCTCCATGATCCCACAATGAGGAAACTATATTATTTATATAGCGTTGGCTACTCCCGAAACCTACAGCCGCCTCCACCCATGATACCATGGTACTACCCCCTTTGCTATGTTCCCAATTTGGCCCCCCTTAATTACCACGTGCGTCTTATTTTAGAGTGATTTGGTGTCCCTTTACTCACATTTATTCATAAGCTAACTACTTAAAGAAAAATTGACCAGAATTGAATATTCCAATTAGCCATTGCTAATTGGGAATATTACAATCTCGCCCAGTAGAATGTTGCTTGTCCCCAAGCAACTGTAGTAATGGATGCTGCAATATTTTCTCATTCTCCCAAGTCGCATCTTCATCTGGAAAATTCTTCCACCTCACTAAGAATTCCCAAATTCTTCTGTTCTGCAGCTGCCTTTCCCTGGTATCAATAATTTCCTCGGGCTGTAATACCAAATTCCCTTCATCATCTGTAGGTGGGATCTCCTTTTTCACTGTCACCTGCTGCCCTAATTCCTTCTTCAGACATGACACATGGAAAATGTTATGAATCTTGCTGCCTTGGGGCATCTCCAACTCATACGCAACCTGTCCAACTCTGCGTATCACCCTGTATGGTCCATAAAAATGAGGCTTGAGCTTCTCAGCTCCCTTCTGTTTCACTGATGACTGTCAGTATGGCTGTAAACATAGGTAGACCAAGTCTTCTACCTCAAACTGTCTTGCCATCTGACCCCTGTCAGCATATCGCTTCTGTTGGTTCTGCACTGTAGCCATGTTATCCTTAAGAACGCAGAGAATGTCCTGGCTCTCCTGGATCCAATATTTGGCTCTCGGAGCCTTGCTAGCACCCAACATCATATAAACAAAAGGTAAATAATGGTACCCATACAAAGCATATAACGGTTTCATACCGATGGACATGTCATATGTGTTGTTGTAACAGTATTCCCCTAGATGTAGCCACTTCAGCCACTTCCCACTAACATAGTTACGCAAGTAGCCCTCCAGCCATTTGTTAACTATCTCTCTCTACCCATCTATCTATGGGTGATAGCTGGTGCTCGCTGTCAGCCCCATCCCTACCAGTCGAAAGAGCTCCTGCCAGAATCTACCCATAAAGCAACTGTCCCTATCACTGATGATGGTCTTGGGAAGACCATGCAACCTGAAAATCTCTCTGAAGAATAGCTCCACCACCTGTGCTACTGTATAGTGTGTGGATATGGAGAAAAAATGTGTGTACTTCGTTAGCCGATCAATGATGACGTATATACAGTACTTTCCCTACACCATGGGAAATCCTGTGATGAAATCCATCGAAATACTCTCCCATTTCCCCTCCGGAATGGGAAGAGGCTACAACAAGCCCACGGGATGGTTCATCTCCCCCTTGTTTTTCTGGCAAACTTCGCACTCCTTGATATGCTGAGGCACGTCCTCCTTGAGGCCTTTCCATGAGAACCTCTCTCTAATAGCCTGGTAGGTTTTGGTAAACCCCTGATGTCCGAAAAATGGTGAGTCATGAGATGCCTAAAGTATCTTATTCTTGAGCTAGGATCCCTCCTTCAAGAAGATCCTATGTCTGTAGTATATGATCTCATCTATCACCCTATATCTGTCATCTATTGCCTGACCAACCAGGACCTCACAGGAAAATATATCCTTGGAGTACTCCACTAAGATTCGAGCCCTCCAATCTACATCCAAGCTCATCAGAGACAATGTAGTTGGCCTACGTGAAAGTGCATCAGATACCATGTTATTCTTCCCTTTGACATATTCAATGTCAAAGTCATAAGCCTAGATCTTGCTGATCCACTTCTTCTGCCTCTCCTGTAGTTGTTTCTACTCCAAAAAGAACCTGAGGCTGTTGTGACCAGTCCTTACCTGGAACCTATTACCCACTAAGTACTGCCGGAATTTGGCCAATGCATGCATAATGGCCAACATCTCCTTGTCGTATATAGGATACAACCGATAATGAGGAAGGAGATTTCTGCTCTCGAAGGCTATAGGGTGGCCTCCCTGCATCAATACTGCACCGATCCCCTCTCCTGACGCATCACACTCCAAAACAAAAGGCTACGTAGAATCTGGCAGCAAGCACTGTACCACTTTTCATAACCTCCTTGAGCCTGTCAAAAGCCCACTGTGCTATATCCGACCAACTGAATTCCCCCTTCTTTTTTAGATCTGTAAGGAGTACCGCAAGCTGAGATAAACTCCTGGCGAAATTCCTATAATAGGTGCAGATGCCAATAAATTCTTGAAGCTTCGTCGCGTTTCTTGGCTCTGGCCAGTATCTGATGGCCCTGATCCTGTCCTCGTGGACCCTCACTCCATCCAATCCTATGATGTGTCCCAAATACAACATCTCTGTCATCCCAAACTCACACTTGGAGAGCTTAGCATAGAACTGTTTCTCCTCCAAGATATGCAGTACTGCCTCTATATGTTGGAGATGGTCCTCCTAAGTCCTGCTATATATCAATATATCATCGAAAAAGACCAACACGAACTTCCTCAAATGACTGCAGAAGATATGGTTCATGCATGACTGGAAAGTAGCTAAGGCATTGGTTAACCCGAAATGCATGACCAAAAACTAAAAGCAGCTGTAATGGCACCTGAAAGCGGTTTTGGGAATGTCCTATTCCCTCACGTGAATCTGGTGGTACCTGGATCTCAAATTGATATTTGAGAAGAAATGGGTTCCTCTTAGCTCATCCATCAGCTCATCAACCTGTGGTATGGGGTACCTGTTGTTCAGGGTCTTCTTATTTAGGACCCTATAATCAATGCACATTCTCAATGTGTCATCCTTCTTCTTCACCAACACCACTAAAGAAGAAAAAGGACTGGTGCTAGGCCGAATATGTCCACGAGCCAGCAACTCCTGGATGGCTCGCTCAATCCCATCCCGATAGGCCTTGGGGTGCCTATAGGGTGTGGTAATAATGGCTTGGATACCCCATTCTAGCTCAATAGTGTGCTCAAACCCCCGATCTGGTGGCTGTCCCGGTGGTATTTCTCCAAATATCATCTCATACCTGTCGAGGATGGCCTGTATATCCGGATGAACTGTCTACCTAGTAGCCCCTGCCATTGATGCCTGCAACTCGAGTTCCCACTCTATGTCTCCTTTCCGAAAGTCTGCCTCCATCTGGTGAGCTGAAAGGGTCTGAGGTGGGTAAGTGTGCATCCCACATATATTCTCATGCTTTCCAGTCTTCTTGTCATCCCATTCCATCTCCAAGGCCTCCCAATATTTGCTGACTTCCCCAAAGTAATTAGACACTGTACACCCAATACCACATTGGTGTCTGGTATGTTAACCATGAAAAAGTGGTTGGTCACTGTGTAGGTTCCCATCGTCACAGCCAGCTCTAGAACATACCTGGCACACTGCATCGTCTGATCCACTGGGACCAATACTGAAAATCCATCAAAGCTCTCTGTCGGTATGCCTCTCCTCTGAACCATTTGTGCATCGATGAAGTTTTAGGTTGCCCCACTATCTACTAGGACTAAAACTCGCTGCATACATACTGTCCCTCAGACCCGTAACATCATATACTTGGGTACTCTTTGCAATGCTGCAAGGGTCCCCCCTGTGGGTGGAAAAGCTCCACCTCCTGCCCCTAAAGGTGGGGGTGGAAAATTATCTTGCTCCATATGACTGTCTCCTACCTGCCCTCCTCATACTCATCCTCTTCCTCGCTACTCTCGGAGAAGACTTCAATAAAATGTGCTTTGCCAAAAGCACATCAATGACCTGGTGCCCATGGTTCTTGACAGGTAAATCACAACCTCTTCTTCTTCAACTCCCTCCAGGAATCATCATCGAGCTGTACCCTACCCTGATTCCCCTTTGGAGGCGGAATCCTCACATCCTTCCCCTTTGGCTGGAAAGCTAGTTTCTAGGGGTAAGATATCTTGGTCCGGGGTAAGGCATCCTGCAAATCCCTAGTCCTACCAATAGCATCCTAGAGTGTGGCTGGTCTAGTAGATCTGAATAAACCCCAAAGTGGCTCTGTTAACCCTTCCACAAATATATAGATCATCCGTGCTGCAGATAGATCTGGCACCATCACTGAAATCCTCAGGAAATCTGTAATATACTTCTCAAGACTCCCATTCTGTTTGAGCCTTGTCAGTTCAACAAAGTGCTCCTCCGGTTCCTTCTGGTCGAACCTCTCAATTAGTCTTCGAGTGAACTCGGCATAGGTAGTCACAGAGGAATGTCCAAGTGTCACCCTTCCATGGAACCACCAATCCTGAGCCTCACCCTCCAAATGTAGCGTGGCCACCTTGATGGCCTCTGTTTCTGCCATCTGGTTGAGCTGGAAATATACATCCAGCTCTCCACCCAAGACTTTGCCAAACTGTTTGATGAACCATCAAATGTAGGAAAATGGAATTGGCTCACTATGCATTGGTTGTATCCATTATGATAATGTTTGTGCCCTTTGTGATGGTCACGGGGTTTACTATCCCTCTTGATCTGAACAAAGTCTTTAAATAAAATGGCATCCCTGAACTCCTGCCCAGCTTCCTGGTACTCAGCAAAATAATCACTTATGCGGTCTGGTTCTTCTTGTGCTCATGTCCCCATATATGCACTCATAAACGTGGGCATAGTGACATGAATGGGGCCATGTGATGCTTGGTGCGGAGTGGCAACCTTCTCCTGCAAATGGTGGGATGTGTCAGATCCGTCATCAACATGGAAACCCTTTGGGAGTACACACTGTCTAGCCTCCACAGCCGTGAATCTGTGGCCCATCACTTCTATCTGCCTTTCCATATCCTGCACTGATTTGAGGAGTGCTTCCCCAAACTATTTTGCATTGCTATCATCTACCATTGGCTCTCTCTATTCTTCTTCTACCGTAGGCTCCTCCTGTTCTGTTTCCTCCACCCGAACGCAATCTCCTTCTGCGTAGGTGTTCTTCAACCTATGCTCAATATATTTGTACTTCCTACCTTTGTGGTAGATGTAGGTTTTTTCTTCCAATGACATAGACTACTAGCTCCATGGGCTGAGCCAGATCTATACTCTGATACCACTGTAATATCCCTTTTCAGGGATATCTCTAAAAAACATCAAACTCTAACCAGAGATGGACTGGGAGGGCATTTACCAGATATTTCACCTCTGAAAAGAGGATGAGATCTGGAGGCTATCTGGCCCTTTCCAGACTCTGTCTAAGAGTGTGGGAGAAAACACAACAAGTGGTAAGAAATCACAATGCAAAGGGAAGAAATAACAGACATGCAGACATACAATAATGTGTATCCAAAGCATGAACATATACTCAAGAAATACCAAGGGAATGCTGAGCCATTTTATTAATCTGATAAATATAGAGGAATACAATAAGTGATCAAAGTGATAGCTCCTAAACTTGCACAAGGCAAGTTAAGATCTATTCTCAGAATGCTACTGTGTTTCAGATCTGCATTGCATGGGATGGCTGTGTCTCATATCTGCATTCTAGTTGATGAAAAACGGCTGTGTTGCTGCCCAGACATACCTCCTTGCGGATCTGTGCTTCCCTCCAATTAATCACACCTCCACTGTTTGGGATATACAATAATACAATCACCCATTGATCCAGAAGTCCCCCCAATAGACGCACTGCTATTCCTATGCTTAATATTTTGACCACAATCCTCCAAGAATACACCTGGAGCTTCCCAAATACGGACTGCATCCTTTTGTGCAGCCAATAATGTGTTGATCCTCCACAGGTACTGTGCAGTTAATAAACGTGCTTCTACTCCACAAATACAGCGGATCGATCTTCCTACACAGACACTGACGAGACTACCTCACCCGAGCAGGCACTCGAAGTCCCCTGGGGCTCAAGGCGAGATCTTCGAACATTGACACTCAATGCACTAAACAACGTTGCAGACAGGCTAAACAGCCAGTGTGCTCAATAGTTGCAATGACCAAATTCAAAATACATAAACTCTCCATGGTACCCGAATGAGGAAACTATCTTCTTTAAATAGCGTTGGCCGCTACCGAAACCTACGACCGCCTCCACCCACGATACCATGGTACTACCCCCTTTGCTGCGTGCCCAATTTGGCCCCCCTTAATTACCATGTGAATATTATTTTAGAGTGAGTCGGGGTCCCTTTACTCACGTTTATTCATAAGCTAACTACTTAAATAAAAATTGACTAAAATTGAATATTCCAATTAGCCATTTCTAATTGGGAATATTACAGTAGACCTGTAATAAAATATAATGATATAACCTCCCACTTTCATTCAAGTACAAGTATGGGCTCCAAAAATACTACTAGATTTTGATGCTCCACCTTAACCTATTGACATTCTAGACATTTGTTTAAATATTCAACAATATTCCTCCACATACTTATCCAGAAAGAAAATTTCTTCATTGTTGTCAGCATTTTCTGGTATCCTGGGTGTCTAGAATAATTACTGTGGTGATAATCATTCAAGATTAGTTCTTTCAAACTCATCCGATTTGGAATATATAATTTTCCTTTAAAGGTTAAAGGTTGGTCCTTGTTAATTACATAATCCAATGAATTTTCCTATTTTTCAGTTTCCTCCACTTCCTGCCATAAGAACCAGTATTCATGATCTTTCTCATCTTCTTCTTTATCCGATCCAAAAGTTTATATTATACTTGACTAAAGTAGAGTTCATATACACAATGAAGTTTTCTGCTCAATGCATCAATCACACGATTTTCATGGCCTTTAACATGTTTTATGTCAAAATAAAATTCACTTAAAAACACATTCCACCTTGCCTAGAGAGTGTTCATATCAGCTTTCTTAAAATAACTCATTAAACTACTGTGATCTATCTTCAACACAAATATTTTCCTAGGTAATAAGTAGAGTCTCCACACTCTGAGTGTGTGCACTACCGCTGTCAGCTCTAAATCATAACATGAATATCAATGTTCACACTCCTTTAATTTTCTTGATTCGTAGGCAACAACCCTTCCTTCTTGAGATAAAATTGCTCCTACTTGTTCCTTACAAACATCGGTGCATACCTCAAATTCCTTGTTGGGGTCAGCTACCCTCAACACTAAGGCCGTACTTAGCAAATATTTTAACAATTCGAAACTAGTCTAAAATTCACTGGTCCATCTAAACACTTTTCCCTTCCTCTCCAAGGATGTAATAGGAAAAGAAATTTTCGAGAATCCTTATATGAAACATCTATAATACCCATCCAATCCCATAAAATAATGAATATCATCTACATTCTGGGGTACCCGCTATTGCATGATAGTTTTGATTTTCTCGAGATCAACTACTATGCCTTGACCGGAAATGAAATGGCCTAAATATTGTATTTTTTCTTTACAAAAGTCACATTTGTTGCAGATGATGTATCCTTAACATCTCCATCACTAGCCTTAAGTTCTCCTTGGTCTCTTACATGGTTCTTGAGTAAATCAAAATGTTGTCAATGAATATAAGAACAAACTTGACCAAAAAAGGGTGAAATTTTCCATGCATTAGAGTCATGAATGTCGCTGGTGCATTGGTTAAGCCAAATGGTAATACCACAAACTCATAATGTCAATATCGGGTAAAAAAGGTTGTCTTATAAATATCCTCGTATTTGATTTAGATCTGGTGATATCGAGATCTTAAGTCTATTTTCGAAAATACAATCGCTCCCTTCACCTAATAGAATAGATCATTTATCTGTGGAAACAGGTATTTATTCTTGACTGTCATTTTATTGAGTTTCCTGTAATCCATGGACATTCGTATGGTTCCATCCTTCTTCTTTACGAACAACACTGATGTTCCCTAAGGAGATACACTTGGTCGAATATACCTCTTATCCAATAATTCTTGTAGTTGCATTTTCAATTCTGTTAGTTCAGGTACACTCATATGATATGGTGCTCTGGAAACTGGTGTTGTACCAGGCATTAGTTCAAAATTGAAGTCAATGTCTCTTTTTGGGGGTAAAATCTGTACATATTCAGAAAATACATCCATAAGATGTTGCACCACTAGTATGTTTTCCAGCATAGGGGTCTTTTCCTTAAAATTAGCAAATCCCACTTGAATGGAAAAAATTTGGCATCCTTTTATGATGCATTTACACAATTGAGACGTTGTAATGGGACATAATTGTAAAGGTTACTTAAATCCTTGTAATTCTTGGCGTGTCCCGTTGTCTGCTCTGAAGTATATAATATTTTCTTTACAATCCACTAGTGACCAATGTCGTTCTAGCAAGTTCATAAACCAATAGTATTCCATAGGATCCCAAAGGTATAATATTCAGTTCTACATTTAACTGATATTCTCCAATTTCCAAATAATAGTTTGGAACGTTGGCACAAGTTCTTCTCTTTTCCCTAGTAGCTAGCTGTACCAGTCGGGGGTTTTTGAATTTTTGACTTTGTAATTTACAATTTTCTACTACTCGAGGGTTTACATAACTTAAATTGGCACCTGTGTCAACCAAAATAGAAACCGTTCATGAAAATAAATTAGCTTCTAATTCTATCATTGTTGGTTGGTAGTCTTCCTGCTGGTCTTCTAGAGATGCATTAATTCTGGGTATATTTTGGGCCACATCTCCCACCACAGAGGCTTATTACAGGTTAGTTTTGTTTCATTTCTTCCCCATTGAGGTCAATTCTTGTAATAGTGTGCCTCACCACACCCCCATCATTACAGGGGAGATTTCAGGGCTTTTCCATGTTCTGGCTTACTGGAAGCATCTGTGTGTCGCTCTTCTGTAGGCCATTTTGTTATATGATGATTTCTTCCAAACTGCTTGCTTGTTGAATTTCTTCCAAAATTCTTAAAATAACTGGACTTGGTATTTTTATAATTTTAATTATTTTCCTGTCCCTTCTTTGGCGGCTAGTTCTTGCCTATTTCTCCTTTTTGCTTGGATTGTTGGTAGAACATTTGTGCTTTTTGATTTGCCTTGTCCATTTTCCCTGGATTCATGAATTCCATTCATTCAGTTATGTGAGAAGGTAAACTAATTAAGAATTGTTGAACTTTATCCTTCTTATCTCTTAGGTAAGGAAAATATCTCTATAATGATGTGAAATTGGTTATGAATTCATTCATTTTCATTTTTCCCAATCTTAAATCATGAAATTCCCTAGACTTTTCATCATAGAAACATTGTGTTAAATATTTATCCTTTAAATGTTGTTGGAATTCATACCATGTCACATTCTGATCTTCAACAATTCGAACATTTTTTACTTCCTCCCACCACAGGGTAGCTTTATCTCCCAATTGATAAATGGTTAATTGAGCTTTAAGGTTACTTCTATATTCATAGACCTGAAATTACTTGCTGATATTAATTAACCAAGCCTCAACCAGTCCTTCAGCTTCCCCATCAAAAGTAGGTGGCTTGATTTTTTAGAACTCACCCTGTAGTTCCATTTTCTGTTTCTTCATCTCTTGCTGATTGGACACATTACCAAATTCAACTTCATTATGATTTATGTTCTTATTACTTTGTTGTGAATGACTCCCTTCTAGTATGTCATTGGTATCGTCATTATTTTATCGTTGTCATTCATTTTCTCCTTGAGTGTGGCTTTTGTGACTTGTTTGCACCACTCCTTGATTCTTCTTGTCGGAAAGACTTTTGAGTATCCTCTCATGTTCTTGCATCAGTCTTTCATTATCGCTCCTTACCCGGACCATTTTTTCCTATAGTTTCTGCACTGTACTCAACAATATACTTGTTTGATGTTGTTGTTCCTCCAACAGTATACTAGTATGTTGGTGTTGGTCTACACTTTGTTGTACCAACATTTTCGAATTGGTTTAGGATGTAGGTTCCCCTGCATTTCAGGGTACTTGATGCATTGATCCGCCCCTCGTTTGTCTTTTCGACTTTCTGTGCACAATTTTACATGCATCGATTATTATTTAAGTGACCCATTTGGGTCCCAGTGTATTAACATTGCACTGATACCACTTGTAACATCAACATACATGAAAACAAAATTACCTTTACCCTTATTGTCATGATTCCTTCCTATCTAGGAAAGGTTATCTACTTATTACCATGGCTATTGTAATTATCATTCCAAATTACATATGCCTAATTTATATAAAATGTATGATCACCATTTTAGAAGTTCCACTTATGATTATTTAATCCTATGATTGAGCACTTTCCATAATAGATGTTCGTCCCTTTGCATTCTAACTTTATAAACTAGCTAAGTTAGATTTTATTTTTATGAATATCATTTGGACGACACGTTAATAGTATTGTTTCATTGAATTAATAATCCGGTCACAAAAATATATGCGTATGGGATTTAATTTAAGGTTTTTAGATCTACCATGTCAGGTGTTAAATGATTTGGGATTTGTTGTGATACGTTTTACTATGCAAATCCTCTCTGCATGGTTTACATTACATTGGTGTGACATCTGGCAACCCTTCACCCGTCAGATCCATGGTAAAATATCTACGACTGGGATTCTTTGTTACTGGTTTAGGGTATAGACCACCCTCCTAACCCTAACTGTCTTGCTCATTATGCTCTCGCATGACTGGAGGTGTCCGCTCTACCACCTCTCTGTCACCATTTCTACAGTTTCTTGTTTCCTTTCTCACGCCCTCAGTGAACTCGTTTTCCTTGCACCTTATGGCTAGGAAATAGAACTAATTATCTTTTCTTTTAAGTATTTCAAAGATGACTACTTTCTATTTGTTGTTTTTCCCTGCATTTTAGGTTTTTCTATCATGCTCATTTTTTTTACTTCATTATCCAATTATTTATCTATTTAGCGGATTTATTGTTTACTTCTAGTGTGAATGATATTGTAGCTCGGTTGTGGAGCAAAGCCCTTGATGTGGCTCATAGTTTTCAATTTGTTGGTGTCCGCTTTGACCATTCAGCTTCAACAACCTCTGGTAGGTAAAATAAAATCTATCAACACTCATATATTCAGCTTATTTCTAGGTCCTCTATCAATTATTAAGTAAATATATCACTTTGTTTGTATTTTTTCGCGCAGGCTTTCGACTTAGGACCACCTCGGGCTTCATGGCTATGGTAATACCCATGAACCTGGCCTTAATAAAATATTTTCTGGTCATTTCATTTCATATATTGTTAAAATTAAAACCCTAATATCGTTTGGTTTCTATGTAGGTATTATTTCATTTTCTTGTTAAGAAAATCTCGCCATAAATAATTTTCCATTCAAGTTCATAATTTCAACTTAATTCTGTTGTCATAAGTACAAGGAATTTCGAGTTTGGTGGTTAACTCTAGATACAAAACCACCCATGCTTTGCTCTCTGGATATTTTCTGAGTACTCGTAGCTTAAACTATCATTGCAGCCTTTAATTCCATTTTTTTGAGTTTCTCTATTTTGGTTAATTTACCGTGGGCCTCGCCCTAGTTGCTGGTTGTATTTATTTCTGTAATTACACTCTTTTAAGTTTAATACCTTTGCCAAATCTTCGGGCCCAACTCGAGAAGGGTTTATTTATTGACATTACATGATATATATATATATATATATATATATATATTTATATGTTTAAAAGGTTATTCATAATGTGCTTCGTTATGGTTCTTGATCTGTTATCCTCATTTTGGCGCAGAGCCTAATAATTTAATGTAGCTTCTCTTTTTGGTTGGTTTATGGTTATCTATTTCGAACTTTTCATTTCGTTTGGATAACAGTACTCAATTCAGTTTCTTAGTACATTTATCATGTCTTAGTTTGTGAAGGATTATCTACATTTATTTCTCTAATTTCTTCTCTCGACATGATATGATTTCCACCTTTTTAATCAGATAATTTTGTCTATATTATGTGTTATTCTGAAGCTTCAACTCATGACCATAAGTATTCACATTGTTTTCTAGTTTATGATTATATATATCATTCAAACAAAAGTGTCATAAATTTTATGGGGAAACTTATATTGTTTACTCAATTTCTGTTTAGTGTTGGTGAATTTTATTTACCTCAGTTTATAATGAGGCTGATGTTCGAACCATCAATAATTCTGAGTTATTTCAGTAACTCACTTGTCTATGTATATCATATAATAGTGAAAGAAAACAACTTGTTCTGTCAACGGTTTCTATGATGGACTAAACTAACGGTTTTCTACCTGATAATAGATTTTTTAGTTTATCTCTGGTATATTTTCTCCTTTTATTTTAAAACCTACCTTTCCTTATATTAAAGAGAGCACCCTACCTCTACGTATTAATTATAGATGTAAATCTTTTACCAATAGTTTATTAATCATGTCATCAATAAATATGCACCTATTTATATAGTCCAACACATATAGTTTTCGTGCTATTTGGCCATAACATTCTCTTTAACCAGATAAGAAAAATTACGAACACATTTACTTCTTGTGAAATAAAACATTCTTTTCATTATTTGAAAATCTATGTCTGAACAAAATCTTTCATAGACAATGTTCCTAGTTCTTACTTTTCAAGCAGATTTTTTACTTATATCACTTTGGAAACTGATGATTATTTCCTCCCTACCATGAGAGAGGCTATTACATCCTCATCTCCCCCCATGCTCCCTCCAGTCCAGTACTCTTTTCTTTCCAGAATTTAGGGATGCCAAGTTTCCACTCGTCACCACCATATCTGGATTAACTCTCCCATTTTCTATCACATTATTTTTCCTACAATCACAAAACCCTTTTTCCTCACTGGGATGTACCTTTTATCCTCAGAGGAAAGGTAACTGTTTTAACTACTTTTTCCTAGCTACTCTCAGATCATGGAATTTTATCATCAGTCTTTTTATGGAAAATATTCCATTATAGTTAATTTTATTAAAAAAAAATAACCATGTTTGTTCATTTAATCTAATCTCCTTTCAAACAAAATAACAAAATAGTTTGGAATTAATTCAGCTGTCGCAATTATATATGGTTAGTGTTACAGTGTGAATAGAACAACTACAAGAAAAAAGGAGAAACTATAAAGGATGCCAAGATGTGACTATACTCGCTCATATAACCATTTGCATGTCAAGAAAAGGGTTTGCAAATCATGAAAAATATTATTGTTTCCTTATTAAAAAATAGAGTAGGCCATCTTTATTTTGAATATAAATATGATAAAAAAAAACTTATGTGCAGATTATCAAGAGTATTTTATTTTTTTTCATAACTTTATATTCCAATTTTTGTTTATTTATAATTAAATATCAATATATATATGAAATTTAATTTCCAATTACAAGATATATTAATTTTTTAAAAGAGTATGAAATAAGTATTATATATATATATGAGATTTTTAATGAAAAATTTATTAAAATTTGAAATATTATTTAAAGATAAAATTTTATGATAAATAAATATTTATTAAAATAAAATGTGTATATAAACACTAAAAATATATTAATATAAAGTTAATACTTATCAATTTTAAATGATTAATAAATATATAATTTCAAAATAAAACTAAGTATGATAAATTATGATCAACTATATTTATTTAAGATATTTATTTGTGGGTTTATTACTTTGGATTTATATTAATCTCTTGAGTTTAATATTAGTGTGTTGGATTTATAATACTTTAAATTTTAACTATTAATCTTAAATTTATAGTTTCCTATATATAAAAACTATGATCAACTATATTTATTTAACGATTTATCATATTTAATTTTAAATTTATTACCTTAGATTTATATTATTCCTTTGAATTTAATATTAGTCTCTTGAATTTATAATAGCTTAAATTTTAACTATTATTCTCTTAAGTTTAAGTTTATAGTTCCTTGTATACAAAAACGATCAGTAAATGTTAAAAATGATATGAAAAGGGCAAATCAACCCTTAACCTTGCAAACGTCACAAAATTACATGACAAAGTGAACAATAAATTTCACGTCAGACAAAATTATCAAGAATTTTGAAACGGAAAATAATTTGAAACTATAACGTGATAACATCAAAATTCTAGACCAAGAATTCAGATAAAAAATTAGAATAATCTGTAATGATAAAATAAGCACTTTTTGGAGTGAGAAACAAAGTGAATGGCATAATTGAAGATTTCAGACCAAATTTATGAAGAGTTATAAATTTTTCCCTCTCACTCCAAAGATTCCGACAAAGAATTACCATGACCTCGTTGGCTGTCAACCTTTGTCTCCACAGACGACGGGGATGGATAGACCCCTATCTCCCCTTTGCTTTTGTTGTGGCTCTCTATATACATTATTATTAGCCTTGAAGGATGAGAACCTTCGCTTTTTTGAACCTCAAGGTAAGGTTTTGGTCGTTTCTCTGTATATAGATTTATTATTAGCCTTGAAGAATTAGGACCATTGACCCTAAAGGTAAGGTTTTTCAACAGCAGTCCGCATGACGTGCGCGTGATGGTGATGGGAAACCTCGAGACACCGGACGCAGATGAAATGGCGGACATTGCGGACCCTGTGATACGACCTGCCACCGGACCTCCTATCCCCACACTTTTCCCTACCTTATATACTCGTCCTCTCCTTCACAGACATCATTGTTGGGGTACCCTATTCTCTCGCTTCTGCAAAACATTAGAAGCCATAGATTATTAGAGATTTCATTTGCGCCCTGCCAAGCAATTCTGTGTGTATTTAGCATTCATTAATGGGTAACTGCATGCCATCTCCTGGATCCGGAAGGGTCGCTTCTGCGTTTATGGACCCGCAGGAATTTTCAGTGAAATGTGTAGAGGATGGCAACGGCACTATGAGGGTTAAGATGGTCATCTCGAAACGAGAACTGGAAACCTTTCTTTCGGATCGTCGTATAGGGGAGAAATCACTGTTGCTTCGGCTTCATTCTAAGGTGGCTAAAGAAGATTATGGGGCCACACGAAAACGCCGCACCCGTGGATGGAGACCATCGTTAGAGGGCATTCCAGAGCTCAATTAAAGCTGAGTAGTCGGCAATCACGGTTACACCTTAACGTAATCGACTTTGAGAACCGGAGAATTTTGGTCGTAACTAATTATAACCATGTTGGATGGTGAGATCTAGATATGTATTGATAAGGTTGAATTCAGTTAATTTAAAGGGTGTCCTTTTGAGAATGCAGAGAGATCATGTTTCGGACGAACGTTAGCTGTATTTATGATGTGCGATTTCTTATAGTAATTGCGTTGCCTGTCAGAAAGTGAGGTTGGGAAGCTTGTTTGACAAATTTGTAGCTGGCCATGCGAGTTTCATGCTTCGCACAATTTTAGTGGTGTTTTAGATTCTAATATAATTCATAATTCTAACTTAAATTGGCACATCTTCGGATTTCTAATTAGAGTGATCTCAATATTTTAGTTAATTTCTAGTTGGAGTGATCTCAATATTTTAGTTAATTTGTGGAGCTTTCAAAGCGAGGTATTGGATGGCATAAAATGCATCACTTGTAAAAGAGATAACTTAATACTTAAATATAAATCTGGTTTACGATGATTTATATTGTAATTAAATGAAATTCATTATATTTTTTAAAAATAATATTTTAATTAATATTATATTTATTTTAGGTTTAGTTGATGAGACATATTTGGAGATTGAATTTTCAATTATTTGAATAAATAAAAAATTATTAACATGGTTTTTCTAATTATACTACCAATTTAAATTTAAATTTGATATTATATATATATATATATATATATATATATATATATATATATATATATATCATTTACATTTTTACTACTTACTATGGCTTATATTAGAATTTTGACCAACATGTATTGGAGGTTAGAGTTATATATATATATATATATAATTAGCACAATATATATAACGAGCACAATAATATTTATTAAAATGGTTGATATAGATTGTTGATTGGTGTATAAAAGGCAGAAAGTTATAAACCACATTTAACATTAGTAAATGTGGTTGTGTTAGTTATAGGAGAGTGTCTCGTGTAGGCTCATTGATATAGTTAATGAGAGTTTATAAGATTGATTAAAGTTGACCATGGTTAAAATTACATTAATAATAATGCTAATATGATATTAATATTTCAAAAAAAAAATATATTAGTTGTTGACATAGGAATAGAATAATTTTCTTTAATTTTATAAAATAGAATTTTTTTTAATACCTCCTAAAATCTATTTAGATAGATGCGGCAACTATTATTACTTTATATTTAGATAAATAAAAAAAAAAATGTAAACCATCATCAAAATATTTATTTAGTAAAAAATATACTTTGAAAAATTTTAAAAATAAATATGTTTATTCTTAATTAGTAAAAATATATAACAATAATTAAAAAAATGATAAAATTTTGTATAATAAATATATTTCTTTTTCTATTAAATGTTTAGTTTATATTGTAATTTTAATATATATATATATATATGAATGAGAACTACGCATTATGTGAAAGGGGAAAATCAACCCCTTCGCAAACATCGCAAAATTACATGAGAAAGTGATAAAGTGATAAATATTCAAGAACGATTTCAAATGAGAAAAATAATTTTATCAAGAACTTTGAAATGAAAAATACTCTGAAACTATAACATGAGAAATTCAAATTTCTAGACCAAGAGTTTAGAACGATTTCAAATGTGTCACAGTCAACTAAACTTCTATCCTAGTAAAAGTAATTAATAATTTTTTATTTATTTACAATTAACCATTATCACACAACCTTCACATTACCGAACTAACATAATACAACCCTCTATATGAGATACACATATTATAAATACGTGGTTATAAAAACTATAAAAATAAATTGCTCCAAACCAAATCTCCAAGCACAAATCCATTCTAATTATGCTACGATATAACTCTCGATATGGAATTAATCTACCACAATGAGTACACTTGGACTTTAGTGACATTGACGTAAATGCTATTAAATATTTTAACCACCATGTGTATTGTTTTACCGCTCGGTACACTGTGATTGCATGTTATCCATCGGGCAAGGCCTATCAGTTAATTCACCGTATCCGGTCATAAAATCCATGTCACATTTGGAGTTAATTGCCCCGCCAAATGGCTTCATTCATGCCTGGCTGGGTACAGATGTCGCCCGTCAGTTAATTGGCCGTACCAGGGTAGAGTTCGAGAGCCAGCAAGAAAATCACGCCTCGATCTCCGCAGAGATTGCGAGGGAAGATCTTCGACTTGGGTTTCGTCCACCGCCCTATCTCACAAGCTCGGAGACTCTTTCATGGCACGCTGCCCACCACTGTTCCTTCCAGCATGCATGGCTTGTCACCTTGATTTGGAGGTAAACACTATTATGAATCCTTCAGTTTAACGACTAGTGAGGTGTTATAAATGATTCTACAGGTTTTTCGAGCATCCACTAAATCTTTTTGGTTCGCCCCTGTGCAAAGGTGTTCTACGAACAGGTTTGCCTATGCATGGCAAGGTGCCGGTGGAGGATGGATATGCAGATCGATACTTGGCTCTCTAGAATGAAACCACCTTAACTCAACACGTATAACCGGCTTCGGCCTCCCCTTCTTCTCCTGTTTTAAACAAATAATCGAGAATCCGCCTATAAACCCTATATGAACTCATGTTCTTTTCTTTGGACAGGCTACGCGAGGTTTAATACTCTTTTCAGGTACGAAATCCGAATATCAACCCTTCATCTTCTTAAGAATTACACTTGTCCATTTTAGCTTTCCAGCACTAAATCTTTTGGAAATTTCCTAACAAGTTTCTCGTTTGTGTTTCTGCAGGTATGATGGCCGGTTTAGCCTTTCTTTCACTGAGCGGGTTCTATAGTTTTAGTTCAGAAGAAAATGACCGGTTCCCAATTTACACAGGTACTTCGTCGCTCATGATCGCTCAGAGTCATGGCGTATGTTTTCAGCTACTGTACTAGTTGGGTTACGGCTTTTCCAGCCTAGGTTTTCTTTTGTTTCGCTTCAGAAAAAGAGAGACTATTATTTTTCAGAGGGTTTAGTCTATACCTTATTCTATGTGAACAGGTTATTATTTTGCAATACGCACAATGTATTATTATTTTAACTACCAGCCATCATGGCCAAACCCTTTGACTACCCTGTTTTAATCTAACCCATACGGTTCTAACTAAACTCGATGCAACTTATAATACAATAAATTCTCATTTATGCGTCGCTCGGGGTTCTGGTTTGAAATTATTTTGGGAAATGTTTATACTGCGTGCGATGATAAGTAATGGAACTGCTTCCATCGTCCGCAAATACTTCCTATGTTTTATTTCTTAAGTACGGTTATGCTTCTTAATGCAATTCTTTACCTATTGGGTAATACAGTGCACGGCCAGGACTTTAACAGGTCGAGTGTTTTCATGACATGGCGTAAGTTGTGCATGCATCTGGAAGAAAGTTTTCCTGTTTATATCCACAGTATTTCTATCTCAAATGTATTGGTAACGTAGCATACGTTTGGTGTTCCACGATATCTTGTATCTGTTCATAAGTTAAGACTTCAGTTTTTTATTATTTAGATTACTTAACCCTATGTGGTACCGGCCGCCGTAATCAAGGCCGTGTATAGTCTCAGGAATAAGAACAGGAGCGAGTAGGGTTTCTATTCCCAACTCCGCTCTACAAGTTCAGCGCTATAGCATGCACCTGTCAAGATGTGATTTAAATATTGTTTAGATAGCACATGTATTCCTGTTCTTCTTCTTTTTCTTTCGCAAACATGATAAATAACTACAAGTTCATTCTTCTTGTTTATACAACATAAATGATTACTGGTGTTTCTGTGTGCCTGTTCTTTCCTTTTCTAACCGTTGCTTAATAACGTAGAATAAATCCCCATGTTAACCCTGGTATATTCTTGCTTTACTATTATTCTGCTAACTTTCTTTTAAGCGCTTTATATACAAATATAAGATTATCTACTACAGAGTTTTCACATTTCCAGAGTTAGCTATTATTCCCGCCCATAGGTCTGAGGGATATTTTCACGAGTAGTTATTAAACACTTAACCATTACTGTACTCAACTACATCACATTTAAATAGTGTAAACAGATATTTACTGTAATCATCTTCATCACATTTTAGTAATGTAAACAACTATATATATATAAAAACTGTAATCATCTACTTCACATTTTGGTAGAGTAAACAGATAAACGGTGATTCTCGTATTATAACTTTGAACAAATTCTAAAGTACTTATCTGGTAGGAGACGAATACTTTCAAACTGTGGTCCTCCCAACCATCAAGGGAGGCAATGACGTCCTCTGCTTGCCCCCTAGCTCTAGAATTCAGTCGGTACTACGGGAACAATGAAATCCTGTTGTGACCTCTGGATGGCCAATCCAGCCACAGACAGACAATCTGGATACAAGGTTGCAGAAGCTTTTCTCAACTGTCCTTTTTCCACAGCTCTAGAGAATACTTCACCTTACTCATTCCAGAGGAAAAACACAGAACCCCTAACTCTCCCCTGGGATTTCCTTTTATCCCTGGAGGTTAGGTAACTGTCCTCTAACTATTCCCAAGTAACCAACTTCTATTCTTAGATACTTTACCAACATCTTAAGAGATTCATTTCCTTTTACCAACTCAGTAACAAAAATAGTGTTTCTTGTTGAGTTTATTTTACAAAATAAAATAAACATATATTAAAATAAATAAATTGTCTTTTAACTAAATTCAAACTAATTAGCTCTAAATGAGGTTGTCACAAAATGAGAAACAAAGTGAATGGCATAGTTCAAGATTTCAGACCAAATTTCTGAACGGTTCCCTAAAGAAAACCTGACTCTAAGTTGTCGGTGTTTACAAATCTCAACTCGAAGGATTCGGACAAAAGATTACGACGACCTCGCTGGCTGTCAACCTTTGTCTCAACAGAGGATGAGGATGGATAGGCCACCATCTCCCTTTTAATTTGGTCGTTGCTCTGTATATACATCTATTATTTTTTTTTATTTTTTTTTAATCTAGGATAATCGGTATGTATATACATCTATTATTAAATTTGAAGGACTATGATTCATGACCCTTGCTTGGTTGAACGGAAAGGTAAGGTTTTTCAACAGCAGTCCGCATGACGTGCACATCATGGTGATGGAAAATCTGGAGACACCGGATGCACAAGATATGGCGAACATTGCGGACCCGGTGATCCGAACCCGCCACCACTGACCCTCCCTCCGTATCAATCCCCACATTTTTCCCTATTACATATACTCTTCTCCACATTGGTTGCAGGTTTGTTGCAGCTTTGAGAATGGGGTGGTTCATTAAACTCTTCATTCACTAAATTATTTGTCAATGAAGGCAGCCTTTGACGTCATATGGTGGAGGTTTGCTCTTTGTCTCTTATCAATCTCTAGTATCCTTGTTGTGATTATGGTTTTTGTCTCGTGTGTTTTGGTTTCCTTTGTAATGCTTCAATCCATTACTGCAATCCTAAATAAAACAATGATATATTATCATTTGTATAAATTTCGTTCCGCATTAATACTTCCCTGCCTCACCTTTGCAAATCTCCCCTCCCTCTCCTTTGCAAATCTCATTCTTGGGGTACCCTATTCTAACGCTTCCGCTGAACATAAAAAGCCATAGATTATTAGAGATCTCATTCGCGGCCCTGCAAAGGAATTCTCTGTGTATTTAGAATTCAATAATGGGTAACTGAATGCCATCTCCTGGATCCAGAAGGGTTTCTGCAGAGTTTATGCGCCCAAAGGAATTTTCAGTTAAGTGTGCCCGGGATGGCAGCGGTGCTATGAGGGTTAAGATAGTCATCTCGAAACGAGAACTGGAAGCCTTTCTTTCGGATCGGCGGATAGGGGAGAAATCACTACTGTTGCTTAAGGTTCAGCCTAAGGTGGCTAAAGAAGATTATGGTGCCACAAGAAGAGGCAGCGGCGGTGGATGGAAACCATCGTCAGAGGGCATTCCAGAGCTCTGTTAAGCTTATAAGCCCATCTCTGTCTCCCTTTGTAGTCATTAACAGGGTTGCTATTATGCATCCGGACTGAAACTGAATAGTCGGCAATCATGGTTACACCTAAACCAACTCGATTTTCAGAACCGGAGAATTTTGGTTGTAACTAATTATCAACATGTTAGATGGTGAGATCTAGATATGTATTGAGAAGGTTGAATTCAGATAACGCAAGAGTATATTTTTGAAAAACCACGGTGTAAAATAATATTGATGACCGATAATATTTTGGACGAACGTTGGTCGTACTTAGCATATTTCTATTTCTGATACCAATTGCATTGTCTGTTAGTAAGTGACGTAGTAACGCTGGTTTTTTCAAACTTGTAGCTGGCCATGCCAGTTTCATGGTTATCTCGATTTTGGCCTGGTTTTCCTGCATAATAAAATTCATAATTCTAACTTAAAAGTGGCGCGTCTTCGGATCTCTTTTACTTAATTTAAGGTCATAAGTACCTTTCAAATTGAACCATTGGATAATGTGAGATTATTTTATTTGAAAGACATTGTTGTGTACTAAACATATATTGTAATTAATCAAATCATCATATGTTGTTTAATATATATTACTTCTTCTGTTTTTAGGTATATGAACGCATTATATATATATAGATATAGATATTTAAAATTATTTAAATATCATATATATATATATATTAAAAAAAATATTCGAAAATAAAAGATTATAATGATTCACTGTTACTTTAAGAATTATAGATATTTTTAAATATATTATTTATAATCCTACGTTATCATCTATTTTTAAATATATTATTTATAATCCTACGTTATCGTCTAAAATCGTAATTCATCACTAAAAAATAAGGAAATATATTGAATTCACTATTTTCTATAACGAACTGAATTTGAAACGTCACTTATATAACTCTTCATTTACATTTATCTAGAAATTCCTTCTTTCATGCAACCTCTTTTTCTTCCATCTAAATAAGAAGTTGAGAGGAAAAAGAAGGCAAATAGGTTCTAGGAAAAAAAAATACTGTAAGCTTCACTTAGAGTAAGACGTTGAATTTAAAAAAAACTAAGAAAAGGGAGTTGGTAATGTAGTTATAAGACATTATGATTTAAGCTCACACAAACAAACAATATTAAGCTTTAGTGATGGAACATATAAATACATGAGGTGTTAATAAAAAGAATTATTATTATTTTAGTTATGATATAAACCAGACAAACATTTATTTCTTATAATATGAAAATATATACGAGATTAAATTTTTTTCATAAGTTTAAATAATTTTTTTAATATATTGACATGTTTCGATTTTTTAATTTTTTTTAAATATTTTAAAAAAAATTAAGAGAGAGAGAGAGAGAATTTAATAAAAAATCAAATTTAATTAGTCAAAGATGTTTTATTCAACTTCCGGGTGGAGGTTGGATATATGGATAGATTGAATGTATAAAGAATATGGTAGACATATTCTTAGTTTTAGAGACTATTGAACAACTATGATTTTACTATTGCACTCAAGAATGGTTTAATAAATATTGGAATACAATTTATTTGAAATGACGATACTATGTGTGTTTCATTGCACACTATCGTTGTCTACCCATCGTAGCTTTCGTGAATGGGCGACTGTTGATTTCACATCACTGCGAGCAACCATTCTACCATAGTGCCATTCTCCTCCACAAAAGTGCCAGAGTTATAAAGAAAAAAAATAAAATTGGCTCATCCAAACGTTTGGCATCCTCCATTATCAAACATCCATGATTTTCCATGCATTTCAATAGCATTCATGTTCAAAAATCAAAATTATCTTTCGACTCTCAGTGGATGTGGATTAGCTTTCGACGGTTGCAGATCAGGTTGTTGCTCTTCAACTAAACTTAGTTGCTAGCACCATTAATATTATGTATTCCTAGCGACTGAGCGGTGTATGGTGCTCTCTGCGGTGAGGCCTTCAGCATAAGTGCTATCATGAATATTCTTCAGGATGTTCATAGCATTGCCTTCACGCTCACAATATGCTCACAATATACAATAGATCTTATTCGCAGATTTCAAACCTCCACAGGCTTTACCCTAGGGTATCTAAGGTGGCCATCAAGGAGCCCTACTTTAAGTACACCATCGACAGTATCGCTCCCATCCGTGTGGAAAATTATACCAACATTGAGACCCTTGAGACTCAAAATGAAGAGGTGGATAGCCTATTGCATGTCGATGTGGAGGAGTTGAGAAAGAAGGGTAATAACTACTCCAGAGACAAAGAATGGGTCACAACGGCTAAACATAATACGAAATGCATCAATGCTGCTCTACTTTAGCTCAAGAAGGGGTCCTCTAATGAGAATAATAATATCAATGCCAGCCTCTTGCACTACTATTTCAACCAAGTGGAGACAAGGATTAGGATGAAGGAATTTGAGGTGGCGCTAGTACATGAAAATAATGTAGGATCACTAGATAATATAAAACCATTATAAAATGGTTTATAAGGATGGATATGGTATTGGGTGCATAGTTTAGCATAATGTGGTTAGTTGTTGATATTAGTAATAATAATTTATATATTTTTCAAATATTAATCTTTTTCACTTAATCAAATAGAATTTATTTGGGGTTTGTTAATGAACATTTGCTTTTATTAAAATAAAAATAAATAAGCCAAGCAAGTATCTAAGTCCATAAAACTATTAAAAAAACTTAATTTACGTTTTAACAATGAAACATTATAAACCAAATTTTTAAATTTCTGTGAACCTATTTATTTTATTAATTTTAATTATCTAAAACCATTTATTTTATTTTATTAGCACTTCGAGGAAAAATATGATGGCGTAAAACAAATGATTTAGAAAGGTCCTCCCAAAAACTTTTTCAACTTTGTTTTATGAGATTATAAGGACGCTAACCTTTACTCATTTTGTGATGCTATTAAGCAAGACCTTATAATAACATTTTTAAGAAAACTAGTATAATACAAACTTTTTGCCTCTCATATAAGTCAAAGAATGTATCTTGAATTTGGATAAGATGCTTATTATGTCTGTTCCAATTGAAAGAGCATTGTGATTAATTTTTCCTTCATATAATCAAAGGAACATTGGGATTGTTTTTTTCCTTCGTATATTATGTGATTTGAATGAAAAGAGTACTTTAATTATTTGTATAAATTTCAATTTTAATATTTGTAATTAAATATTTATATTTTTAATATTTTAATTTATTATAAATCTAATTTTTTAATATATTTAATTTATAATGATAAATACATATATGAAAACCGAGTTGTGTTTATAAGATATATTTTCGTAAGGGTACCAAATAAGTATTTACTATATTGTTATATCTGAACTTATTAAATCATTATTTAAATATAAAATTCTATGATGAATACACAGCTATTATTATTTAAATATAAAATTCTATGACGAATACACATTTATTATTATTCAAATATAAAATTCCATGACAATACACATGTATTAAAATTAAATGTGTATACAGAAATTGAAAATATATTAATATAAATTTAATATTTATTAATTTAAAATAATTAATATATATAATTTAAAAATAAAATGATGATATAATTATATATCATATTATAAATTAATATACGTTAAACTTTAGATAATAATATACACATGTATTAAAATTAAATGTATATATAGAAATTGAAAATATATTAATATAAAATTAATATTTATTAATTTAAAATAATTAATATATATAATTTAAAAATAAAATGATGATATAATTATATATCATATTATAAATTAATATACGTTAAACTTTAGATAATAATATATAATAAATATTTGTAAAAATAATTAAAATTTAGATTACTTTATAGCTTTTTATAACTTTTAGTATTATATATGGTTCACCTTACCCTTTGAATAGAACAACTCCAAGAGAAAAGGAGAAACTACACAGGGTGTCCAAGATGTGACTATACTCTTCTCATATAACCATTTGAATTTCGAGAATAACTTTATTATGTATTACCACGGTTTGCAAATCATGAAAAATATTGCTATGTATCACTAGGGTTTGCAAATCATGAAAAATATTATTCTTTCCTTTATTAAAAAATAGAGTGAGTCATCTTTATGTTGAATATATAATATAGATATGATAAAAGAGAGCGAGTCATCTTTATGTTGAATATATAATATAGATATGATAAAAAGAGAGCTTGTGTGAAAATTATCGAGTATTTTATTTTTCTTCATAACTTTAATTTTGAAATTTTTTATTTATAATTAAATATTAATATTAATTAAATTATAAATCTAAACTTTTAATTTATATATATATATATATATATATATATATATATATATAATTTAATTTGCATTTATAATATATATTATATTTTTTTTATAAATATGAAATAAGTATTTACTATATTGTCATATTAAAATGAAAAGTGTACATATGTATATATATGAGTTTTAATAAAATATTTATTAAAATTTTAAACATTATTAAATATAAAATTTTATGATAAATAAATATCTATTAAAATTAAATGTGCAGATATAAATTGAAAATATATTAATATAAAACTAATACTTATCCATTGAAAATGATTTATAAATATATAATTTTAAAATAAAATTATAATATAATTATATATCATAATAATTAATTTCAAAATAAAACTAACCATGATATGATAAACTACAGTCAATCATCTTTATTTAACTGTTTATGATATTTATTTACTTTGAATTTATCCTAGTCTTTTGGGTTTATAATCTCTTAATTCAAGAATGAATTCTAACTCTTGAGTTTATAATTCAGTTTATATATATATTCGAAAACATTTTATAAAAAAAATTAACAATTACACATCCTCACTTACAACATGAAGATCAGAAACGTTAAGAGTTATAATTTTTTCCTTTACAACATGAAGATCAGAAATGTTAAGAGTTATAACTTTTTCCTTAAAGAAGACCTTGGTAACCTTGGTCTATGTTACCGGTGTTTACAAATCTCAACTCCAAGGATTCTGACAAAGGATTACCATGACCTCGTTGGCTGTGAACCTTTGTCTCCAACATAAGATGGGGATGGATAGACCACTATCTCCCTTTATGTTTGGTCGTTGTTGTCTATATACAGTTATTATTAACCTTGAATGATGAGGAACTTCGCTTTCTTGAACCTCACGGTAAGGTTTTGGTCGTTTCTCTGTATGTACATTTATTAATTAACCTTGAAGGATTAGGACCTTCGCTTCGTTGATCGTCAGGGTAAGGTTTTTGAACAGAAGTCCGCACGACATTGCACATGAAATGGCGGACATTGCGGACCTGTGATACGAACCCGCCACACACCTTCCTATCCCCGCATTTTCGCTACCATATATACGCGTCATATCCTTCACAAATCTCATTCTCGGAGCACCCTATTCTATGGCTTCTGCTAAACATAAGAAGCCATAGTTTATTAGAGATTTCATTAGCGGCACTGTCAAGTACTTGTTAGAATTTTTGAAGGACAGGGTGAGGTGAAATACTTTTTCTCTCAAGTGACTACCCAAACCAAAATTTATTTCACGATATTTTCTTTTTTTTTAAATTTATATCAACCACATTACATAACACTCACTCTTCTCTCTCACATCTAAATTTATAAGTAAAATCTAAACATATATATAACAAACAAATATAATACATAGTATGAATAAACATCATTTTCAGAACATTACAAAAGTTACTTGAATTAAACAAACTTGTCAATTAAATGTTTGCTCATACACATTTAATAACCATGCATTAAATTCTATCATTTGCAGAATCCTGCAAAACGTTAACTGAGATATGGCTGCTCATTTAACGCTGTGATTGAGATTAATTTCCAATAAAAATTCTGTGTATTTTGCATTCATTAATGGGCAACTACATGCCATCTCGTGGATCCGGAAGGGTAGCTTCAGAGTTTATGGACCCGCAGGAATTTTCAGTTAAATGTGTCGAGGATGGCAGCGGTTCTATGAGGGTTAAGATGGTAATCTCGAAACGAGAACTGGAAGCCTTTCCTTGGTATCGTCGTATAGGGGAGAAATCACTGTTTCTTCGGCTTCATTCTAAGGTGACTAAAGAAGATTATGGCATCACACGAAGACGCAACGGCCGTGGATGGAGACCATCGTTAGAGGGCATTCCAGAGCTCAATTAAGCTTATAAGCCCATCTCTGTCTCCCTATGCAGTTATTAACAGGATTGCTGTTATGCATCGGGACTGAATCTGAATAGGCAACAATCATGGTTACACCTTAACGTAATCGACTTTGAGAACCGGAGAATTTTGGTTGTAACTAATTATAACCATGTTAGAAGGTGAGCTGTAGATATGTATTAATAAGGTTGAATTCAGTTAATTTAAGGAGTATCCTTAGAGATCATGTTTGGGACGAACGTTAGTTGTACTTACGATGTGCGATTTCTTATAATAATTGTGTTGCGTGTAAGGAAGTGAACTTGTGAAGCTTGTTTTGACAAATTTCTAGCTGACCATGGGAGTTTCATGCTTCTCTCGATTTTAGCCTTGTTTTACTTTCTAATATAATTCATAATTCTTAGATAAATTGGCACGTCTTAGGATTTTCTGGAACAAAGTGAATTTGAGATGTCACTTATATAACTCTTCATTTACATTTATCTAGAATTGCCTTTCTTTAACGCAACCACTTTTTCTACCATCTAAATAAGAAGTTAAAAGGTAAAAGAAGGCTAATAGGTTCTAGGGAAAGAAAAAAATTACATTTCACTTATGGTAAGACATTGAATTTAAGAAAACCACGAAAAAGGAGTTGGGAGTGTAGGGCTGACACATTATGATTTAACATCACACAACACAAAAACAAACAATATTACTTTTTCAAAAACAAACAATATTACTCTTTAGTGAAGGAACATATAAATATATAATTAATGAGGTATTAATAAAAATAATTATTATAATTTTAATTATTATATAGATTTGATAAATATTTATTTATTATATTTATGTTGTAAGGTGTTTATTTTTGAAAATAACTCCCTTTCATGCCACTATGTTTAGTTGTGTATCCTAAATTTACTGTGTTAGAGGATTAGAAGAATTTTTATAGTTGGATCATAATAAACAATGATTAGACAATTATCTTTAGGCAACCTAACACCATTGATAATTGAAGTGGAAAGGGTCAGGGTATTCAATATATGAAATGGCACATACCTCAATCACTGGTGACAATTGAACTAGAAAAGCATATTTACAATCCCTTTTCTTTCAGAAGAACAAGATCAATTCCGATTTTTTGTATGCTAAATCTAAATCTAAAAAGAAGCAATAGGAGGTCTCGCCTTCAATATGTTGCTAACTAGAAGTATCACCTTCAATCTGTGGTTATACTAAGTTATTTGTTGCTAATCTCATTGTAGGCTATGTTATTACCCTCCTACCTAACCATTTTCTTGTTTTTCTAGATGTTTCAACCCTGTTTTGCATAGACTCACTGTGCTTTATTTTGTTGCACTTGATGAAAGTAATGAAGTGGAGGATATATTGAAAGAGTTTGACATGGACATGATTTACGTGCAATGCTTGGGGTTAACTAGAATGAAGCACTCAGAGCATGTGATGAAGTTTGGGCTGAATCCATCTCATGAAATTAAGGTAATTCTTGAAGGGATGGAGGAATACCGAATTTCCTCTCAGAAGGACCTGTGTAGGTCCTCTATTATATATTTTTTTTAATGTAATTTTGAGGGTACATTGCCTTAGGGGAGGGAAAAATGGCAATGTAACCTTATTTTGAGGCTACATTGCCCTAGGGGAGGGAAAAACGAGAATGTAACTTTTGTTTGAGGATTTTGTGAGTGTTATTCACAAGAATTTGAACTTGATTTTATTTAGGGCTTCCACAATAAGCCAAATTCATTTGTTGTGTTAAACTCTATATATTTTTGTTCATGTTAAAATCTTCTATTGACTTGGGAAATTATAAGAACACCATATTTTTTTTTCTTAATGTATAGTCTTTTAGATTTATAATTTAGAGCAGAAAAAATTGTAATAAAAAAAAAAAAAAAATTCCAATATAGATGTTTAAAATTTGTAATCAAAAATTTTTTAATTTTCAATACACATGTTTATTGTATAAAGTATAGTCTTTGACTAGGATAAATTTAGTCATTGTTAAGAGTAAAGCATAGTCTTGAGCTAGGATAAATTTAGTCCTAGTTAAGAGTAAATGTAACTTGCCATCCTAGTACATCCCTATTTGTAATAGTAAGGAAATTGTTAGAGTTTAGATAAACAGATTCACGTAAATATATCATCATGAGTAAATCTCTCTTTCCTTAATTTGTTTAATCTCTACATCAAACTTAAAGACATTATAGTGGATGGTTTAAAAGACCATGTTGAATGTTGTTTTCATTTTTCTTTAATTCAGTGTAAATTATTACCCATTAATAATGTCAATAACTTGTTAGATTTAAAAATGAGGAAAATAAAGTATATATTACTTTCATACTAGGAAAACATTAATTTCAATGTATGAGGAATTATAAAAAAATTATTTCCTCTAATTTTATAAAAGTAAAAATAAAGTGATATTGGAAGTTCAACCTTAACCAACTTATTTTGATTTTTTAAGGAAAAAATAAATTCGAAAAAAATGTAATCTATACAAATTAGTAGTAAAAAAAACGTAATCCGTACAAATTAGAAGTAGTAGGATTTGGATATATTTTTGAAAAGCATTAATTTTAATATCTGAAAAACCATAAAAAAAAAAAAATATTTCTTCTAATTTTATAAAAGTAAAGTGATATTGGAAGATCAACCCTTGATTAGTAGTAAAATATTGTAATATGAAGTAGTACTGTATGATTTGGATATAATTCAGGTAGCCAGATTCTAAAAGAATCTGAAACGGTTGAGTTGTTACTTAATTATAGTGGACTCGTCAGGTGCCCAAGTAGGCTTTTGTTAAAATGACAAGTGCTCGACTAAGGTGTAGGGCAATTTGGGCTAATGCACCGATGTTAGATTTTATTCCCACTTGATTCAGTTATGCTAGGATATTTGTTAATCATATAAATATATATACATGTCTAAAATACAGAGTGAACAGAGACAGTCCGGTAGAAAAAATGTGTTTGGGCCGAAAGGGAGGGAAAGCCCGATAGGCAGAGTTTGAAATCTTGTAGGGTCCAATAAATTTTATTGTAAATATGGTTTTGAATCCGTTTCCTGTACGTATGGGTGAATGACATCAGTGTGGGAGATGGAATTGTTTATTGTAACTCTGGTCGTCCGTCCCAACTATTTACGTTTCGAATAGAGAGTTCGAGGATCAAAGTACTGAACCCTTAGAAGCACTCAAAATGTGGGAGCATGTTTTTTGGGCTTTGAGCTTCTCAAAAGTCGAATTGCTGCTTTGCTTTGCTTTGGGCTGGAAAGTACAACGTTTCCTTAATATGCGTTGGAGTACATTATTAGTATCTTAGTCATTGCACTAACCATGCAGTGGTGGTTTTAGTGTTGTTAGGGGTAGCTGTGACTCCATCAACTGCAACGAGAGATGCTTTGATGAACTATATATATATATATATATATTGAAATAAATTACAAGTTTTTATCATGAAATATGTTTCGAAATTTGAGTGCAAAAGTGATTTTTAGGTTGAAAAAAAATCAATATTAATAAATAAATAAATAAAAATAAAAAATAAAAAATTATTAAATTATTCGAGTTATTATCACATTTTATTAAAAATATATGAATATCCAAAATCATTTAGAAATACATGATTTTGAATATATGAAATACATGTAAGTCCTATCTCTTAAAATATAAAGTAAATAAATTGTAAAATTTGTATAAGTTTTACACTTAAATTTCATAAAATATTACTGTAGCTATTATAATGATACTAGTGTGAGCTCAAATTTTTAATAGAGATGTAAAGAAAGAGATCTAATTCTTCACAAATATATATAGTGAATTGATTAGTTACATAATGTTTGAATTTGTTTTGGTAAAATCATATTCACAAATATTTCATCACCTTTTTCAAATCACAAGGCGATTTTATAGAAAATAAAATTTCCTCCAAACACTATAAATCACATAAGCCTCAATTCTGAAGTTGCATAATCTTAGGATCAAGAAAAATAAAATAAATATCATAAAATATTGTAGATGTTATAGTTCTATATTTCAAGATTTATTATTTAAAACTATTTCAATGTTTTCATGAAGGAGGAAAAGCTTTATAAATGCTTTGAAAATCATCAATATAGAACTTAATTTATTGAAATTTTAAACAAATTTTAAGAATACAAATAGTAAAATTGAGTTTTTGTTTAGTTATCTTTATCCTAGCTGAATTTATGTAATTACAACAATTTTGAAAATTAAAGCACTAGTATCCATAAGAATATTAAGTTGAATATAGTTTGGATGTAATGAAATAATGAAAATATATAACAATATGTTTTATCCTAGAAACTTCTCAAATTCAAGTGGTTACAAATATTGAATATCCATAGTTATCCACTATACAATTTATTAAAATTTTAGATTGATATCCAAATTTTCCTATGCCATATTTAGTTAACAAAATCATTTCATAATTCCTTATATGAAATTAGAAAATAATTCCATAAATAACTATGCAATGAATTCAACTCATAGGAAGGAATTCTTGAAAACAAATGAAATTCATATATCTAGAATAATGTTAGATATCATTGATCATAAATATATAACATGAATTCATAATATTAAAAACATAAATAATAAAGCAAAGTATTTCATATAATGTGAGAATCTAAATCATTAACTAGCATTTTTTTGAACACTTGGAAAGGACCACATTCATAGTATAGATAAATCACCGGTGTCACTTGTTCTTTTCATGTTTCCACCAATAATGCTATGATTTTTCTCATCTCTCTATTGATAATTCCATAATTATTTCGATATAGAAATATGATATTAACACATACCATATAATAGTAATTAAGAGGACAAAAATGCATGTTAGTCTAGCGACAATTACCTCAAACCTAAATAATGATGGTAAGTCTAGGGGAAGTTACCTCAAACCTAAATAATGATGGTAAGGTTTATGATAGTGATCATAATATAATATGTTCAAAAATAATTATGGGTTTTGTCAATTGGATACCTAAATGGTTTAATTCCATAAGCATATGAGTTATGACCCATGATATTGACTCTCTAACCTCCTACTTAGAAACAAAAATACACTCCTCTAAACCTAAACTCTGGTTTAATTTGTTAAATTTAAATTGGCCAATTCAATAACCAAATTGTGCCTCCCCTCTCAGCCACGATTCCTCTTCCAAATCGAGATTGTTAAAGACTTTTTCATTCATGTCAAAGGGCCATGGATGGAAGCATGCCTCTTGATGAAAAGGCAAGTAAATCAACATAGAATAGAGATACAAAATATAAAGCTTGAAAATTAAGATGGAGTTCCTTGAAAAACCATGTGAAGAAACCTTACCAATTGGCTTAGCATTAAAATAATTAAATTGACTGTTTAATATTAGTCTCCCTATAAATCGTCCCTACTTAATTAATATAATAATTAAGTAACTATATGCCATTGCAAGTAATTGCAAGTCAATTCAACTCATATATTAATTGATTATTTAATAATTTGAAGGGCCTTACAAGTCAACCTTGAATTGTTCATGTTGTCCCCGTAATAAGACTTTAAATAAGACTTTAAAGCCTATTTCTAAGCATATGTTCCACTTCATTTAAGACCTCCATAAACTTGGTGGGGAACACAATGAAAGACATGGATTTTCAAGGTAAATGGAAGGCCTTTGATAGGAGGCTAAGTTCGTGATATCAAGAAATAGAGCTCAGATATCAGAAGAATACATATATCTGTGAGACACATGATTTGGAGTAGACATATGTGGTGTGTTAAGGTGTATATTTGTTGGGACATTATCTAAGGATTTAGTGTGGGCTATTAAAAATCTCTTTTTACAAGAGCAAACCTCGTTTTTGTGGTATATATATTTATTTACTTAGCTCAGTTTTAAACCATTTTTGAACCTAATCTTAGCCTTATTATATTGCTTAATTTCAACCCCTTCTACAATCCTTTAAGTATCCAAAACTGGACCCTTGTAGGCCTCCTCCTCAGCCCCATTTACAACTCTAATTTGGTCCTTTTTCTCCTCTGATTTTTGGCTCTTTCAAAACCTTATATTTTCCATCAAACAAACCCTATATTAGCTCTTAATCTTGACATGTCTAAGGAAACAACTCAACATTTTGAGAAGTCCTTAAGAATATTTTTGTAGAGTGTAAGAAGGAATCTTGTAAAAATGAAATTTGAAGTTCCCCTGTTCCCAACAATAAATATCTTTATGATTCTATGGAAATGGGATAGTTAATAGGTCACTGGATTGTTTTATGTGAAATTGGGTCAGAAGAAAAAAAAAAAAAAAAATGAGTCTAACCCTTCTTTTTATATAGTTGAACCAGTCTCATTCGAATAAAACAAGCTAAAATAATCTGACTTTTATTTGTATTTGACATATGTTATGGCAAGGTAAATTCATTTAGTGTGATGCTCTCTAATATATTCATTAGGGTATTTCCTCACTAATTGATGAAATGATAAATTCACCCAATTATGGTCAACTTACATTGAACTTTGTTGGATTTTTGGTAGGTATCTTCATTCTTATTGTTATTACTTCGTAGAGACTACAATAGACTATTATTGTAGGATAAATTCATGTAATAATATCAAATTTATCTGAAATATTTCTCACTAATTGGTGTAATGAAGGGATTTTAAAGGATTTTAACTTTGAAATAGTATTTGAAAACGTTGGAAAGAAATATGGTTGAAATTTAATGGATCATCTAATGTGAGAGTCACAGGTTTAACGATCTTTAATTGTCTAATAGACATTTTTCCATTAATCTAGCTTAATTAAAAAAAAATGAAGCTATATTGCTTCACTTATACAATTATATTAGTAACCATGATGAAATATTCTTGAAATTTACTAGATCCTCTAATGTGAGAGTCACAAGTTTAACGATCTTTAATTGTTTCATAGACATTTTTCCTTTAAACTAGCTTAATTTTAAAAAAAATTGGAGCTGTATTGCTTCACTTATACCAATATATTAGTAACCATGATAAAATGATGTAGTAAGATCATTTTCATTTTGTTGCGTGTTTTAGTACAGTTATTAACAAGGATTTAATATAGTTTAGATCACAAGGATTTAATATTTCTGGAGAATAGAAATAAGGAAAATTCCAGTGAAGAGATCATCGACAAACTATGGGAAATCAAACCTCCATTGATACCGAGCCGAGTGGGCAGGACTCTATAGGCAAACATTTGTGTAAGAGGTTTCATCAGGGATTGAAAGTAAGTTCCTCCTTACTAGGCTCTGTGTTATAAAAAAGGAAGCTATTAGATTTCTGTATGAGATAAAAGTTGTAGGTTTACTTAGTGGTAGACTACATTATCTTTTCATAATTATTTAGTGTTTTATGTGGGTATTTTGAGTATCAAATAAGTACTCACACATCTCACGCACTAACGAAGTGACCAAGAGGTGGTGTATTTGGGAGGACTCTGAAACACTCAGATGGTTGGGAAAGAGTTAAGATACTGGTTTCTCTCATGAAGTTCCTTGTCAAGTTTTACCGAAGGTAACAAGAGAATTAGTTGGGTGGAGTGGTAACAATTGGGCGGCCTAGGAAGAATATGACATTTGAATTATTTATTCTCGGACAAATAAATTTATTAGGACTCCTAGCTGTGCTCATTCTACACTCTATATTATCTCTCCATGTGAAGCAACACAAACAAAATTCAAATGCATAATTGTTGCACCTAGAATAATCCACAATTGTTGAAAAGAGCGTCAGATAATATTTTACAATGGTACCTCTCAATATGGTTACGTATTTGGCATAAGTGGACTCAGTCTTTTATCATCTCATGACCATGTCATGCTTTTGGATTTCAGTTATGCCATAGATGGTGGCAATGCAGGGGTTGTGTATGTTGCTGCTGTTGTGAGGTGTAATGTTACTAGGCTTAAAAACATGGTCTCGTTATTCCAGTATTTTTTCAAGCTAATCTCTGAGCATAAGGGTGACCGGTGCATTTCAAAGACATATCCAGAGAATGATCTGGTTCCTTTCCCAAGCACATTGAAGGAATTCCTAATCTCTGTCCTTTTGGGGATCTTTATCTGATTGTTTGAAGAAAATTATTTATGGTATGGGATCGGGACTGCTTTCCTTAGGTATTGTATGTCAAGGTGACATATGATCCAGATTATTCTATTTTGTAGGTTGGTCATTTATATTTATGGCCATTACTCCTTTTGTTAGGTTTATCCTAGTTTTAAATCTTTTCTAAAATTTTCCATAATTATTCTCCTACCTCGATTACTTCTCATATTAGTGCCCTGATGTCATTAGTCAGATGGGTAGTTATCCCTATTTAAGGCACGCAGGGTAAAGGCCTATGTTTCCTTTATTTTCCACCTTCCTCTCAAGTACCACATTGAATTCCCCTTCAATCACATCTGTCAGGGTTCATCTGTATTATCTCGGGGCTCACAATTAGTTGTCTTCCCTATCATCGAAGTGGGAGCGTCTTCTCTTCTCTGCCAAAAGTATTTCTCAGTTATATTGGGGTATCTTTCCTTGTATTTTTGTAGCTATGCTCTTCTTTTTTTTGTTTCTGAATGGACATCGCTGACATTATCTCTTCAGATATGTCAACCCATGAGGCTATGATCGTTGCCACCTTACGTGCTCAAAAGGAAAGTCTAGGAATAATAGCACAAGCTACTTTGGGGCTAGCATCTGACTATATCTTGATACATGATAAGGATAATGTATTGAAAGAAGTTTTGCTACATAGGGGAAACTTATTTTCCTCACACAAATCTAAGCATCCTTTTGTTTCCCAGCCGAGACTGTTGAGGCGTAAGTCTCATTCCAAGGATTGCTGCTATAAACTTGTAGCAAATGTTAAAAAAGTGATATTAGAGCATGATGACCTCTGGGAAAGAGTTGCAAGTCTAAAAAAACGTGCCTTGATAGGGAGGTGGCTATACCCAGAGAATGTTATCGTAGATATCACTGAATGGGTTAAAAACTATTGATGTCCAATTCTGGGATACATCCCAAAAGTTAGTAAAATGATGGGGAACTAGTTCATCTTTCACTTTCTGCATGAGGAAGACTGTAGGAAAATTGTGGATCATACATGGGTCAGGGGTAGGAGCTTTATGCTACTCATGCTGTGGTATTTTGGATTTAACCCTATCATATATGCCCCGAAGAGTAAACTGGTATGAGTTAAATTACCATGACTCCCCCTTGAATTCTGGACTTTGAAAACTCTACGGAATTGTGGACAAGCATATTGCTTGGATTTTGGTCTAATTTTCCTTCCAAGGTGGGTTTTCGAGCGATGTTGACTTAATCTGGGGACACCACAGTCATCGTTAGTGAGTGGACTTCTGGGGTGTGCCATTCCATTTTCTAATATGCCACCACACGGGGCACTTCCAAAGATCCTGCCCTATGAGCCAATGGTGAAGAGGACGTAGCAGAGGCAGATATTATGGCCGCCAACATGGAAAAAAGCCTACACATACTTCTGAATTCATATCATTCGTGTAAGCCAAATCCCCCTTCTTTTAACAGTGTCATATCATTATCCTCAGACATGCCTACACAATATAATATGATCGCTTCTGCTCCTACTTCCCCTTCTGCTCCTGCCTCTATGGTTTCACCCTGAGGAAATGAAGTTTCGCCCATATATTCCCATAAATCTTCCTCTCTGCGTCTCGATAAACCAATTGATGATCCACATGGAACAATATTCTCGGGAAATCCCATCTTATCTCCCTGTACACATTCATATGAACCATTGGTAGTCTCACCATCAATGCCCCCTTTGGAGTGGGCTTCCCCACCATCTTCTCATGAACCTGATCACACAGACCGCCTAAAATCCCTGAGGAATATTGTGGGTAGTGACCTGGAAAACCTGCTAGGTAATCCATTGCTTGATATGGCGACCCTTACATTATTTGACAAAGGACCTAAAATCCCCCTCCCTACAATTTCTCCAGAATCTGCTTCCAATATTACTGTGAGAAAGACTACAAAAAAGTGCTCCAGACACTTTCGTGGTCAGCTCAAGACTAAATCACTTTTCCAAGGGGACCTTTATGATTTGCATGATGTACCTATCTCAGTTTTCGGTGATCCTCGGGGCCTTAGAGCAAGTAGCCCTAGCGATGTTCCATTATGATGACTTCCATCTCTCTAAATATACGGGGGATGGGCGCTCCCTCTAAAATTCTCTGCCTTTGTCAGATGTTTTATGAAATACAACCCTCGGTGTTTTTCCTCTAGGAAACTCTGTGTAATCATGAAGTTGCAATTGAATCTATTTTAAGCATTTTCTCAGGCTGGCATGTTGTGGGAGTGGATACTATGGGTCAGGCCGGTGGTACTCTAGTCACATGGGACCCACTATTGCTGAGATTAAAGGCTTATAAATTTTTTGGCGGCATTTTATTACATGGCTATCTCAGAGGAGTCATGGACTCGATCTTCCTTCTCAATGTATATGCACCATGCCAAAATCGGGTTGCTTTTTGGGAGCGAATGGGCCAATCGGGGATCCTTGACCTTGAAAACCTTATGATGTTGGGTGACTTCAATACCATCCTATATGTTGATGAATCATGGGGTGACAGGGCGCGGATGGATCCGCTGGCTGATAGAATTGGCCAATTATTCAATGGCTTAGGACTGATTGATATAAAACCTTCTCCTCTGCTGGGGACATGGACAAATAGGCGCATAGGGAAGGAATTTATTGGAAAACGAATCGATCGCGCCATGATAAAGGTCACGCTCATACATAAGCTGGGGAATCTCAGGTCTACGGTATACACATCAAACATCTCTGATCATATGGTGGTCGCCCTCTCATGGATACAAGAATCTTCATCGGCAGGGATGCCATTCAAATTTAATCGAGTCTGGCTACAAGACTCCTCCTTTAAAAAAATGGTGATTGACTTTGAAAGTGAGGAGGAACCCGAACACGAGTAGGTGGGCTAGCTAAGGTTTGCATATAAACATAGAAGGATCAAGATCATTGTCAAGAAATGGCAGAAAGAAAAAACTGTGGAATTACAAAGGGAGTTGTGAGACATTGATAGGAACTTATCTGTGATATATTTTGATATGAAGAATTCCCCTCTTGATTCTCAAACTTACTCCAGAATAGAAATTTTGGAGGTCCAAAATCTAGAGATCTTGAAAATCCAGGAAACCACTTGGAAATTAAAAAGCAGAGTTCAATGGTTGTAGGAAGCTGACCTGAACACTAATTTCTTCCATAATTGTGCAAATGGACGCAGGAATAAAATTTCAATATGGAGGATTAAGTCTGCGGACAATTCCATGAAACATAATACTCCTGATATTAAAAAAGAGGCACTAAAATACTTCTCTAATTTTTATAAAGCTGACCCAGGAATTGGCCATCAATTCCAATCTTGGCTCCTTGATCACATGCCCAGCATGTTCGACCAAGATGCAAACAAGTTTATGGAGGTGGAAGTAACAAAAAGGGAGCTAGTAGATGCTCTAAAATGGTTTACACATGAAAAAAGTCTCGGGATGGATGGATGGCTAGAAAAATTGTATATACACTTTTATGATCTTTTGTAGGATGAATTGCTTTTAGTTGTGGAACATATCTGAATTCTGGGGTTTGTCTCGGGTGATATGAACTCCACCTTCTTGACTATTATTCCTAAATCATCGGACCCAACTCACTTCTTAGGTTTTTGGCGAGTTTCACTATACAATGTGATGTACAAAATCACCTCCAAAATTATTGCCAACAGAATTTGGAGGAACCTTTATACATGTGTTTCAAAGGAACAATTTGGTTTTTTAAAGGGAAGGTCAATACATGATGCAGTTTCTATTGCACAGGAGGCATTTCACAGTATACATGAATACAAATCTGAGGCACTAGTCATGAAGGTTGACATCCATAAGGCCTATGATTCTGCTGATTGGTCTTTCATCAGACTAATTTTCCTGAAGGTTGGTTTATCTATACAGTAAATTAGATGGATAATGGCCTGTATTACTTTAGTTAGATATGCAGTTCTGATTAATGGGATGCCGAAGAATTTTTTATTCGCTGAAAGAGGGCTTCCACAGGGCTGTGCACTATCTCCACTTATTTTTATTCTTATAATGGATGGCTTCAGCAACTTGATGAAGATGGCAAAGAACAATGATTACTTTGAAGGACTGGAATTCTCTGCTTTGGTATGTATCACTCACTCCTTATTTTTGGATGACTTACTGGTTTTTGGTATACTTAACAGAAAAAAATAGTTTTACCTACACTTCATCCTCACTCGCTCTGGAGCTGCTACGGGGCTATATATCAACAAAGAAAAATCCTTCTTATTTTATGATTTGAGTGATAAGGATGAGATCAAATTCATTGCTGCGTTTATGGGGATTGACAAGAATCATATCTTGCAAGGCATCACTTGCTTTGGTTTTAGGCTCAAACCGTGTTCTTATAAAAATAAAGACTAGATTTGGCTGATTGATAAATTTAAAAGTAATATATACAAATGGAAAAGTAATTTTTTATTGCTTGGTGGTAGATACATATTGATTAAATAAGTCTTATCTCAAATTGTGGTCTACTGGTCACACCTATACTACCTACCGGTGAGCACGGTCAACAGAATAAATGCTATTGTTACAAAATTTTCTATGGGGGGGAACCACGGGCCATTCGAAAATCCATCTCTGCAAGTTGGAGGCCATTTCCATCGTAAAAATATTTGGAGGTTGAGGAATCTTGAACCTCTAGATTTTCTCTAATGCATTATTGGTAAAATCATTATGGAGGGCTTTGAAAGTCGTGGGAGTCTGGTCGAGTATTATTTTAAAGAAATATGCTATGGGAGACCCTTTTTGATCCTTTTACGTGGGTAGCACATGGTATGTGCAAAAATCGTCCCTCATATGGTGAAGCTTCCAAAGATTCATGCATATTCTTGGACGAAGACTAGTATGGGAATTTGGAATTGGGAAAAAAATCCTTTTAGGTGCTGACAGAATTAAGGGTCTTGACACTACCTCTGAGCTTGACCACCGTCTTCTACACAGATTGCATCATCGAGGCTTCCATTCACTCTTGGATCTCATATCATGCTAGAACCTTCGTGCTCGCATATGGAAATCATTCGAGATGCGGGGGCTAAGGGGTAGCGATACTCTCAGTTGGGAGTGCCTCAAAAGCCGATTAAAATATTTGGGCTTATTCTTCAAAGGAGAGGGTGACGTCTTAGTTTGGAATGGGAAACAAAATGGAGAAGGGTTACTAGTCAAGGACGTTTACGAGAATCAGGTTGCTACGATGTCTCCTGATACATCACTGTCTCCCTTCTATGCTACATGGAAGCTCAAAATCTCCACGAAGATTGTGTTATTCAAGTGGTTGTTGTGGAAATACAGAGTTCTCACTTGGGAGACTCTTTGTAAGTGGGGATTTTGTGGTTTGGGAAGATGCCCATTCTGCCAGCTACACGAAGAGACTACTCACCATCTTTTCTTTACCTGTACCTTTTGTCTTCTTATATGGTATCATTTTGTTGGAATCAAGGGAGATCCCTCATGGAGGCCAATCGACTGCATTCAGACCATTAAACATGGATTGCTGCTAACTGTTCCTATAAATCATTACCCTTTTATGTTTTTTGGGAAATATGGTGTGCATGGAATCGCAGGATTTTTGAGGAAATTCCATTGAGCCAGTCCATGATTATTGGGAACATATCTATTTGGATAAATGAGTGGCCTCTTGTATATACTGATGTTATGGATCTCTCAAAGAGGTATCACCCACATTGTATTGAACTCCCGATGATTTTCTTTGATGGGGCTAATTTGGACAGTTTATGTGGCTGTGGCGCATGGATTAAGCTTGCAAACAAGGATCGTTATCATATCGTCTAGAATGGAGGGGCTGGTACAAACAAAAAGGTAGAAGTAATGACCTTATGGAGCGGGATCATTGTTGCCTATGTTCTCAAACTCCCAACTATTCACATATATGGAGACTCGAAATACACTGTTGATGGGATCAGTGGGAGAAGTAGTATGTCATGCAATATTAGCTCTGTATGGTTGCAGCAGATCAAGTATCTACTTGGGAAGTTTCAGGATTATACTACTTAGCACATTTATAGGGAGAACAATACCCATGCTGACTCATTATCTAAAAGAGGTCTGCCGTCTCCTTTTGGTACCATTCATATTTCTCATTACAAGGCTTCCACATTACTGGATTATCAAGTATATCCTCTGCCATGACTCTTGCATCAAACAAGCTTGACTACTACAAGAGAGCTGGTTTTTGGTATATAAGCATGGGAGTTATTTCCCATTTTTGCCTAGTTTTATCTTTACTGTGGCTTCATTATCCTTGTACATGTTGAATTATATTTATGCTTTTAGTCCTTTTTTCTTTCTCATACTTATTTTTCTTTTTTATATAAGATCACTCGTTCCCAACATCCTTATGGGCTCTGAGGAGTTGACATAATGATTTTTCATATGGATTATCTCGTAATTGCATGTGGTTTCTGATTAGGCAAGAAGCCTCGCTTGGACTTACCCTATGGTTTTGGCTGTTCCCTCTATGTTTATGGGATGCATCCCCACATCATAATGCTTTCATATAAAATTCCAATCTGAAATTTATTTGAATGCAATGAAAATATGTAATATGGGCATGATCCTTAAGATCTTTGATGAATATGAACTGTTAGAAATAACAACATATTTTTCTTACTAAAAAAAAATGTCCTTTTAGTTTAGTCTAACCATTGAGAGGAACATGTAGCAAATATTTCATTGATATTTTATGACTTGGTAATTGGGTGCCCTAATTTTTTTGGGTAGAGTTTTTCATTTTTAATTGACGGATACAAATATAATATATGATATTTGATGATAAAGAATTATTTTTTAGTATATTTATGTTAGATTTTTATTAGGAAAAAAAAATGGATAGGTATTTCTAAATTGAGGTTTCTATGATATTTTGTTTAATAACATTCCAAATGCTATTCTCATTTTTTTTATTTGAAATTATCTAATTTTGGTTGATATAGCCTTTTTCAAATTTGAAATTTGAGGATATGCTTTTTTATTTTTATTTTTATTTTTATATATGTATAGTTTCTCAAATTTAAAATTTAGAGCATAAAATTTTGTAATAAACAAAATTTTAATATCTAATACACATGTTATTTGTATAAAGCATAGTCTTTCACTGAGATAAATTTAGTCATAGTTAAGAATAAAGGTAACTTACTAGTACATCTTTATTTGTAATAGTAAGAAAATTGTTAGATTTTAAATAAATGAATTTACTTAAATATACCATCATGAATAGATCTCTCTTTCCTTAATTTGTTTCATCTCTACATCGCCTATAGTCCATTTTAATGCACGTTCAGTAATAAATGTTGATTATCAAAACAATGAAAAGCATTCAAACTCCAATAATGGAGTTACATTGTGCACGATGTGCATTTGACATCATGTTGTCCAAACTCTTACCAATGTATCATTACCACATTGTTTTACTTCATTTCTTCACTAATTCCTTTACTGAATTATGTCAAGTCAATTGCACTTGGCTCGTTTGGAAATTTATGGTTAAAAGATAAAAAGGATATGGAAAAATTCAGTTCCCGCAATTATCTAAATTTTTAAGTAGTTTTTTAATAATTAAAATATATATATTTTTTAAATAGTATGATTAAATGGTATTTTGTTTATTTGTTGAATTTAAGATCATGTTCAGTTAATTAATAGATTGTAATTTAAATGTTTAATTTTATATTATCCATTGAATCTAAATTTTTAACCAACCTCAATGTTGTTTTGATTATTTGTTGAAATTTATTAATTGATTCTAATTTAAATGTTTAATTTTATATTATTATTTGAATTTAAAAATGAACTTTGAAGTCCCCCGTTCCCCACAATAAACATCTTCACAACATAGGCCTTTCGGTAGTGTTTTAACAAATAGACGAGACTAATTTCAGTGAATTTTATTCTTTTTATTCGTTGAATTTGAGATTTTGTTCACTTAATTAATGGATTCTAATTTAAATGTTTAATTTTATATTATTCTTTGAATCTAAAATTTTAAATGTTCTTTTGGTTTGTTGAATTTGAGATCTTGGCTTCAAGTAATTAACTAATTCTAACTTAAATGCTTCAATTTACGCTATTCTTTGAATCTAAATTTTTTGAATCTCAGATTTCTCTTTCAATTTATTAACATATTCTAATTTAAATGTCTTCACAATATAGGCTTTTGAGTAGTGTTTTACCAAATAGACGAGAATAATTTCAATAATTTTTCAATAATGAGATGACACAATGTTTTTTTAGATATGGACAAAGTTATTGCAAATTGGGCACTTGTTTTTTGAAGTAGCTACTGCCTAATGTAGGCCTCATGGAACTTGTAACTCCACTTCAAACTTCCTAGCCTACCTCTTTATTCATACTCTTACTGTCAAATGTTGTATCTGACTTCAATTCTTGGAACCTCATGAAAATAATACTTTATGTTTGAGTAGAAGCTCTGTTTATATTTAAGCACCTGGAAATCATCTTCTCACTAAATCTCTTACTTATCATAATGAGCTTGTTATTCTAGATTCAATGGTTCCCCATATGAAATGTTAGCAATATTTAGTCACTTAGCATTTTATTGATCATGTAGTTTCACTCTGTTTGAGAGGATAGATTCTTTTGGTATCAACAATAGCTCAAATTTCATTATGTCCAATGGTTTGCAATGCTAATAAAATCTACAACCCTTTTCATTGGGAATGTGTAAGAAGTATCCAACCATAAATATGGTTCATAAGGAATCCTCAACGCATTAGGAAATTTATAAACAACATCACATTTGCACTAGAAACATCTTAGTAAGTTCCAAAATCTATAGACACAATTATTACAACCTTCATTAATTGATATTTATTTAAGCTACTTGATCTCTCGATTCATTACAACCATATTTTTGTAACATGAAAAGTATACCTCCAAAAATGAATACCACTAACATTCTTGACTTCCACTACTGGACTCCTCATGTGCTAGAGACTTGTTGTGTAATAAAAAACAACTTGTGCAGATAACATTCTCCTTTTTCACTCTCAAATTATTAGAAATGTATAAGCCTTGAATTCTAAATTTGTCTCTTCTGGTTTTCCCTTCTTTACATTGAACACAACCATTTTCTCATTTTCATAATCAATAACTTCAAGGGTGAATTTAACTTCGGCTTGGTTCAATCTCACCAATAGCTACACAAAAATGACACATGTCCTGTAGAAAAAAAATTCATGGGAATATTTGTACCAAATTATGGAACATGGTAACTAATTTTACAAAGACCACTTAAAATGCCTTAAAATCACAAAAAAATATTGGCATGAGGCGACATCTTGCATCTGTAGCTACATACAAGCACTCCTTGGCATGCTTTCATGAATTCCACACTTCAAACTTCATGTCGCTCCTTAACTATTTCGACAATTTTCATGCTTCTCCAATAAATTTCATAGTGCATTCACGTAGCACTCTACTCTTTACAATTTATTAAAATAACCAATGTGAATTTTAATCTCAACACTATGATAGATGGCACATTTCATCTAAAAATTACAATAGCATGCCACTTGAGCCTGCAAATTGCAATTTGTAACTATGATAGTGTGATATTTAACACTAGAAACTCCAGGTTGAAACCACAACAGTGTCATAGATTTTTCTATAAATTTCCTCATAAAAACTCCACATTTCCCTCTCGTCCTACTTATGGTTGGAAACCTGCTACTAAAATTTCTCGAAATTCAGGGCATGCAATATCGATAAAATTGCCATCTCCCCTTTTTCACTACCACCCATCTCAGAGAAGCCTCAATTTAAATCAAGAATGGAGGCACCATGGTGGTGGTATTTGGTTACTCCCATGGAAGCCAAGAGAGCCTCTTGCAACTATAGTTTCAAGGAATAATCAAGGTCACTACTAGCTGCTTATAAAGAACTATGTCAATGCAATTTATTGGATACATCTTATTACCTGATATAATATCAAATTTTCTATTATGAAATTGTAACATTTTCTCTTCAGAAAACAACACTGGTCCTCTTCAAAGCCCATGTGCATATCACTGACTTGGTTATTTATTTTCTTAGGCCATCAATCCACATGATATACTCATACCATGGTATCAATTTGAAGAAAAAAATAAAATTTTAGATTGAGGCACAATTCAATCATCCAAAACACTCGACATTTGAGTTTCTTTATTTTTCTTTAACCTTGCATGCCATAAAAAATACATTTCCAATTTAATTTGTATACATATTCCAAAATAGAACTAAAAAACTATTATTAGGACATCAACAAAAAAACTAAGTAAAATTTTGTTGTTCTTCTTCAAAGAGCTAGTTAAACACCCAACATAGTTCTTACACTACCAAATGAATTCCCTTGCATGATTGTCACTCTCATAAAATAATTTTCCTAATATTTTCTTGGCTAGCATCTTTGAGGTGATATTCCCTCCCATCAGTCCAGGCCGAGCTTGTATGCCGCTTATTTTATAGTGGGGAGGCAAGTTCTTAAATAAAGAAAGTGATAACATTCCACATAAAAATATATGAATCTAATATTGAGAATTCCCACATAGATACCCTTAATTGAAAAGAATAGAAAAATATCCTATGCAACAATGCTTGAAAGCCCACCTAGATGACCATATCTGAGACTGCCCTTTACAATTTTCTCATGGTAGACATGATTATCAAAGTTAGCATAAAAAGGATTATCCAAATGAACTTCTATGGTCCTCATTCCTCTGTAATAAATATCTTCACAGCATTTAGTAGGAATCTGTTTGGAAACATTATACCAAATATATAAGACTAATGTCAACGATTTTCCAACAATGAGATGACACAATGTCTTTTCAGAATGGATCGAATTATTGAAAATTGGACACTTGTATTTTGAAGTAGCTACTTCCTAATGCAGTCCTCATGGCACTTGTAACTCCACTTTAAAATTAATAGCCTACCTATTTCTTCATACTCTTCCTATCAAATGTTCTATATGACTATGTTGTATATGACTTCAATGCATGGAACCTGGAAAGTATACTTTATATTTCAGTAGAAACTCTGTTTAGTTTTAAGCACTTGGAAATCATCTACTCACTAAATCTTTTACTTAACGTAACTAGCCTATTATTATTGAGTCAACAGTTCTGCCTATGAAATGTTACCAATATTTAGTCACATAACATTGTATTGATCATGTAGGTTCACTCTGCTTGAGAGCACAATTTCTTCTAGTGTTAGCACTTATTCAAATTTCATTTTGTTCAATCACTTGGAATGCTAATAAAATATATATCCCTTTTCATTTTTATTTTGTAATAAGTAGCCAACAATAAATAAGGTTCAAAAGGAATCCTCTACGCCTTATGAAATTGATAAACAACATCACATTTTCACTATAACATGCAAAGGGGAGATTAGATAACTAGTTATATGAAACCGTTGAAGTGTTTGGCATGGTATAGTAATAGTGACTGAGATCAAGGAGGGAGATGACAAGCATACATGAGAAATTGTAAATAAATTTCCTCCATTTCTAAACAACCAAAATAATTCAAAGTATATTACCTTAGCAATTATAGTATTTACAGAAAGGATTGTTGGATTTGAGCACATGAGGGTTGTAGAGATAAAGTGCAAACTATGAAAATGAAGAAATATTTAGAACCACTGCTACAATTGAAGAAAAGTATGTTGGCATAATTGGATGTTGATGTTGATATAAATATATCTTTTTTCCCAAACTAAAATTTGATCCCAATACATTGTAAGAAATATTAAATCCCAAATAAAGTTGGCATATATAAATAGGGTGTGAAATTGTGGAAAAATTCCGACCATTCAAGTAGGAAAATACATCAAACATAAGTGTTTCCACTGAAAATACATATGGATGTTTACCCAAAATACCAAATGAAGGTATTCTAGTCAATAATTGCTAAGGATAGAGATCTTTTCTATCTCTACAATGCATTCTTTGGAAACTATACCAAATAACCAAAAAGAGAGATCCTGATACTGTGGACACTCCTCTCATGTCAATGATGCTATTCCTTAGACCCCCCTCTTTTAATAATGTCCAAAATTCTACTTGCACCTTTTGGAAACATTTCATAACACTTCCATTGTCATCGTGGAAGAGTAATTGTTTAATGCTCCTCTTTCCTACGCTACTTCCTTACGCCATTTCTTTTGCATCATTTGGTGTAATTACTAGTTATCATAATATAAAAATATATATGAGATTACATCTTTTATTAAGATCAAATATTTCTTTTAATATATTGACATGTTTCAATTTTTTTAATTTATTTAAATATTTAAAAAATAAAATTTATTTATTTTTAATTTATTTAAATATCTAATAAAAAGTTAAATTTATTTAGTAGAAGGTTTTTTATTTCAACCTCGGGGTGGACGTAGGGTGGTTGAATTTTGTTTTTATTATTATTTAAATATATGGATAGATTTAATGTATAGAGAATATGTTCGACATATCCTTAGTCTTAGATACTATTAAAGTAGTGTGATTTCACTGTTAGCTTCATTTTTGCATTGAAAAATGGTTTAATAAATATTTGAATGCAATATATTTGAAATGACGAGTATATGTGTGGTTCATTCCACACAATTGTTGTCTAGCCATCGTAGGTTTCATGGGTGGGAACTATTGATTTCATGACACTGCCAGTAACCATTTTACCATCTTGTCATTCTCCTCCACAAACGTGTCAAAGAGTTATAAGAAATATAAAAAAAATTGGCTCATCCAAACGTTTGGCATCCTCCATTATCAAACCTCCATGGGTTTTCCATGCATTTCAATAGAATTCATGTTTAGAAATCAAAATTAGCTTACAAATCTAGTTGGATGTGAATTAAATTTCAACTATTGTAGATCATATTGTTGGTATTCGACTAAAATTAGTTGCTGGTACCATTAATATTATATATTACTATCGACTAGGTGGTCTATGGTACTCTCTGTGGTGTGGCCTTCAGGATAAGTACTATGATGACTATGCTTGAGGGCGATCATGGCCTAGCCGTCAGGATCACAATATATAATGGAGCTTATTCGCAGATGTCAAACCTCCACGGGCTTTACCCTAAGTGATCCAAGGTGGCCATCAAGGATCCCTACTTTAAGCACGCCACTGACAATATCCTTTCTGTCCATGTGGAAAATGCTACCAACATTGAGATCCTTGTCACACAGAATGAGAAGGAGGCGGAGAGCCTATTGCATCCCGATGTGGAGGAGTTGAGAAAGAAGGGTAATAACTACTTCGAAGGCAAATAATGGGTCACAATAGCTAAAAATTATATGAAATGCATCGATGTCGCTCTGATTTAGCTCAAGAAAGGGTCCTCCAATGACAATAATAATATCAACACCAACCTCTGCACAACTATTCCAATAGAGCGGAGACTAGGATTAGGGTGAAGGAATCTGAGGTGGCACTAATACATTAAAATAATGTATCATCACTAGATAATAGAAAACCATTATAAAAGTGTTCATAAAGATGGATATAATATTGGGTATAAATTTCAATGTAATGTGATTAGTTGTTGATATTAGTAATAATTTCTAATATTATGAATAATAATTTATATATTTTTCAAAAATTAAACTTTTACACCTAATCAAATAGAATTTGTAAATCAAGATTGTCCTTTATTAGAATAGATAAACTAAGAAAATATCTAAGCCTTCAATCCACATAGCCAAAAATCTATTAGAAAAACTTAATTTATGTTTTGACACCAAATTTTTAAATTTCACAAAAACCATTGCACTATAATTATCTAAAACCATTTATTTTTATTTTATTAACTTAAGAACTTAATTTTATTTTTATCATAATTTATTTGAGAGAAAATCTATTTACATAAATTGGATATTTTCGCTAATGGATATTTTCGTTAATGAACTACGAGGAAAAATATGATGGGGTAGCACAGTATCTCTATAAATCCATACTGGATTAACCTTGTGGCAAAGTACCTACAATACCATTCATTTTATTGTAGAAGGGCCTCAAAAAAAAAAATCAACGTTGGTTTATGAAATGATAATGATGCTAACCCTGCTTTACTCTTTCTGTGATGCCATTACGCATGACCTTATGATAAATTCTTAAGAAAAGTGGTATAATGATAACTTTTTGCCTCTCATATAAGTCAAAGAAAGTTTATGGAATTTGGATAAGATGCTTAAAAAATGGCACTTGTATTTGCTTTTATAAACGAAAGAGCATTGTGATTATATTTTCCTTCATATTATCAAAAGGAACATTGTGATTGTTTTTTTCTTCGTATGATGTGAATAAAAAGAATGTTTTAGGAATTTGACTTTGGTAATCTATAAATTATGTATTAAATCTTTCGAAGAAAATCACATTGGAGAAATTTGTGTCGACGCATTTCAAACCAGCCAGTGTGATTCATCATCAGGACAAGATGCGAAATCCGATCTAAAACTCTGCTTAAATAGATGTAGAAGCTCCAAATAGCCATTCTATAATAATGGTTAGTTTGACCAAAAATAAATAAATAAATAAATAAGTAAAAAAAAAAAAAAAATCAAAATAAAAACAAAAGTCAAAATAAAAATAAAGATAAATAAATAAATAAAAATAATCAATAAAAATTAAAAATTAAAATAAAATTATAAAAATATATAAATAAATAGATAGATAGATAAAAAAATAAATTAAAAAATAAATAAATAAATAAATATAAAATAAAATAAAATAAAAATGTTAAAAATTAAAATATAAACATAAAAATTAAAATAACCCCAATTCAATATATTATATGAAAATAAGTTAATTCCTTAATTTTAATTTTAATTTTATTATTTGTCTATTTATTTATTTTTTTAATATTTTTAATGATTATATATATATATATATATATATATATATATATATATATGTTAAATAAATAATAAGTAATTACATAATATAGAAAAATAGAAACGAAAAAAGTAAAACAGGACGAGAGGAGAAGAAACGACGAACCTTAGACAAACAAAAGGGCAAAAACTCCAAAAAATAAGAATGAAGGGCAGGGATCCAGCACCTGCTCACACTCCACACATCATCTCTGTTACGGTTAACGGGCCTCTTTTCAATGTCGTAAATCTTTCCAAAAAGCGGAAAAAGGTCCTAGGGTTAAAAGTGATAATTATGACAGGTCTGATGGTGTTCACCTCCCTTTTATCCAAGGAACGACTAATAAGATCGCTAAGATACTAAGGAAACATAGCGTTCCTTCAACCTTCAAGCCCCTCTGCACGATTCGAAATTCGCTCAAATCGGTTAAGGACCCAATATGCCCGAAGGAGGGTAAGGGTGTTTACCTGATCCCGTGCTCTTGTGGGACTCCTTATATTGGTGAAACTCGTCGATCTATCAGTCAAAGAATTCATGAACATGCCGCTGACCTTAAGCATAATAGATCTCGCTCCTCTGCCTTAGCAGAGCATGCTGAAAAGACAAAGCATCACATTTGCATTGAAGATGTTGAGGTCATTGCGAAGGTGGACCATTTCCACCACTGAAAGTTTAGGGAGGCCTTTGAGATTGAAAAGAGGCATGTTAACCTTAACAAAGATGACGGGTGGAGTGTGAGCAGGTGCTGGATCCCTTCCCTTCATTCTTAGTTTTTTGATTTTTTGCCCTTTTGTTTGTCTGAGGTTCGTCGTTTCTTCTCCTCTTGTCCTGTTTTACTTTTTTCATTTATGTTTCTCTATATTATGTAATTACTTATATATATATAATCATTAAAAATAAATAATAAATAAAATAAAAATAAAAATAAAAATAAAGGAATTAATTTATTTTCATATAATATATTGAATTGGGGTTGAAGAAATGTATATTTGTATATTTTGTTATTTTAATTTTAATTTTTATGTTTATATTTTTATTTTTAACATTTTTATTTTTTATTTTTATTTATTTATTTATTTTCTATATATTTGTTTATTTATATATTTTTATAATTTTATTTTTATTTTTGATCTGTATTGATTATTTTTATTTATTTATTTATCTTTATTTTTATTTTTATTTTTATTTTGACTTTTGTTTTTATTTTGATTTATCTATTTATTTTTTTATTTCTATTTTTATTTTTTTTGGTCAAACTAGCCGTTATTATACAAAGGCTATTTGGAGCTTCTTTATCTATTTAAGCAGAGTCTTAGATCAGATTTCGCATCTTGTACTGATGATGAACCACATTGGCTTATTCGAAACACATTGACACAAATTTCTCTAATGTGATTTTCTCCGAAAGATTTGATACATAAAAATATTTTAATTATATTTATAAATTTTAATTTTAATATTTGTAATTAAATATTATTATTTTTGATATTTTTAATTATTATAAATTTAAATTTTTAATATATTTAATTTATAATAATAAATACATATATCAAAACTAATTTGCATTTATAAGATATATTAGTTTTCTTAAGAGTATCAAATAAATATTTACTATATTGTCATATTAGAATAAAAAGTAGTAATCAAAATAATTTTAACATATTCGAACTTCATTCAAATATAAAATTATATGGTGAGCAAATATCTATTAAAATTAAAATTAAATGTGTATATACAAATTGAAAATATATTTATATAAAATTAATATTTATTAATTTAAAAAATTATATATATATATATATATATATATATATATATATATATATATATATATAATTTAAAAATAAAATAAATAATTATATATTATATTATATAGAAACAAGATTTTGGAAAATTAAATTTAAATTTTTTATTCTTACTTAAAATTCAATAAACCCTATTAATCTTAATAAATGATAATCATCATCATCAATAAATATATATTAAACTTTACATAATAATATATAATAAGTATTTATAAAAATAACTAAAATTTAAATTACTTTATAGTTTTTAATATTCCTTACCGTCTGAATAGAACAACTACAAGAGAAAAAGAGAAACTACAAAAAGTGTCAAGATGTGACTATACTAACTCATATAACCATTTATATAACCATTTGGATGTCTAGAACAACTCTGCTATGTATTACGAGGGTTGGCGAACCATGAAAAATATTGCTATGTATTACGAGGGAGTTTGCAAATCATGAAAAATATTATTGTTTCCTTTATTAAAAAATAGAGTAGGCCATCTTATGTTGAATATAGATATGATACAAAAAGCTTGTGTGAAAATTATTTAGAGTATTTTAATTTTTTCATAATTTTAAATTTAATTTTTTTATTTATAATTAAATATTAATATTAATTAAATTATAAATTTAAGTTTTTAATTCATAATGATAATTATGTATATGAAATTTAATTTGTATTTACCAGATATATTTTAAGAGTATGAAATAAGTATTTACTATATTGTTATATGAAAATAAATATATATATATATATGTTTTATTGAAAAAACTTATTAAAATTTGAAATATTATTCAGCTATAAAATCTTATGATGAGTAGATATTTATTAAAATGAAATGTTTATATACAAATTGAAAATATATTAATATAAAATTAATATTTATCAATTTAAATGCTTAATAAATATGTAATTTTAAAATTAAATTATAAAATAGTTATATATCATAATAATTAATTTCAAAATAAAATTAATTATAGTAAATTATCGTCAACAATGTTTATTTAACTATTTATGGTATTTATTTATGGATTTATTTATCTTAAATTTATATTAGTCTCTTGGATTTATAATTCCTTAAATTTTATTATATATTAATCTCATATATATATATAATGATGACAGTGATAGTTAACACTGAGAGAAAACAATAATTATATATTTAATCATTTTATATAAAAAATTAACAAATACACATACTGAGAACAATATTCACGCCAGAAGAAATTATCAAGAACTTTGAAATGGGAAATAATTTGAAACCATAACGTATAACACCAAAATTCTAGTCCAAGAATTCAGATCAAATTTCTGAAATGATAAATTCAGCAATTTTTGGAATGAGAAACAAAGTGAATGGCATAATTGAATATTTCAGACCAAATTTATGAACATTTATAATTTTTTCCTTAAAGAAAACCTTGGTCTATGTTACCGGTGTTTACAAATCTCAACTCCAAGGATTCTGGCAAAGGATTACCAAGACCTCGTTGGCCGTGAACCTTTGTCTCCAACATAAAATGGGGATGGATAGACCACTATCTCCCTTTATGTTTGGTGGTTGTTATCTATATACAGTTATTATCAACCTTGAATGATGAGGAACTTCGCTTTCTTGAACCTCACGGTAAGGTTTTGGTCGTTTCTCTGTATGTACATTTATTAATTAACCTTGAAGGATTACGACCTTCGCTTGGTTGAACCTCAGGGTAAGGTTTAAGAACAGCAGTCCGCATGACGTGCGCATGATGGTGATAGGAAACCTGGAGACACCGGACGCACATCAAATGGCGGACATTGCGGACCCTGTGATATGAACCCGTCATCGACACTCCTATCCCCACATTTTTCCCTGTTACATATACTCGTCCTCTCCTTCACAAATCTCATTCTCGGGGTACCCTATTCTATCGCTTCTTCTAAACATAAGAAGCCATATATTATTAGAGATTTCATTAGCGGCCCTGCCAAGGAAGTCTCTGCGTTTTTAGCATTCATTAATGGGTAACTGCATGCCATCTACTGGATCCGGAAGGGTCGCTTCAGAGTTTATAGAGCCGCAGGAATTTTCGGTAAAATCTGTCGAGGATGGCAGCGGTACTGTGAGGATTAAGATATTAATCTCGAAACGAGAACTGGAAGCCTTTCTTTCGGATCGTCGTATAGGGGAGAAATCACAGTTGGTTCAGCTTCAGCCTAAGGTGGCCACAGAAGATTATGGTGCCACAAGAAGACGCAGCAGCCGTGGATGGAGACCATCGTTAGAGGGCATTCCAGAGCTTAATTAATCTTATAAGCCCATATCTGTCTCCCTATGTACTTATTAACAAGATTGCCGTTAGGTATCGGGACTGAAGCTGAATAGTCGGCAATCATGGTTACAGCTTAACCTAATCGATTTTGAGTACCGGAGAATTTTGGATGTTACTAATTATAACCATGTTAGAAGGTGAGATCTAGATATGTATTGTAAGGTTGAATTCATTTAATCTAAAGAGTATCCTTTTGAAAATGCAGAGAGATCATATGTCGGACGAACGTTAGTTGTACTTACGATGTGCGATTTCTTATGATAATTGCGTTTCCTGTGAGGAAGTGAGGTTGTGAAGTTTGTTTTGGTCAATTTCTAGCTGGCCATGCGAGTTTCGTGCTTCTCTCGATTTTAGCCTTGTTTTACTTTCTAATATAATTCATAATTCTTAGATAAATTGGCACGTCTTAGGATTTTTAGTTGGAATGATATGAATGTTTTATTTAATTTGATTTGATCAACATAAATTCATAAATTCATTTTAAGTACATTTTAAGTATTTACTTAATATAGTTCATAAGTTAAGAAGAATCAAAATGTCTAAATTTTTTTAGAATGTAAAATATAATGTATTATTTTTTATTAATTAAATTATATTTTTAAATGCTAAATAAAATATATATAAAACCAAATAAAAATTGCAACCATAAAAATATCTTTACAGGTACTCTACTCAATAAAAAGCTCTCAAAAACAAGTAATGAATGATATAAAATATATTATTTATAAAAAATTACATCAATATTATTGTAATTGTAAGAAACTCATCATATATTTTTAAAATAATATATAAATTAATATTATTATTTTTTTAGGCTTAGCCTGTAAGACGTGTTTGGGGATTGAACTTACAATTACTTGAATACAGAAATACTTCCCAACATGCTTTTTCTAGATTATACTAGTACTCACTAACATTTAAATTAAAATTTTATATTATATTATATAATATAACTTTATTAAATAATTTTTATTATATATATATATGTGGGTGTCCAGTGCATTTCTATCATTTAAATTCCAATTATTTATTATGGTTTAAGTTATAGTTTTTTTTATTATATATATATATATATATATATATATATATATATATATATAATATGATCACAATAATATTTACTAAGGTGGTTGATATGTTTTATTGATTGGTGTATAAAAGGTGGAAATTATATACATCACATTAGTAAATATGGTTGTGCTAGCTATAGCTAATGTGTGTGGGGTGGATTCATTGACCATGGTTGATAAGAATTTATAAGGTTGATTTATGTTGGCAAAGTTGATCATGGTTAAAGTTAAGGTTACATTAATGATAATGTTAATCTTAAAAAAAAAAAAAAATAGTTATATTAATTCCATTGATTCTCTCTAATTTTACAAAATAGAATCTGGCAATGAAATGATTCTATTTAGTATTACAAAATAGACTTTTTCTATAAAACCTTATTTAGATAAATACAACCACTATTATTATTTTCAATAAATAAAAAGAAATATATAAGATACTTTTTAAAAATTAAAAAAATTAAAAAATTCTAGAAAATATTAAACAATTATATATTTATTTTTATATTAAATAATAAAAATATATAACAATATTTAAAACTAAAAATAAAAAATATCGATAAAATTTTGAATAATAAACACATCCTTTTAAATTATATATGAAAAAGACCGAGCCGATACGATTAGGGCCCTTGCTTGATTGAACCTAAAGGTAAGGTTTTTCAACGTGCGCATGATGGTGATGGGAAAACTGGAGACACTGGACGCAGAAGAAATGGCGAGCATTGCGGACCCTCTGATCCGAACCTGCCACCGACCCTCCCTCCGTATCAAACCCCACATTTTTCCCTACCACATATACTCGTCCTCTCCTTTACAAATCTCATTCTCGGGGTACCCCAAGAAGAGGCAGCGGAGGTGGAAGGGGACAATCGTTAGAGGGCATTCCGGAGCTCAGTTAAGCTTATAACTCCATCCCTGTCTCTCTGTGTAGCCATCATCAGTTCAAGGAGTACGTTTTTTTTTTTTTTTTTAATAGTCGTTGGGGTTTCGGTTTTTGTTAAATTATAAAAAAATTACTAAATGATAAAGAATTAATGTATTTGGTGGCTGAAATATGTTAATGATGTTATAAGGCAACCAAGAAAAAATAATCCTGCGACCTCCTTTAAATTAATCTAAAAAAATTACCAATTCATCATTATTAAAAAAAAAATAGAATTACTATTATGCACCGGGACTAAAACTGAATAGTTGGCAATCATAGTTCCACCTTAACTAACTCAATTTTCAGAACCAGAGATTTTTGGTTGTAACTAACTATCGTCCTGTATTGAGAAGGTTGAATTCAGTTAACGCAAGAGTATATTTTTGAAAATACTCGGAGTAAAATAATATTGATGGCTGATAATATTTTGGACGAACGTTCGTCATACTTACTATATGTCGATTTCTTATACCAATTGCATTGTGTGTTAGAAGTGACGTAGTAATGCTTGTTTTGTCAAACTTGCAGCTGGCCATGCCAGTTTCATGGTTATCTCGATTTTTCCCTTGATTTCCTTCATAATAAAATTCATAATTCTAACTTAATGCTGTACGTCTTCGGATCTCTAGTTTAATTGAATGTCGTAAGTGCTTTCAAATTGAAGCGGTGGATGATATAAGAATATTTTATTTGAAAGAGATTGTTTTGTGCTTAAACATCAAACATGTATTGTAATATATATATATATATATATATATATATATATATATATATATATATTAAAATAATAAATTTATTTTATATAATTAAATTGTTTACATTAACTTATCTCAATTTAAATATAAAATTATAATAACTCATTACACTGTCTTAAAATTATAATGATTAAGTGTATTTTAAAAATTATAGATTTTTTTCAAAAGGTTCATTATATTGGATATAATTGTATTACTATCATCTAAACTATTAATTCATTATTAAAAAAGACATATGTTAAACTCACTATTTTCTATAACGAAGTGAATTTGAAATGTCACTTATACTAGCAATTGCACCATCATGAGATGTTGCAAAGGAAACCCCCTAAGATTCTTAAAGAGATCCAATAGTTGTTAAGAGAGATATTGTAGTGATTTTGGTCAATTTTAGTAAAGGCAGGAAAAAAGATTGTGCCCTGTCCCAATTTGTATTTGTTATTAAAAGCAAAGTTATAGAAAAAAGCATGTTTAAAAGTATAGAAAAGGAGAACAAAGTCATAGTTTAAGAAGGCGATGTTTTGATAATTATTGGTGTATAAAATATCATCTTAAAACAAATAGCTATCTACTCTTGTGATTTTGGTCAATTTTAGTGAAGGAAGGAAAAAAGATTGTGCCCTGTCCCAATTTGTATTTGTAATTAAAAGCAAAGTTATAGAAGAAAGCATGTTTAAAAGTATAGAAAAGGAGAACAAAGCCATAGTTTAAGAAGGCGATGTTTTGATAATTAATGGTGTATAAAATACCATATTAAAGCAAATAGCTATCTAATATTTCAACATTTGTGTTCTAACTTCTGTCATAATCTTTCAAATCAAGGAAAAGACAAGTATACGTATAACTTGGAAAATCAAAAGCAATAGTCATCTCAAACAAAGGATGAAAAAAATCATATCCTTCAATTAGTGAATAAGACCATGTATAAATAGGCTAATACAATGTTCCATACCATGCCTTAAAATAACAAGGCAATATTGGTATCCCCTACTCGGGCAAAGGAAATTATGGATAAATCAAACCAATTGTTCTAAGCTTTGTCCTTTGTCACTTGTAGCACTGTATATACAACTGCCTAATGGTATAATATTTATTGTTTGCCACTCTAAACCTTGCATAGCATTTGGATCATTTACTAGCATCTTAAATGAGGGTTCCATTTTGGTGGAGAAGATTATCAGATTCCCATTCAGGATGCCAAAGAAAAATCTAACAGCTACGCTCCCAGTCAAAGGCAAAGGGACTGTTTGCCATGAATTGTCCACAACATTGAAAACTGCCAACTTCCTTTCATTCTTCCATTCTATACAGAAAAGCTCCCTGTCCAAAACAACATGAGCAACAACCATAACACACCCATTTTTCATTTTTGTCCAAGTATGGATTTCAGGACCATAAACAAAAATACACCTTGAATGTCCTATGTTGAAGCTTCAATGGCCACCCATGACATACAACCTTCCTTCAAGGCCACAAGTAAAGCAACCTCACATGGACCTTCTTAAACTCCCAACCTTATTTAAGAAACAAATGAGTGGTTTTTCACCTCTTTCTCCATGACCACCAACCACATAAACAAGGTTGTTGACCTTTGTGCAAGTATGACCACCAACCACATAAACTATGGCTTTGTTCTCCTTCGTCCAAGTATGGATTTCAGGACCATAAACAAAAATACACCTTGAATGTCCTATGGTGAAGCTTGAATTGCCACCCATGACATACAACCTTCCTTCAAGGCCACAAGCAAAGCAACCCCACATGGGCCTTCTTAAACTCCCAACCTTGTTTAAGAAACAAATGAGTGGTTTTTCACCTCTTTCTCCATGACCACCAACCACATAAACAAGGTTGTTGACCTCTGCGCAAGCAAATTCATAGCGTTCTACCTTCATGTTTAGAAGCTCACTCCACCCACACTCACCAGCAATGTAAATGTTTCAATAAAGGATTTTTTATGAAACAACAGAAAAAAAAAAAAAAAATAAAAAAAAATAAAAAAAAATAAAAAAAAAAAAAATAATAAAATAAAAAAAAAAAAAATAAAAATAAATAAATAAATAAATAAATAAATAAATAAAATAAAATAAAATAAAAAATGAGAATACACATAGAACGAATTGTAGGAAACCAAATAAACTATTCCAAAAGGTTTGAACTTTGAACATGATGCATGTCTGTAGTGTATTAGACTCTGCCAATATTCTACTCTCAACTGATCAAAACTGATGTTTATGGACTTTTCAAATGAGAGTTAATTTATACTAAAGGGTGTATGCTTAACATTCAATGGAGTCAGACCTAATGCAGTTACAAAATGGCAGAATAATGTACATGTTCAATGCAGAGTCATACATATAAACATTTGCTGAAGCCTTAGCAGTACCAGGATCATCATCAAACAAACCATCCATGACCAAAAGTTTTCTATCAATCACAACATAACCGAATCCTGTCTTGATGGGACCAGGAATTGGTGGAAGTGATTGTCATTTACCATGAACAGAATTAAGAACCTGCCAATGTGTTTTTTCAGCATCTGCGTCATTTTTTAGTATATAAATCCATTCTTCCACAATTACTGCCATTTTTCTCACCACATAGAATTCTTGGCTATGAAGGAATTTCCTCCATAGCTTGGAAATAAACCCAAAAGACTGGAAAAAAATGCGCGGCATGAGGGCCAAACAATGCTTAGCAGCATCATCTGGTAGCCCTGGAAAAAGAGCAGATTTAGGCTCAATATTACATTTCATGCCATTTCATGCCATTTGCTGGTATTGTATTTTGGCGGATCGAAGAGCTGATATAAATTCTAGTGGCATGGAGATTAGGTTTTTTCTTCAATATTTTGCAGGTTGTAGCCACTTGCAACATTTTGCAATGTTTCTTAACTCGTCATGAAGAGACCCTTCTAATGAGTGTTCCTGGCATCCCACTTATGACCAAATAATTCTTTAAAGGGGGGACACCAAATTGCAAGGGTTGTTTGGTTAGAAGGGGGACAACAAATTGCAAGGGTTGTTTGGTTAACACAGATCACTCAATTCGTTTACCCGACATTGTGAACCTCGATCATAGACAAAGAACTCCTAAATGGAAATATTTATATAAGGTCTTACTTTAACATACATCAGCTACCCCTCTCCCCAATAAAATTAACCAATGTTAGTAATCACTATTATCTGTAGCAGATGAGTTTCAAAGAGGCTCAAAAAATCCCCCACTCATAGGAATTTTATAGGACCACGGTTTAACGAATACCAAGAAATGGGGGCTTCCCCTCTGTATCACTAAAGATATTTTAATCTCAAGCCCATTAAGAGTCAATTCCATTCCATATGCAGCCCTGGAATTTCTTCTTGTAAATTTACATTTACTTGATATAAGCTCATGATGCCATAAAATTTTATTGGGGACACACATTTCCTTCTTATCTGGAAAAATACCACCAAGAAATGAACTCAATTGCACATTAAGTAACTTTGATCTTTCACAAAAACTTCTGAATAAGCATAAAACAACAAAATACTGCCAGAAGCATAATCACAGGGTAAGGAACACACCGTTAAGAGCCATGAAATAGTTGTAAATTTTCACCTCCTATGCCAGCCATGTTACAGATGTGTCAAATACAACTAAAAAAGAAAATCAAACATTAAAGCATATGTAATCATTAATCTTCATATCTATAGAGAGAGAAGAACAACATTTTCAGTTCCTCATACAACACATAGCAGAAAGCAGTGCCATATATAAGACAAATGATACCAATTGTAATACCCTTGACCATTGCATGAGACCAATGAAGCCAAAACCCAGAGAAAAGACACCGTTCCTTACTCGTCTTCCAAAATCAAGCATTAGAGTCACAAGCTTTCTTGGTAGTTAGAATTCTATTCAAATATGAGGGTTGTGTGAACTTCATTCATATATAGATAAATATGTATATCCACATGAGCAATAAGAACAACATTTTTAGTTCATCCTGCAACATATAACAAAAAGCAATGGCAGATAGAAGACAAATGATACCAGTTTTGTTACACTTGACCTTTAGATGAGACCAACAAAATGAAATGCCAGAGAAAAGACACTCTTCCTTATTTTAATTTATCTCCCAAAAGGAAACATCAGAGTTACAAGCTTGCTTGATCCTTTGAATTCTATTCAAATATGATGTTTGTGTGAACTTTATTCCAATCTCAATTCAATACCTCTAGCAAGAGCTGTTACTAGAGTAAAATTAATTATTTTTATATTCTTTTAATTTGAATTTTGATCTTGATCACACAAAGCTCACCACTCAAATGAAACTCCATGCCTCACAAGGTACCCACACTCTCACCATGGATTGAGAGATCTGCGTCAGCTGCTAATTTATTTACAATCGCAATGTATCGAATCATTTTGTTCATAATGATCCCAGAGATCCATGGTGTTTCCAAATCATCCCTACCCAAAACAATCCAACCTATGTGACCAAATTTGACTGAGAGACCTTTTTCTTGTTATGTGTCCATTTCCTTTCCTTTCTTGACACTACATTAGTACAGAATTAATGAATTCTATACGCATAATATATGCAGATTTGGGATTCACAATTCTTATCTCTTGAAACCCTCTAGCCCCCTTTCTAGTTTCATTACCATTTTTAGTTTCCTCTTTCTCATTCTTCGTAGCATAAGATCTAACAAAGCTATCTCAAAGAAGAGGATTGGTATGCCCTGTATTCCTATGTATATCCTGAGAGAAAGCATGCCTTACACGTTCCAGGTCTAGCATAGACATGCCAGACCATTTTCTCCGCAACCTTTTTCTAAAGGTCGGTTCCTATCTTTTGAAGTAAAACCAATGAACCCAAAGAAAAAACTGAAACTCTGATACATAACATATTTCCAGTAGTAAAATAGATTTAAGAAAGTAAGTGCATTACTCATATTTATTCCCAAGGGGGAAAAAATCTATAACCAAATCCATTTCCTACACACTGAGAGCTTAGCCCACATCAAAACCTTGCAAAATAACAATAGATGGTTAGCATGAAGCTCTAGATCTCTAAACCATTGGAATATTGTTGAATACCCACTAAAACAATGCACAAAAGTGGATCAGGATCTCCTGACCTCATGCATTACCAATTTATGAAGAATCCAACAAAAAAGTATTAACTTATATCTATTTTATGAATCAACCCAAAAAACAATGTTTTGTCCAGACAACAGAGAAATGGGCTCTAATGATCCAAATCTCCCTCTGTCTCTTCATTATGGAAATTAATCTATATACACCAAAACAATACACCAAAGAAACATTGAATGAAGGATCACAGATCACATACCTCTTCCTCAATGCCCCCAAATTAACTCCTGCAAGGAAAAATTAGGAGCTAGTCATCGTGCATATAATAGACGTTGAAATGAAGCAGAGAATGATGGAAATAAAATCCGAATTGGGAAAATTTATATAGCACATTGAAAGCACATTGAATTGGGTTTCTGAAAGCCCATGGTTCTTTAAAGTCTCTCCAATTGAGGGTTTTGTCTTATTTAATTTTCTTAAATTAAAGAAATACATAATATTGATAATAAAACTGGTTAATAATTATTGAACTAATTCCTAGATCACCTTACCAGTTCTATAAAAGTGTCAAAATTAAATCATCCCTAAATACCTAAAATCTGTGGGATTCTTTGGCCAGAGGGGCACCATCTATTCTAGGGGTTTGCAAGAGTAGTGGATAAAGTATATGTATATCTTGAGAGAAAGCAAGCCTTACACATTCCAGGCTTAGCATAGACGTGCCAGACCATTTTCTCCGCAACTTTTTTCCAAAGGGTGGTTCCTATCTTTTGAAGTAAAACCAATGAACCCAAAGAAAACACTGAAACTGGGATACATAACATATTTTCAGTAATAAAATAGATTTAAGAAAGTAAGTGCACTACTCATTTTTATTCCCAAGGGGGAAAAAAAGCATAACCAAATCCATTTCCTACACACTTAGAGCTTAGCCGATATCAAAACCTTGCAAAATAACAACAGTTGGTTACCATGAAGTTCTAGATCTCTAAAACGTTGGAATACTATTTAACACCCACTAAACCAATGCACAAAAGTAGATCAAGATCTACTAGCCTCATGCATTACCAATTTAGGCAAAATCCAACAAAAATGTATTAACTTATATTTGTTTTAAGAATCAAACCAACAAACAATGGTTCGTCCAGACAACAGAAAAATGGGATCTAACGATCTTAATCTCCCTCTGTCTCTTCATTACAACAATTAATGTGTATACACCAAAGAAATATGCCAATGAAACATTCAATGAGGGATCAAAGATCACATACCTCTTCCTCAATGCCCCTAAATGAACTCCTGCAAGGAAGAATCAAGAGCCAGTTATCATGCATATAATGGATGCAAAAATGAAGCAGGGAATGATGGAAATAAAATCCGAATTGGGAAAATTTATATAGCACATTGAAAGCATGTTGAACTGTGTTTCTGAAAGCTCGTGGTTCTTTAAAGTCTCTCCAGTTGAGGGTTTTGTATTCTTTAATTTGCTGAAATTAAAGAAATACATAATATTGATAATAAACATGGTTAATAATTATTGAACTAATTCCTAGATCACCTTACGAGTTCTGTAAAAGTGTCAAAATTCAATCGCCCATAAATACCTGAAATCTATGGGCTTCTCTGGCCAAAGGGGCACCATCTCTTCCAGGGGTTTGAAAGAGTATAGGATAAAGTCTCTCCAGTTGAGGGTTTTTTCTTCTTTAACACTGAAGCTGGTGGCGTAGCACATGCAAGATTTGGGGTCCATAAATATGTAGTGCATCTTCTCCTTCATCGTCAACTGGAAAAAATATCGCCCAATTCACATCTCATTTTCCATGGTGGATTCTGAAAGCCCATGGTTCTTCACCTGCAATTATCAACATCACATTACTTGATGTGAACAGATATCGAACTGTAAGATAAAATGATAAATGAGATGCTGCAATTGTATAAAAATTACTAAGAAGAAGCCCGAGTCTCGACATGCCTTGCCGATTGCTTCCACCGTCGTAGATCGCCCCGCGCCATCGAGCTCTGAAAGGTCTAGCAGGGGGATTTGATGTTCATGAGAATCAATGACAAGACACTCATCTAGGGACTTGAGGTAAATCTGAGGGACAGTGCAGCTACCATTTTTGACTAGATCTTTGACTCCTCTCTAATGAAGACGGTATTGTTATTTTTCTTGAAGCGTTTGTTGGTGAGGGTTAAGAGAGTCAGGAGGCAAATCAGTGGACGCCATATGTCGATCACTGTACAATTTAATGAAGGAGAGAAGAGAGACATGATTCTGGTTTGCAGAGCTCGTTCCAGATCGAGCATGAAGCAAATTACTGTCGCAATTGTGGCAACAGACAAGCTATCATTACCCTAACAGAGCCCAAGCACATCAGGATCGTCTGATTCCACATAGCCAAATCTACAACTGAGCAGAAAAACCTTGTAGGAAACTAAATATTTGCAACTACTTTTGCCTTTTCATCCAACAGTTAAATATGTTTTAATCATCTAACATATAATCTAACAGTTTCAGGTTATGACATGATGCACACAACAGAGTTGTATTCAAATAGTGATGCCTTATGGCATAATAACTCTTCATTTACATTTATCTAGAAAGTCTAAATTCATGATTTCTATATAAAGAAGTGAATTTGAAATGTCACTTATACAACCCTTCATTTACATTTACCTAAAAAAATCCTTCTTTCATGCAACCACTTTTTCTTCCCTCTAAATCAGAAGTTCAGAGGAAAAAGAAGGCTAATAGGATGTAACAAAAGAAAATTAATACATTAAGCTTCACTTGAATTAAAAAAAAACTAAGTAAAGGGAATTGGTACTGTAGGAATAACACACTATGATTTAAGATCACACAACACAAAAACAAACAATATTTTTCTTTAGCGAAGGAACATATAAATACATAGGTAATGAGGTATAAATAAAAAAGAATTATTATTATTTTAATTATGATGTAAATTTGAGAAACATTTATTTAATATAATATAAATATATATGTAAGATTAAACTTTTCATAAGATCAAATAATTTTTTTTTTAATATAGTGAGATGTTTCTTTTTATTTTTTTAATTTATTTAAATATTTGATATTTTTAAATTTATTTAAATATTTGATAAAAAATAAAATAAGATTAGCTGGTTTTTTATTTCAATTTAAGCTAGAGGTACGGTGATTGAATTTTATTTTTTTATATGAATATATGTATAGATTGAATGCATAGAAAATATGGTCGGCATATTTTTAGTTTTCGAGAGTCTTGAACAATTGTGCTTTCACTTTCTGTTTCGTGTTCTGCATTGAAAAATGGTTTAATAAATATTTGAATGAAATCTATTTGAAATGACGGTGGTATGGGTGTTTCATTCCACGTGACTGTCGTGTAGCCATCGTGTAGTCATCGTAGGTTTCATGGATGGGCGGCTATTGATTTCATGGCACTGCGAGTAACCATTCTACCCTCCCGCCATTCTCCTCCACAAACTATCGGAGAGTCGTTGAAAATCTAAAATTTTTTGGCTCATCCAAACGTTTGGCATCCTCCATTATAAAACGTCCATCGGTTTTCCATGCATTTCAATAGTTTGCATGTTCAAAAATCCAAATTAGCTTTCGACTCCGGGTGGATGTGGATTACCTTTCGATTGCTACAGCTCAGATCGTTGCTCTTCGATCAAACTTAGTTGTTGGTACAATTAATATTATATATTCCTATCGATTGGGTTTGTATGGTACTCTTTGTAGTGAGGCCTTAAGGATAAGCGGTATTGTGACTATGATTGAGGATGGTCATGACCTTTCCATTAGGCTCACAATATAAAATGGACCTTATTCGCATATTTTCAAGTTATAGAGGCTTTACTTTAAGTTTCAGTCCCACGAGTTCGATTGATATGTGACCGAGTTGTAGTGGGCGTGCCTATGTGTGACGGGCGCATGTATTGACAAACTCGGTTAGTGTGACCACTTGATGCGGCATCCCACGATGTGCGACGGTAATGGGTGCACATAACAGACGTGTCGTATAGGCAGGGGTTTGCCCCTTAGTGAGCCATAGTGTGCACTGTGGACGAGTGAATCGGGTTGAGTAGCAGACAAGGTGTGTGCATTGTGGATGGGCGAGTTGGCGACTTGGGCGAGAGCGAGCCGGGCAACCCGTCTTGGGCGCCTTAGTGGGCACATACCTGAGACAAGTGACATGACCATGTTCAACGTTCATGTAGATTTCGGTGAGTGGGAGGCACAAACCGACTCGAGAGGCAAAAAAGTTATCATATGGGAAGCGATGTGTTATAATGGAGGGGCTGGCGTATTACAACGTGCAGAATGTGGTAGGTTCGACCATGGAGGAAGCCAACTAACACGACACAGGGAAGAAAAATGCTACTTTAGTTTAGTCCCTCCGTCCGCAAGGAGGAGCTTCCGTGCAACCCTCCTCCGCGTAAGCTTTTTCCTACAAGGACGTTTTCTATGTGCAACAATCCAAGAAAGCAGCTCCTGAGGCTCCCAGAGCCTCCATTAGAGGAATTTTGAGGTTTAAAATGGGCCTCCTAAGAAAATAATAAAATAATAGCTAAACAAAAAAAAAAAATATTAATTTGCAATTCACTTTTTTCACCTCAATCCATGTAACCATAGTGAAATTCAATTCAAAAGTTGTATCAAAATAAAATTAACAAAAAACTTGTATTGATGTGACTATAAATAACAATGATATTTTCAAGAAAAAGTCATTAGCATTGAACAACTAATGCATTTTTCCTTTGTACATAAATAACTTAAAATAAAACATAAATATAAATTTATAAATTCTTAATTATATTATATTTTATTAATTAATTAATATTTATATTATTTAAATTGTATAATAACATGTAATTAATATACTATATAAAAATAATATAATACAATATAGTGAATGTATAGGGATATGCATAGTTTCTTTCAAGAAATATGAAATGACAATAATATATTTTTATTCAAAAAATGTGAAATGACATTTATTATAAGTACTTTACTTTGACTTTAAAAGTACTTAGAGTGCTACCATGGTTAACCATGAGTTTTTATCTACCATTGAGGATGTGACAAGTAAGTAACTTTAACTCAAGCAATGCCACCTCAACCATCATGGATGATGTCATCCCCTAAAATGTGGTTGGTTCTCATAAAGTGAATTTTGATTGTACATTTTCCTTAGGAGGCCCATTTTAGACCTCAAAATTCCCCTAATGTCTAGCGGACAAAATGGAAGACATACCAGAATTGAAATATCCCACCCTACATTAGATGATCAGTTTCAACAGTATGAAGAAAGAGCCATAATTTGCAGCTTCAATAGATTATGACCACGCTCAGCAGATCTCTATCAATGGGTTCACATTACTTCGACCAATAACACCCAGATTTTCTTCTGCTCAAAGAGTTTCTTCATAGCCCTGTTCACTTTCGAGGAGGACTACCATAAAGCTCTAACACGAGGACCTTGGTTCTGGGGAAAACCCGGGCTATTCCTCACACCATGGTTCCCTGACTTTGATCCCTCCATGACCATCATCACCAAGATTCCTATTTGGGTCCAGCTCCCAAATTTACCAGCCCCTTTATTGCACTATTCTGTCTTTCAAGGAATCGGAAATACTCTAGGCCAATTTCTAGCAATGGACACCTCCAGGGGGGGAAACAAGCATACACACCTTCGACAAAATATGTGCAGTAATAGACATTAGCAAAGCACTGCCAGATCAAATCATTCTCAAAGTGGGAGACTTCCATTGGACACATTCCCTGGATTATGAGAACAACGCCTTCAGATGCTGTCGTTGCCACCATACAGGACACCTCGAGAATTCATGCTCCTCCTTCCTGGCCCAAAAGAAGAAGAGCATCCACAAATCAAACTCCAAAATTTGGGAGCCTTGTGTCCCTCTGCCCATGGATGACATTGAATCCTTCAGCTTGGATGAGGAAGAGATCGATGCAAATGCGAAGGTCGCAAAGAAATAAAAGGAGATGACTTCGGGCAACCTTGATATGCCCACTAGTACCCTGAATGCACAAAAACATTCTCACGAAACCTCCTCCTCATATTCGAATAAGGAGCCCTCTCCAAGTGGTTCTAGCCCAACAATTCCAGGATGGGTAGGTCAAAGATTTAAAAAATAATGGAAAGAAATGTCGTATTGAGGAAATCACCCACTCGAGGTAGTTTCTAGTGTTAGTCTTCTAGCTCCTATTTCATTTTGTCTATATCTCTCGCTTCTCTCTTGACTGCTCGATGGGAACGAGGTTGAATGTTCTACATTTCTGGTCCCTTCTTATCTACCTTCTATTGTTTATAAGTCATCTTGTACTATACGCTCTTTTAATAGAAATAGACTAATTTAGCAAAAAAAAATAAAGGTGAGAGTGGAGGAGTTAGGATATTATCGAACTCGTTTGGAAACGTATCATAATAAATGTGCCAAATGAGGAAAAGGAAAATTTCAAGGCAAATGATCCTAGGGTGAGTTGGGTTGCAGGCAGGAAATTCGATCTAATCAGCAGACGCATTTAGGTGGATGGGCAGGTTGAGTCAATCGGACGGCAGGTCGCACTGCATGTAGGCCATGTGCCTACAAAGACCTGCGAACTTTGGTGCGCAAGCAGGCTGAAGGTTTGGGTGGAACGTGCAAGTTGGGTGAAGGGGTAGCGCGTATCATTCAGGTTCGTGTAGGAGGGTATGGTTACAACATGTTACATGCAGACAAGTTAGCTTATAGCATGCTACGTGTAGGTTGGGTCATCCAGTGACCTGATTCATGCAAAAGTTTTGAAAGTGACCCAAGTTGTGCAGAAAGTGTTGTGCAGGTTAGGCCGAGTTGGTGGAGCGTGGAGAACGTGTTGTGAAGTGACCAAACTTGGAGTTTCTGAGTTGAGTAGTGGGGGCATGTGGAAGTAGTCAGTTTCATGATTATCGCATGAGTTTGGCAGATTTGGTTAACTCTGCAGACTTAGTTAGTTAGTTGCATGACTTATGTAAAAACTTGTATTTTGTAAAATATTGAACATTGTTATATATTATTGGGCAGACTTTATTAGAGTTTCCCCGCCCAATTATATATGGGTATACTTGTGTTGTTTATAATTTTCGCTACATATTGATGAAAGATTAAATATTGAAAATAAGCGTATTCTATACACTTTCGTATTAGTGAAAAGAAAAATTGTAATGGTGTTGCACCGAATATATGTGATTGAAAGAGTACCAAAAGCATATGGTCATGACACTAGGGAAGCAAAGATAGCAATTAAGAAGCCCTAGCACGCCACTTACGGTAGCCTTGTCATCCATCTAGACAATGCTACCAACGTTGAAATCCTTGTGACTTAGAAGGACAAGCAAGTAGAGATATTCTTGCATGCTAATGTGGAGGACTTGAGAAAGAAGGGTAATATATGCTTTAAAGACAAACAACGGGTAGGGCGGCCAAACATTATACGAAATGAATTGATTTCACTCTAATTTAGCTCAATAAAGCACTCTCCAATGACAATAATAATATCAACACGATCCTGTGCATCACTATTCCAACCGAGCAGAAACCAGGCTTAGGGTGAAGGAATTCGAGGTGGCGTTGGTACATGAAAATAACAAACAACCATTATAAAATCACTGGATAATAAACAACCATTATAAAATGGTATATAAAGATGAATATTATATTCGGTGCAGATTTCAAAATAAGGTGGTTAGTTGTTGATATTAGCAATAATTTTTAATATTATGAATAATAATTTATATTTTACAGAGATTGATATTTTGCATATAATTAAATAGAATTTATCTAAAAATTTTCAATTATCATTGACCTGTATTAGAACAAATAAGCCAAGAATGTATCTATGTCTTGAATCCACAAAGCCAAAAGGCTATTAGAAAAACTTAATTTATGTTTTCACAAAGCAAGGAGAAAGGCCAAATTTTTAAATTCCGCTAAAATGACTACACTACAATTATTTAAAACATTTATTTTTGTTTTATTAATTTAAGAACTTAATTATATTTTTATCATAATTTATGACAAAGGAAATCTAATTACATCGATTGGTGATTTTCGATAATGAACTCCAAGGAAAAATACGATGGGGTAAAACGACATCTCTATAAATCCATATTGTATGAACCTTGTGGTGGAATACCTAAAAATGATTCTAGAAGGGCCTCTCAAAAACTTTTTCAATGCTGGTTTATGAAATGATAATGATGTTAAACCTGGTTTACTCCTGTTTTAGTCCTTTTTCGGTCATTATGATAATATTTTTAAGAAAAGTGGTATAACAACAACATTTTTCTTCCCATATAAGTCAAACAATGTTTATAGAATTTGAATAAGATGCTTAAAAATTGGCACATGTTTTCACTTTTCTAATCAAAGGAACATTGTGATTATTTTTTCCTTCATATAATCGAAAGAACATTGTGATTGTTTTTTCCTTGGTATAATCGAAAGAACATTGTGATTGTTTTTTCCTTCATATGATTTGTGATTAGAAATGAAAAGAGTATTTTAATTATTTACATAAAATTTAATTTTAAATTTTATAATTAAATATTAATATTTTTTAATATTTTTAATTATTATAAATTTTATTTTTAATATATTTAATTTATTGTCGGTTTTTTATTTTTTTTATCATGTACTTTTCTAGTTTAATGAACATTATCCCTCTTCAAAATTTTAAATAAATTTAATGTCTACTAAGGTTACAATGGTCTTCTAATTCTAACCATTTCTCATTAACCAAAACTCTTACTTATAATGTCTTAGCAGGTTGGATCCTTACTAGTTGAAAGAGTCCTAATCATTTAATTATTTAGAAGCACTTTTCATAGGTTATTATTGCTAACCTACCTTTGAGTACATTAACCTATACTCTATTCTTTACATACATTTACATACAATAACCTTTATATATGTTAACCTATACTCTATACCTAACTCTAATTTTTTCATTACCTATAGTCCTAGTATGGTTTGTAATGAAGGTTTTTAATACTCCTCACATAAATCCATTTCACACTTAATATGTGACCCTACCTTAATGACGTGTCCTGCTCAGAACGAACCATGTGGAAGGGGCCATGTGCCCTCATGTGGACTTCACCGGTATTGATGCCACAAATGAACAACTCATTATATCTACAAATAAGAATGGTTAAGAAAACCCTAACGGTTTTACCTGTACTTCTCTTCCTCATTTAGATCATTCCCTGCATGGTTTGTGGTTGTCATGCCTGAGGCAGCCATGCTGCCATAGATCGAACCTTCAACTCGATTTCCAGAGCCACTGTACCTTGATTCCTCTTCAAAATTGACCCTTTGTGAGTTTAGTATGCTCACTATGGAAAAACAATTGTGCTGCGCAGAGCATTTCTTCGGCATGGCTTCAAAGGTAAGGGTTTTACAAAGATTTCCACATGTTTTCTTGTTGGCATGATTGCATAGTTGTAATTTTTTTTAAATCCCAAAGATCGAATCCTAATGTCGATTTGTTTGTGTTGCGGAGAAACCCATAACGCAGTCAACCTCAACATTCACCTCAGGTAACCTCTATTCCACATTTTCCTTTATTTTATGTATTTGATTTTCATTATCTTTGAAATACATATCTTGGTGTGGGTTCTTCACTTACGTAGAAAGGAATCCCTCTATTTCTCTACGTTTCATTTTAGTAAAGACTTCTCCCTTGTTTCACAACATTTCAGTGAAAAATAATTGGGTTAAGTTTGGAAGTCATCCGACCCCTTTTCCTTAAATATGGGTAAGTGTTCGTAATGCATTCTGGTTTCAGATTTTACACCCTTATACAATATTCAGATTTTGGGTTATGTATATTTCGTATAGTATTTTAGTCATGTGTTTAGTATGGCTTCCACCCCCAGAATTGCTAGGTTTAGCACTATGCATTTGATATGTTGTTGATTTGGAGTTCTTCTCCCTATTTGACTTCTTTCTTGATTTCTGTGTATTGGATATGTTAGTCGAGGTATTAGAAACCTCTCTTCCATTTGAATTTGAATAGTTTTTTGTATGTAACCGAGAATATGAATTTGAATAATTTATATTCTTTCAATTAAGTCTCATTTTAGCTATAGTGGTGTTTGAAATTTAAATGTTTCTGTTGCACTTGGCCATTATGCCCATACGCAGTTAGGTTTGATTCAAAGTTATGTGAGTACACTCACCAGACTGTAGAATAATCTCCTCTTTATTTTTTCCTCCACGTTGGTGTGTACAATTAAAAAAAGAGTATTGGTGTCTTATGTAGGTTGCCACCTACAAAGTAGCAAAGGGGATTGGTGTCTCATATAGGTCGGTGGTTAAAAAGTATAGTAGAAGGGATTGATGTAACAATAGGCTAGTGCCTACAAAGTGATGTAATAGTAGGTTGGTTCCTACAAGATATTTCATATAAAGAAGTTTTGTGGTTCTATTCTAGAAAGTATTCCATGTATTTCTTTTGTTACTTGTTAAATTTATGATATTTATGTTTTATGATGTTTAAATGTTTAAATAAGTAAAAAATTTCATTATATTGATTCAACCCCACTTTTAGTATAATTGTGAATACCATATATACCTCATATTTGCACCATTAAACCATACATAGGTTGATGAATTCCCATTCTCCTTGTGAGGTGTGCCACCATAATATCCATAAGAAGAATGTTTAATGCTATGAGGGTGCTTGTGAAGTGTCCACTGGTAGTCATTATTGGTGTGCAATGGCTATGTCCCCCCCCCCCACCCCCCCGCCCCCAAGCTGCCCCCTTCCAATTACCCCTTCTAACAAACACCACAATTGATCCTTCAATGTTAACGTAATAATATTTTTGATATTATCCTTTCATTTCAAAATAACATCCTCCTTTACCTCAAATGATCTAGCCAAGATTAAGCATCCTAATTCCATCCTTGCTTGAGTCAAAGTTCAATGTTTTGGCTAGGGATAGAAGAAATTTTAAGAATTTCCTTTTCCTCCACCTTGCCTAAATTCTTGTTATATATAAGATATATAGTCACACCATGACTAGGAGAAGAGGAAAGGGTGTATTTCCTTTCATATTGAGACTGTAGGTTAAAAAAATATTTTGGATCTATTCTATTTTCCTACACAACTCTTTAGATATACTCAATCCCCACACTCACATCCATATAAAATAAAAATATAACGATGAGAGCTTGAAAGAGAAAATTATTTTAATCTCATGTCCAATGATTGCTTATAATTGTTTTCAAGCACATAATATGTTTTCCATCTTCCATTAAGAATTTTATTAATACTTTAATTATATTTGAGCTTATGATAGATATTGATTCCAAGATATTTGTATGAAGGAACTTCCTCGAAATTGTTGTTGTTATCGTAAAATATCATATGTCATCATTCTATATTTAATTATCATTTTTTTTTGCTAATGTTAACATTAATACCCATATTAAGATAGAAATCTTCGACTCTTAGTTTCTTTTCATGATTGCAATGACTCCTTGCCAAAAGAACAATATTATGAGCATAAGAAGAGAGTTATAACTATACAATTGGATGTGTTGCCAACACACCCTAGATCTTCCAAATGCTATTTTAGCTTATCAACATATATATAAAAAAAAGGAATGGTATAGTGGACACCATCGCTTGAATCTCTTGTTTTAGTTAATTTCTATAGACCAACCCTTTCTAGTTCTAAACATGTAAATAAAATTCTTATACAACATTTTCACAAAAAACCTCAACTCAGTAAGAACTATTATTTATTCCATCCCCTTCCATAGGCTTTTCTTTGGAATGGTGTCAAAATATTTTATGAAGTCAATGAAACAATGGGAGAGATCAAGTTTATTATTTTGGCACTCCTCTACAATTGTCCTTAGAGTAACAAGGTGGTCCATATTTGAATGATGTCTCCAAAACCTAACTTGACCTTTAGTTTTTTTCATCATAACTTTCTAGCTATAGGATAATCTTCTTTTCCAAAATGATTCCATGCAACTTGGCTAAAATATGTCTAATCATAATGGTCCTAGAATTAGAGAGCACTTTTATCCCCACATGTAAGGATAAGTACAATGAGGATATGCATCCAATGCTTAGGGAAGACTTTCTTCACTAACAAATTGAAGAGCTTGTGTATGCGAGAGATGAGGATAGGCCATCCTATTTCAAAAAATCTATCATGGTAGCTTTCAATGTCCTTAGCCTTCTTACTTGTGAGTTGTCTAATCCCAAATTCTGTGCCTTCCAACAAAAAAATTTCATCCTCTATAGGGGAATTCAAAACGGTGTCCTTAGCATTACGAGATTCTTAAGTAAGGATTCTAGTCCTTCAAGAGAAAGAAATTATTTTCTCAACATTTACAAAATATATTTTTCATATAAAACTTTCTAAAATCCTATTTAAATAAGTGCAACAACTTTTATTATTGTATATCTATATAAATGAAAAGAAATATAAATAATATGTTTCTTTGAAAAATATAAATAATATGTTTTTTAAGAGAAAAGAACAGATTTATTTTTAAATAATCAATATATTTATATGTATAATAATAAAAATATTAAAAAATATAAAAAAATAGTGAGAAAATTTAACAAATGAGCATATTCACTTTACAACACGAAGATCAGAAAATGTTAAACTTATATGAAAGGGGCAAATCAACCCTTAACCTTCACAAACATCGCAAAATTATATGACAAAGTGAGCAATATTCAAGCCTGGAAACTTTATCAAACTTCGAAATGACATAATTTGAAACTATAACATCGATAACTTCAAAACTCTAAACCAAGAATTCAGATAAAATTTATGAAAATTGGAATAATTTGGAGTAAGAAATTAAGCGCGATTTGGAATGTGAAACAAACAGAATGGCATAATTGAAGATTTCAGACCAAATTTCTGAACAGTTATAATTTTGTCCATAAAGAAAACCTTATTCTAAACAGTGTTTACATGTCTCAACTCCAAGGATTCGGACAACGAATTACCACGACCTTGCTCACTGTCAACTTTTGTCTCGACAGACGACGGGGATCGATAGACCACTATCTCCCTTGTGGCTTGCTCGCTGCTCTGTATATACATCTATTATTAATCTTGAAGGATCAGGACCATCGCTTGATTGAACCTAACGGTAAGGGTTTTCAACAGCAGTCCGCATGACGTGCGCATGATGGTGATTGGAAATCTGGAGACACCGGACGCACAAGAAACGGCGAACATTACGGACCCTGTGATGTGGACTCGCCACCGAACCTCCCACCCCCATTTTTTCCAACCCTACTACATATACTCGTCCTCTGCTTCACAAATCTCATCCTCGGGGTACCCTATTTTAACGCTTCCGCTAAACATAAAAAGCTGTAGATTTCATTATGTGGGTATTTATCATTCATTAATCGGTAACTGGATGACATCTCGTGGATCCGGAAGGGATTCTGCTGAATTTATGGGCGCGAAGGAATTTCCGGTTAAGTTTTCCCAATATAGCAGCTGCACTATTAGGGTTAAGAAGGTCATGTCGAAACGAGAACTGGAACCCTTTCTTTCGGATCGCCGTATGGGGGAAATCAGTGTTGCTTCAGCTTCACCCTAAAGTGGCTAAAGAAGATTACGGTGCCACAGGAGGAGGCAGCGGTGGTGGATGGAGACGATGTTCGAGGGCATTCCAGAGCTCAATTAGGCTTATAAGCCCATCTTTGTCTCCCTATGTAGTCATTAACATGATTGCTGTTATACACCCGGACTGAAACTGAATAGTCAGCAATCATGATTACTCCTTAACCTAGATGGTGAGATCTAGATATGTATTGATAACGTTGAATTCAATAAACGTAACAATATATTTTTGAGAAAGCACAGAGTAAAATAATATTGATGGCTGATAATGTTTTGGACGAATGCTGGCTGTTCTTATCATGTGTCGATTTCTTATAATAATTGCATTGCCTGTTAGAAGGTGAGGTAGTAAAACTTGTTTTGTCAAATTTATAGCCGGGCATGCCAGTTTCATGCTTCTCTCGATTTTGGCCATGTTCCACTTCATAATATAATTCACATTTCTCGGTTAAAGTGACGCGTCTTCGGATTTCTATTTGGAGTGATCTTAATAATTTATTCGATTCGTATTCAAAAGAACCTATCAAATTTAAGTATCATAAGAAAAAGGCGTTATTTTATAGTTAAGTATCAAACATTTTCATTTTTATTTTAAAATATTATATATATATATAAAAAGAGGGTTCTTGTTTCTAGGTGTATGTATGTATTAAGCTTAATGTTAAATTCAAATTTTATATTGCATTATATATATATAAAAGAGGGGTATTTGTTTCTAGGTGTATGTATGTATTAGGGTTAATGTTAAGGTTATATATATATATAAAAGTTTATTATTCGATCAATTTTCAAATATATTTATAACATTTTTATTTTTCATTTTAAGAAAAAAAATTAATTAATTCATATAATTAAAAATTTTAACATCAGTTTATATATATAAAGCTATAATAATTCAATGCTATCTTTTATTTAAGAATTAGAAAATTATTATTATTTTCTTTCATATATTTTTAAAAGTTATATATATTTTTAATAGTTGATTTAGATACAATCACACCGGCTAAAATCTTATTCGTCTCTTAAAAATAGTTTAATGAAGTGAATCTGAGATATCATTTATATAATTTCTTTTATATTATATGGAAAATGATTCCTTTGCACAAATACATTTTATTCTATAGAAATACAAGTCAAGAGGAAAGAGAAGATCTATCAATATCTTCTAAAAGACAAAGGATATCAATCTCTTCCAAATCTCATCTTCGAGGCTTAAGGTGTAGGAATTGTACATTTTTCTTCCATAAGAGTAACTAGAGAAAAGAAGATTGGAGCCAAAGTTGGGTGGAGACAAAGTTGAAGTATAGATATTAATGGTTTTAAAACAAAATCTACTAAAATTGTGTTGAAAAAAAAAAGCTATATGGAATCACTAGCTGATAAAATTAAGTTTTGAATGTAACCATGTTGTTACTTCATGTATGAAGGCAATATAAAGATTAAAAGGAAATTCCAACTTTAGTGGAATTATGAAAAGAAAATTCCAAGAATAATTTTAGTGGATTTAGTTTTTTTATTGAATCATAATTTTGTGAAAAAAAAAATAGAAGAATTAGATGTAATTTTTATTTACTTTTCAAATTTAAAAAATATAAATATAAAATATTAATTATAAATTATTTTTATCAACAATATAAATATGTATAGAAAAATGTAAATATAAAATTAATTAATTTAGATATTTTTTCAATTTAAATAAAAAAATTATAATTAAATAACCAAATATATTATTTAATAGTATAGATACTATACTATTATGAATGAAGAGCAATGCATAGTGGTTAATGATTATAGTCAACTAAGGTCATCCTTGCTAATTCATTATTAAGATTTAAAATTGTTTAATAATTTAGTAAAAAAAAATTCGGTAATAATCACATGCAAAAGAACGAGGTCGATGCGTTTTGAACCAACCAGTGTGGTTCATCATCAGGACTATGTGAGAGATCAGATCCAGACAATAAGTATAAATAGATGTAGAAATGGCTCAACTAGCCGTTAGGATAACGGCTAGTTTGACTTAGAAAAAGTAAAAATTCCATTATTTATTTATTTAATTTATTAATTAATTTATTTATTTATATTTTTAATTAATTTATTATTATTATTTTAATTTATTTATAAAACCTTAAATATATTTGTACAATTAATTGACCACTTAATTAATAAAATGGTAAGTAATTTAACAAATCTTGGTGTATATATGTAAATTTTTTTATTAAATTATATAATAATCACTTATATAATTAATTCTTTATTCATGAAATCTAATTAAAAATAAACCATCTATCAAATAGTCAAACATAGTCCAAAAAATAAATAAATATTAACCACACTGGTTGGTTCGAAACGCGTCGACCTCGTTCTTTTGCATGTGATTATTACCGAAAGAATTTTTACTAATTTGTATTATGGATCACAGAAGCTTAGATTCCAAAAATTGTTTAATAATATCAATATTAATATTAATAAAATTAATTAATAATAATAATAATATTGTGATGTTGGAATGGTATAAAAATACATGAAACAATGCAATGTGACAAATATTTTCGTAATGTTACATTACATTAAATTACAAAATTAGTCAACGAAATTTACTAATGTGGTTGACTATGCTTGACTATGTTTGACAGTCAACAATCTTAAACTTCGGTCAACCAAAATCGTTTTTTATCAATATTAATATTCAAACACCGTGAGCCACATTAATTAAATATAGTAAAACAAAGTCAACCTTTATACTTAATTCTTAAATAGTTAACCATGATCAAACTTGGTTTACCCTATGTTTACCATATTTGACCATACTTAATCTTGTCCACTGATAATCGTCCTCTGTTAACACTTACTAAGGTAAAATTATGATGAGTCTTATTTAACCATGGGTGAGCTAGGTAAACCATGGTAAATCATGATCATCTTTGGTCAACCATACTCCCCATAATCAGGCTTTTAAAACCGTGGTCCACACATGCTCAACATGGTCAACAACGGTTAATATGGTCAAACATGATCAACTTAGGGCACCATAGTAAAACATGGTCAAACCATGTTCATGAATGGTTAAACCAGGCTTACCCATAGTCAATGTTTAAACTTTTTTTTAATATAAATATTCATATAGATTAAAAAACATTGGCTTACTCATGTGGTTCACTATGTTTGACTATGCTCGTCTATGTTTAACTGTGTTTGACAGTTAATACTATTCAACTCTCGTAAAAAATAATAATAATAATTATTGCTTGTTATTAATAGTCAGATATAGTCAAACACATAAATCCAAAGTAGTCAAACAAAGTCAAATTTTATAGTTAATGTTTAAACAGTTGACCATGATCAAAATTGGTCAACTATATGTTTACCATATTTAACAATAGTCAATGTTGTTCACTAATAGTCATCATTAGTCAATATAAATCAACCATATTCAAATATAGTCAACCATGTTTAATCAAAGTCAAACATCGTCAAACTTAGTCAGTTAAGGTCATCATTGGTCTATCACAATCAAGAATTAAAAATGTTAATAATAACCATAATGTTAATGAAGTTGAATAATAATAATAATAATAATAAAAACAAAAACAAAATTAATATTAATATTGTGATGTGGTAATGATATATAAATCTAATCAATGTCGCAATGTGGAAAATATTGTTACAATGTGACAAACATTCTTGAAATGTATCCATCATTGCAATGTGACATTACACAATTATTCAACCACCTAAAATAATGTAGTTAACTATGTTCGACTATGTTTGACAATCAACACTGCTCGACTTCATTCAAACATATTTTCCTATTAATATTATTTATTAATGTTAATAATGAAATATGTTATGACATTGGAATGGTACATAAATCTGTCCAATGTCACAATGTTACATTACATTGAAATTTATCCAACATTGCAATGCGATAACATTGTTGCAATGTTACATTAGATTACAATTTATCCAACATCACAATGGGACATTACAAAAGTAGTCGACCACATTTACTAATGTTGTTGACTATGTTCGACTATGTTTGATAGTCATCACTTTTGAACTTTAGTCAAGCATTATCGTATCTTAATATTATTGATTAATATTAATAATCACACATAGTCAACAAAATTAGTCAAACATAGTTAAAAAAAAAGTTGACCATTACTCAATCATAGTCAACCATAACGGTGTATCAAGGTATCTATGGTCAACCTTTTTCAACCATGGTTAACTATGATAAACCATGGCCAATTATAACCAAGCATGGTCAACAATTACCAACCATGCTCAACCAAGCTCAACCATGACCAACAATAATCAAGCATGGTCAAGCATGATCAAGCATGGTCAACAAATCTCATATAACATCAGAATGGTTAGAATGGTCAACCAAGGTTGATCGCAGTTGACCATGATCAATCATGGTCAACCAAAGAGAAACCATGGTCAACAAAGGTCATCCAACATCAACATTGTTAGAATGGTCAACCAAGTTCAACAATGATCAACCATGGTCAACTATGGTAAAATATAAGGCGAAAAAAATTATCCAAGGTTGCAATGGTCATTAGAAAATTAGTTAACAACATTTACTAATGTTGTTAACAATGTTCCACTGTGTTTGAATACATTTGAAAATCAACACTCTTAAGCTTTAGTCAAACATTAACACCTTTTCTATTATTGATTAATATTAATTATCAAACTTAGTCAACCACATTAGTTAAACATAGACAAAAATAATCAAACAAAAGTCAACCATTAGTCAAACATAGTCAACCATGCTAGTGAGTCAAGGTCGCTATGGTCAACCATGATCAACTATAGTCAACCATGCTCAACCAATGTCATCCAACATCGTCATGGTTATAATAGTCAATAAAGGTCAACTATCATAAAAAAATTTCAACACTATAATAATAATATTATAGGGTTGACGACTGTTATTCGCAAGCCCTAATAATAATAATATTAGGTTTTGTGAATAAATTTAATATTTAATATTTTTAAAAATATTAATAAAGTTGATGACTAATAATATTAATGTCAATATTAAGGTTGAATATATTATTATTCTATGATTGAATATATTATTAATAGTTTATGATGATCTAACTTGGTCAAACGTATGTTTACCATAACGAACAATAGTAAACCTTTTTCATTCAAAATTAATTCTTACTCCATGTGGCTCTACCATATTCAATTATAATCAATCATGACTAACTAGGGTCAATGGTAGTCAGGCCATGTCAACCTTGATTTTTCATAATCAACGTTTTAAAATGTTAATAATAATAATATTAATTTTAATCAAGTTTATTATTAATAATATTAATAAAACAATATTGTTAATAATAGTTGTAAACTATTTATAATATTAATAATGATCATTAACTATTATTAATAATATTAATAATAATTATCTACTATTTGCCTTGATGCATGTCCATTCTTAATTAACACAACCACATTAGTAAATATGTATAATATACTTATGTAATTTCTATATATATCAACCAAATTTACTTATATAATTGTGTTAATATCTATATAAATGAAATATATATATATAATATTTTTAATAATTTTTTTAGATAAACAATAAATATATTTATAATTATATTAAATATTAGAAATATATAAAAATATTAAAAATGAATTAAAAATTTACTGATAAAATTATATATATATTATTTTAAATAATTTTATAAGCACACACACACACACACACACACACACACACACACACACATATTTTTTATTAAATACACATACTTAACAACCTGAAGAAAATGTCAAACTTATATTAAATGGGAAAATCAACCTCATAATCATCACAAAATTATGAGTTACCGAACAATACTCATGCTAGAAAATTTTATCAATAACTTTGAAATGAGATAATTTGAAGTATAATGTGATCACGCTTTAAAGCTGTTATTCGAGATAGAAACCAAAAAGATAGTAATAAATAGCAATTCAACATGCTCCAAATTCTTTCTTGGAACTATCACGGATTTCCATGGAACAAAGGCCCCAAGTTAAGTTGGATCTCAAGTGATGTTGATATTATATTTCTTGTTGAAACTTGGGAGCATGAAGAAGCTAAGGTCCCTAACATAGATGGCTTTGCACTATGGTCTACCTAGAGCAAGCGATCCTCTTGTAGAGGCATTGGGGGCATAGCTTGCTACATTAAGAAGAACATCACCCCCCATGCTAGTATTTATAAAAACGACCCTTACAACCAATATAGTTGGATTGAGATTACTGACATTAATGATAAAAAAACCTACATAACAATCTGTTATATTTCCCCCATTAATTCTAATTTCTATAAGAAAAATAATCTAGATAAAAATAGTCCTTACAATGGTTTAGAGAATGATATTTCTAGCCTAAGGTATGAAGGTAATATCCTTTTAGTGGGTGACTTTAATGCTCGAACTTCAAGCAACCAAGCTATTCTTCTAAGAAATCATTCCAACCCCAATCCTCTTTGGTTAGACGGAGACCTTACTTTGGCTAGCTGGTACAAAAGGAGCTCTGAAGACCTCGAGGATAATTTGTTTGGGTTGGAGCTAGTTAATCTCTGTAGTGCTCAGGATCTCATAATTTGCAACGGTCTAAAGAAGTGGCCCAATTCTAGCTAGCTGACTTGCATCCATGGGCTTGGCAGTAGCTTGGTAGACTATGTTATTTCCAATCTCCCTTTATGCAACGAAATAATAATTTTTGACATCTTAGATGACCACGAGCCTGATTGTAATCATAGGCCTTTAATCATAACTCTCAATTTTTTCATGCATAGAGATCCCATAAAAGATAATCCTTATAGTCAAAATAACTTAATCTTTGATTGAAATAAAAATAATCTCTTTCTAAATGAATTAAAAACTAATTTTCTTCCTTTATCTAGTATAAACAACATAGATGACCTCTATCATAATTTTACTACAACCCTCTCATATTATATAAACAACTTCTCAATTGAAGTCTCAAGTAATAAAATAAATAGCAAAACCAACCCATGGTATGACAAAGATTGTAAAAGTGCAAGGAGAGAAATTAAGGAAGCTGTTGATGAATCTCTCAAAATTGACAATATAAAAATCTACAAAGCCCTAACTAAAAGGAGAAAAGAGGCAATATATTCATAAAAGACAAGAGAATCTATTACACCTCTCTAAGGTGGCTCCTAAGAAATTCTGGAGGCAGATTCTAACTAGGAAAACTAAAGATAATAATAAAATTGCTTTACACGACTAGAATTCCTATCTTAAAAATCTTTATGAATCTCCAAATTCCAGGGATTTTGAAACCCTACTCACAACGAAGGAATTTTTCTCATTAGAAGACATTGATTTTGGGGATAAACGTTTGGCAAATGGGAAAGCTAAAGACATTGAAGGTTACCAGGCAGAAATATTAAAAATTGGAGGTCCTGTCCTCATCTCGCACATCCACAAGCTTTTCAACCAAGCGGTCAAGCAAGGGTTCCCTAAACCTTGGACTCGGAGCCTCATTATCCCTAATTTTAAAAGTGGGGATACAAATAACCCCTCTAATTATCAGAAAATTATGATCAGCCCTCTTTTAGCCAAGTTATATGGTATTATTTTGGAAAATAAGTTGAGCATTTAGCTTGAAAGTGAAGGTAAGCGGGCTAAAGACCAAGCCGGTTTTAGAAGGCAGGACTGGACAACGGATCACCTTGTTACACTTAGGATCATTATGGAGCAATGCCACAATGATAGATCCAATCTCTTCTGTTGCTTTGTGGACTTTAGAAAGGCTTTCAATACGGTTCCTAGAAACAACCTATGGAATAGATTAGAAGAGATAAATGTTCCTTTCGAGTTAAGAGTGGCTGCTATAAGGTTATACGAGAATTTAATTGCCAAGTTAAAGAGAAATGAGGGGTGGTCGAAAGATATTAAGTGTAATATCAGAGGTAAACAAGGTTTCCCCCTCTCCCCTACCCTATTTAGCATTTACATCGACAACCTAGAAGGTTTTTTAGAGGAAGCAGGATGTGCTAGCACGATCTTTTCTAGGATAGTCATCATCCTTCTTCTCTATGTTGACGATATTTTTCTTCTCGAAAGGTGCCCATATGATCTTGATAAGCATCTTAGACTTCTTAAGAATTTCTTCTCTACCATGGGCATGTCTGTTAACACTGACAAAAAAAAGTTATGATTATCAAATCCAAGAAGGACACTTATGCAAATGTTATGTATGACAATAGTAACTTGGAGGAAGTGTCTTCTTACAAGTACCTAGGAATTGATATTCATCACAAGTGCAACTAGAACTATAACATTCAGAAAAGGATTAATGGGGGGTGGAAAGCTTATTTTCGTCTAGAAAATAATTGTAAAATGGAAAACCTCATAATGTGGGATAGAAAGAAGTTCATTTTTGAAACTTTAGTCACTCGTGTTATCTTATATAGATGTGAGGTTTGGGGTTGCAGCATCTCTAGAGAATCCTGGAGAAAGATTGAGCGAATATAGAAGTGTTTTATAGCTTATAACCTTAAAATTAAAAGAAATACACCCTATCCTATTCTCCTTATAGAAGTGGGTCTTTCCCCTATTGAGAGCCTAGCTATGACTAGGCTTCTATTGTACAAGCACAAGCTCAATAGCATAGGAGACCACAGACTTCCTAAGCTAGCTTTAAATTCCAGCCAAAACCACCTAAGGCTTAAACGATGTTGATATAAAGACACCAGGGCCTCGTTAAACCATTCGGAGATCGACGAGAATTTTGCATTGAAAACATTAATAACATTAAAAAAATTGTTACTTCTAAGTTCAAAGAAAAAATGTGGTGTGAGAAAGATCTTGCAGCTAAAAGAAAATTAAGATATTATAAGGAGGTCATCAACCCCACCCTAGAAGATCAAAAGTATCTCTCTATTTTAACTAGCTCAAAGAAGAAAATTAATATAGCCAAGATTAGAATGAACTCTCATGAGCTCCATAGTGAAACAGGTTGTTGGACAGTTCCTGAAACGCCATGGATGGAAAGGATATGCCATCTCTGTGAGAATATGAACATCGAGGATGAAAATCACTTCCTCTTAGAGTGCCCTGAGTACAACCACATTAGAGCTCAATTTCATAATCTTTGTTGCAATACTGACCTTCCTAGCCTTTTAAGATGTCAAATTATAGTGAGCTCGGGAGGCTTCTCTCCAAGTTTTTTGAGCATAGGAATAAAATCTTAAATCAAACTAAATAACTTTTGTCTTTAGGTCCAGTCAGACCAAAGATTGGAGATTGGTCCGAGTGGACAGTAACCACCACCACCACCACCACCACCACCACTATCATCATCATCACTACTCTAGACCTAGATTTCACATCAAATTTCTGAAAATTGGAGTAATTTGGAATGAGAATTAAACACAATTTGGAATGAGAAACAAAGAGAATGGCATATTTCAAAATTTCAGACTAAATATCTGATGAGTTATAAATTTTTCCATAAAGAAAACCTGAGTCTAAGTTGTCGGTGTTTACAAATCTCAACTCCAAGAATTCGGACAAAGGATTAGCACGACCTAGTTGGCTGTCAATCTTTAGGTCCACTCAGACCAAAGATTAGAGATTGGTCTAAGTGGACTTTAACCACCACCACCACCACTACTCTAGAGCTAGAATTCACATCAAATTTCTGAAAATTGGACTAATTTGGAATGAGAAACCACCACCACCACCACCACCCACACTGCCCTCCTAGACCTAGAATTCACATCAAATTTCTGAAAATTGGACTAATTTGGAATGAGAAATTAAGCACGATTTGGAATGAGAAACAAAGAGAATGGCATATTTCAAGATTTCAGACTAAATATCTGAAGAGTTATAAATTTTTCCATAAAGAAAACCTGAGTCTAAGTTGCCGGTGTTTACAAATCTCAACTCCAAGAATTCGGACAAAGGATTAGCACGACCTAGTTGGCTGTCAATCTTTGTCTCCACTTACGATGGAGCTCGATAGACAACTATCTCCCTTTTGGTTTGGTTGTTATCTGTATATACATTCGTTATTAACCTTGAAACTTGAAGGATGAGTACCTTCGTTTGATTGAACCTAAAGGTAAGGTTTTTCGACAGCTGTGGGCATGATGGTGATGGGAAATCTGCAGACACCGGACGCACAAGAAATGGCGAACATTGCGGACCTTGTGATCGGAACCCGCCACCGAACCTCCCTCCGTATCAAACCCCATATTTTTCTCTACCATATATACTCGTACTTTCCTTCACAAATCGCATTCTCGGAGTCCTCTCATTCTATCGCTTCGGCTAAACATAAGAAGCCATATCTTATTACAGATTTCATTTGCGGCCCTGCCAAGGAATTCTGTGAGTATTTACCATTCATTAATGGGCAACTGTATGCCATCTCGTGGATCCGGAAGTGTCTCTCCTGAGTTTAAGGACCCGAAGGAATTTTCAATTAAGTGTGTCAATGATGGCAGCGGTACTATGAGGGTTAAGATGGTCATCTCGAAACGAGAACTGGAAGCCTTTCTATCGGATCGTCGTATCGGGGAGAAATCACTATTGCTTCAGCTTCAGCATAAGGTGGCTAAAGAAGATTATGGTCCCACAAGAAGACGCAGCGACGGTGGGTGGAGACCATCGTTAGAGGGCATCCCAGAGTTCGATTAAACTTATAAGCCCCTCTCTCTGTCTCTGTAGTTAGTAACAGTATTGCTGAAACAGAATAGTTGGCGGCAATCATAGTTAACCTAATCGACTTTTGAGAACCGGAGAATTTTGGATGTAACTAATGATCACCATCTGATCTAAATATGTATTGATAAGGTTGAATTCAATTAACGCAAGAGTATATTTTTTAGAAAGCAGAGTAAAATAATATTGATGACTGATAATGTTTTGGACGAACGTTCCTCCTACTTATCTTAATAATTGCGTTGGATGTCAGAAAGTGTGGTAGGAAAGCTTGTTTGGTCAAATTTGCAGCCCGCCATGCATGTTTCATGCTTCTCTAAGATTTGTCCGTGTTCTCCTTCATGATATAATTCATAACTGGAGTGCCACGTCTTCGGATTTCCATTGGAGTGATCTCAGTATTTTACTTAATTTGAGGTAAGGAGCTTTAAATTGAAGTATAATAAGCCAAAGAGATTACATTATGCTTAAATATCAAACATCTGTACGCCGTAAACTAGTATATATTCTAATTAAAAGAAGTTTATCACATATATTTTAAAAATAATATTTAAACTAAAATTATATATATATATATATATATATATATATATATATATATATATATATATATATAACTTTTTATGGTTTGGAGTGCATTTCTACCCTAGTTCCTAGTTTACATTTCCACTACCTATGTCTTATGTCAGAGTTTTGGTCTGTTCTGAACAATATGTGTCAGAGGTATTTGCGCATATATATATATATATATATATAGTTTATTATTAATTGATTTTTAAATATAAATTTAAAATATTTATTCTAAATAATAAAAATAATTAAAAAAATATAAAAAATTATTTTAAAAATTAATTAATTCAACTTATATAATTAAATTTTTAACAAGAACTTGAATAAATTTAAATATCATATTATTATATTTTATAATTATAATGTTTTGTTATGATATCTTAAATTCATGATCTTGAATATAATCACACATTTTCATCTAAAACCTTATTCATTTATAAAATTAATCAAATATCTGAAGTTCATGAATTGTTTTGGTAGACTAACTTAATTTGAGATATTATTTATATAGCTCTTTTTTTACATTTATCTAGAAAATCTTTCTTTCCCACAAGTACATTTTATTATAAAAAGTTAAGAGGTAAGAGAAGGGACACTCTTTAGAGGTATGCTTCCAAATCTCATTTCAACATTTGAGTTAAGTTGTAGAATTTGAACATTTGAATTCGAGCAAGATAAAGGCTTAAGAAGTTGGGTGGGGACTTGAGGAAATTGCATAATTTTCACATCTCTCTAATATCATTTTATTCCTAACTTTAAAATTTAATATAAATTTATAAAATTATTCAATAAAAATACATATTGATATTTAAAATGATTACAATTAGGTAATAATGTTAATGCTAATACTAAATATAAAAATTATATTCAAAATAATATGACATGGTAAGAAGGGTGAGATATATAAGATATTTACATATATATAGTCATAATTTATATTTACTTAATGTTATTTTATATATTTATTTTTAGTCAATTAAGTGGTATTTTAAGAATTACTTTATGTTAGTTTAATTTTAGTTATTTGTCTTTTAATTTAATGGATAATTCAAATTCAATTCAAATTATTTTTTCTATTGTTATATTTTCTCGCCACAACACAAAATTTTAAAAAATGCTTTTGAATGATCCACAAATATCTCCAAAATCGTACATTGTTTTGAAGAATTTTTTGTATATCACCTAAATGGGATTACTTTACACAAAAACCATGTTTTATTTTTTTGAAATATATCTTAATTTTGTAAGAAAATGTATGTGAATCTCACTGCTTACAAATTGATGCTAGGTTAGATCACCATCTTTGATCAAGTGCTAAAGGCTCACACTTGCAACACTAATAAAAGTGTTATTTTTTATATACAAAAGAAACTAATTTAAAACATATGAAAACTATTATAAACTACATATACTATAAAACTACATGAATTAAAAAATTACATTTTACAACAAAACAATAATATAAAATTATAAATTAAATAACACAAGAACATAAAAAAATGTGTTTTATTCCATCGTAGTTTGAAATGATGCTTGAAGAGTTCCTCTCTTTAAATGAAGAAGGCACTCATATTTATCAAAAAGCTAGGAGAACTAATTAATAAATATAGATAAACAAATTTCTCATGTTTTTACAACCATGTGTTAATATATAGCAAGTAACATCTCTATATATCCTCTTATATATCTCTAAAATGTTTCATAAGAATCTAATCAAATGTTTCATGATTTTTCTCCATCAAATGTTCTTGACTAACTATCTCAAATCTTCGAGGATTGAAGATGAAATTTGACTTTGAGGCTATATTTTCAAATATTACATTGTTGGAGTGTTCAAAAATGCATACAAACATCACAGAACTCATCCAAATTTTAGATGTAGTGAAACATGTTGTTTTTGTAATATTTAATCACAAATTCACTCAAAATTAAAAAATAAATTATTTGGAAATTAATAAGTATAAACACATTGTAATATCTCGTTTCGGGGATATCTCTAAAACACAGAAAACTCCAACCAGAGATAGACTGGGAGGGCATTTACCGGATATGTCGCCTTTGAAGAGGGGACGAGATCCGGAGGCTACCTGGCCCTTTCCAGACTCTGTATAAGAGTGAAATATAAACACACCAAGTGGTATAGAACTATAATTCTCAAAACAATAATAGTGCAGCAGACTGTAATATCCCAAAAATTGATTTCTCAGCAAATCTTGCCTGGAAAATGAATTCTTCAGGTATGATGGGTTCAAATACCATATAATATTTCTAAGAAGCTCAGAAAAAAAAATAAAGAACATCATCACTCTTTACTCAGCTTTTATGAGCAAAAATGTGGGGAAAAGTGAGGATTTTGGCCTAAAATGAGTGTATAAGGAAATCTGTGTAAAATGACAGGTCAAGGTTCTGGAATATGTTATATTAGGTTAAGAGGGAATTTAATGTCTAATTTAAGCTCAAAAAAAGCCGTTTTACTATGTTAAACAGTTCCTCCTTCCCGACTAGTTAAGAAAAACCCTGATTTCCCATGACTTTGAGTATGCAGAAATTTAATAAAGCAAGGGCAGCATATTTTCTGAGGCTAAAAGATGTAAAACAGTATGAAAAATTAGAGGATGAGTTTAGGAACATAGCATAGGAATTCACCAAGGTTAAACAACAATTTTACATAGAAAATCGCTTAAGATTGAGGTGCTGCAAGACAAGGGAATGACCAAAAGTAGGACTGCAGAAGATAACATAGTCTATTGCAACTATGCATTAGAAATGACTAAAAATGAAAATATCAGCTCAGATAAATGAGGGGAGAAAAGCTCTAACCCTTATAAGAAAAAATACATCAATCCTCCAAGGGATTGGCTGAAATACACAAAATAGCCAAAATGCCAGAGTTGCTGGGCAGTTGCTGCAACTCAAATCTGGAACTCAATAGAGAAGGCTGAAGATGATGAAAAAATTGAAGTAGACCTCCTCCAATATATCTCCAAAGTGGAAGGCTGATCCTTACACTTGAGATCTTACCCTCAAACCAAACTGCAAACCCTCACTGCAAATACACCATGAAAATAATGCAGTTACTAAGAGGGATTGTGAAGTGAGTGGAATAGAATACTTTGGCCAGCTGCTAAGATCTGCAAATCGGCTCCAATGTCTTCCAATATGATCCTCCAAAGGGGAGAAGGACTTTCCCCCTGAAAACAAGAGAAGGAAGAGGTGTTGTGGAATCTCCACGGCAACACCCTACAATACAGTATTATGCTGCTACAGCAATAACGTTGTCCCGGAGGATGATGCTGAAAAAATAACCTTACCCGAGCAGCCACTCGAAGTCCCCTGGGGCTAAGGGTGAGATGTCCGCACGGAGACACTCGGTGCACTAAACAGTGCTGCAGACAGGATAAAAAACCAGCGTGCTCAATAAGACAAATGTCTCACTCAAAAATCATCAACTCAAGAATGAATGAAATGAGGAGGCTCCTCCATCTTTTATAATGTTGGTTTCCCTCCAAAACCCAACGTAGCCTTTCTCTCTCCTCCACATCCTCATCCTTATCTACGTAGAAGCTTCTAGAGTGTACATAGGCCCCCTCCTCCACGTGGTGTTAGGTCCCCCCTTGAATCCCACTTAAGTCACAACGTCGTGCTACTAGGTGGATGTCTTATTTCACTTAAGTGAGTTAGACCCTCTTCACTCACTTTTTATTTATTTACAAAATATAAACGAAAAACTAAAAAAAATAGAATATTCCAATTAGTTGTCACTAATTAGGAATATTACAGTCCCCCCCGGCAAAATGTTGCTTGCCCTCAAGCAACTGCCTGAACAAGCCTCCTTTTTGCAAAATGTGCCTGGGTCCCAGATGCGCCACTGAATCTTCCCTATCCTCTGCATCACTTCGATATGAAGGGATCTCTTAATGCCAGGATCCCAAACTGTACTCTCATGGTACCAGCTAACCAACAATCCTCCCGGATCCCATTGCCACCATGGCCAATAATAGCCCAAGTCCCATGGCTCAGACTGCGCACTGCCTCTGGCTATGACTAATGCTCTAATAGGCAAAGACCATGACTCCTGTTGTGTTGTATCTGTCACGGTGTAAGCTGTCCCATCAACTGTGTACCAACTCATCATCTCTCTCCACTCAAGGCATGGATTCTGGAATATAATGAGGAACATCTCCCTCATTTGGATCCTCCATCTCCAAGCAATCATCCAAACAAAATGAGCCACCTCCCCACAAGGCAACTCCTGAAAATCTCCTTCCACCTCAAGCTCCGGTAATCAAGGTGGGCTGAAAATTTGAACTTGGCAAGCATCATAGCTTATCCCATGCTGTCCTTCTCTCCACTCATAACAAGTGTAGAGTGTATGCTGATGCTGGGCTACAAAATTATTTCCCTCCAATGGCAAGGTGAAGAACAATCCTCCAAAGAAGGTTCCTCCAACAATGAAGAACAAGCTGGCCCAAAACAATCTATCCATGAAGAATAGGACATGGTCATCATGGAACATCCTAATGAGAGTTTTACTGAAGGTTTTATATGACGATAGATGATGCAAATAATTTCTCACAAAGGTACAACGCAGTCTCATCCACTGCAACTTCAGAAAATCACATTGCAAGCAATCTCCATGATTCATCACATCTACTAAAGGACAGTAAATGGCTGAATGTAACAACAATAATACATGATCAGGCACTTGCCCATGGCTGTACAATGGATGAATATCAATCTTATGGCCTACCTCAAAAGAGAACAAACATTTGGCTATGGTGGAAATATCTCCTCTCATGCCCCCATTAGAACGTGTAGTGCATAAATTGTGAGAATTCTTCCCACTCAAGGACACATCCAGCTCATGTGTATCCCTCATAATCAAGTCTCCCGTACAAATCTAATCATATGTTGGAAGTAAGATGGTACATGGATCCATGAATGAGTCCTCCATAGTGTGTTGGCATGCTATGAAGAAGACTGAACCATGTGCTGCAAAAAGATAATCCTCCTGATGCTTGGTAATCCAAGTCAAGAAAAATATGCCATAGATGTCTCTATCATCATTACCTCCTCTTTGTTCATCAAGTGCAACAAATATGAAGTGATCCTGGGACCTATGGGTTATGGATTCATCATATCTCTACGGGGCACACTTCATCCATAAGGCTCTACTCCAAAGTGACAGTGCTGTGAGCTCATGAAAATAAGCTCCTATCAATACAAAGATCTGTTCTTTGACATGCTCCTTGTCAAAGACTCCTCTAATAATGCTGCAACAAATATGGAATGCCTCCCAAGATGGAAGTGCTTCCCAATAATCATCAAATACCAAAGAGATAGTGCCATCCCCTCTTCCTACAACATCATACAAGGTGTGAGAGCAAATTTTCCCTTTCTCTCCCAGAAACAAACAAAGCAACAAGACATTGTGTTGCCTCCCCATACCTCCATCATACCGATCATGTGATGAAGACACAATGAATGATATGAGTATCATATCAACACCATGCATCCATACTCTATGTTGCTCAATGATGCAAGTATCCAGACATCTTTTTCCTATCCTCCTACTCTTAGGAAGAGTGTTTGCCAAGTGATGGCCAAAATATTTCAAGAGTAACCAGCGTAGCCAAGCCTCCTAGTGACCGGTATCATAGATCTGCAAGTACAAGTGATGGCCAAACTCCTTCAAGAGTAACCAGCGCAGCCAAGCCTCCTACTGCTCTGTATCATAGCTCTGTAAGTAGCCTCCTAGTTCCTTTCTCATCAACCACATCCACTTAATCACCTGTGGATGCATCCTTCTTCTCCTCATCCTAGTACTCCTCCCATGAGGGCTACCATCCTCCCAAATCAAATTCCTGTCTTTGCACTTCATGGGATTTTGAAATGTACGCTTCTCAAGGATCAATGAGACCCTATCAAGAATCAAATAGGTGGTAGGCAAAAACCTCCCATCATGATGCGTATGACTCAAGGGATGTCCAACACAAGCATGAGATATTTTATCCATCCTAAGATGTCCTCCATCTTCTATCTGCTCTTGTGAGAAGGGAAGAAAAGCATTGCATTCCATGGTGTGTCGAAGTGCATCTCCAATGAGATCTCTCCTTGAGACCTCCCTTTCATCCATAGTCTTCCAAAACCAATGAGGTCTTGGATCTGAAAGTAGAAGTTCCTCTTTGAGCTGAGAAGAGCTCATTGAGAAAGTGTCATCTTAAAGGGAGAAAAGGTTTCTTACTCCAAGATGTCTACCATCAATCTTCAACGCTTCAAACCCCAACCTCCAATGTGATGTACAATCCAATAATGGCTCATGAGAATGATGGTTTGATTCCTTCTTGAGTGTTTCCACGTTGCACAGCGCAGTGCAACCAAGCTGCTCTATAGTAGCAATGGGATTTGACCCTTGGTCATGCAAAAGTAAATCTCCACATTGATCAAAAGAATTTTCCGCAACAATGGAATGTGGAAATATTTTCATACCTTGATGTGCATTTGGAACTTCTTGTAGGGCTACAAGAGTCCCTTCCTCAAAAGTGTTGGTTGCCCCAACTGTTGATGCATGTGGCTGCTCCTCCATGAGTTTCACAGCGTTATCACAAGCCTCCTCAAGAGGTGATGTGACCTCTTCTTTCTTTTCTCTTTCTCCATCAAAGGTTTGGATCAACCCTTGAGTGAACTCTGCAAAAGTATTCACCCTTGCATGGCTCAAGTGGCTGCACCACCAATCATAGGCTTCACCCTCAAAATGCAGCGCTGAGATTTCAACAGCTTCTTCTCCTACTATAGGATGTAGTAGGAAAAATGCCTCCAACTTTCTCACCAAAGTTCTTGCATTAGATGACCCATAAAAAGTAGACAACAAAAATATATTGCCTTTGATTTCTTTTCTGCTGCATGGCCTCTTCTCTTCCTTCAACTGGATGAAATGAGGAAAATCTAGAGTCTCCCTGAAGGCTCTAGGTTGAGATCTATATTCCACAAGGTAATCACTGAGAATCTGATGATCCAAGTGTCTTCCATGCTCAATATCTTCTTCTTGGTGAGAATAGGAAGTGCATGGTACTTCCTCTTCTTTTTATTCAATCTTATTGACCTCCTCAATGGTAGATGCATTTCCTCTGGATCTGAAAATAGATGAGAATAAACTCATATTTTTCACCTTTCCGGTCTTCTTGGGCTTAGACTCACAGGGACCATTGGATCCCTTATACATGGGAAAAGGTGTACTCCCAGAAGTATGCTGTAACTTTGAGCTCTGCGTTCTAGATCCTCCACTATTCCTTCCACTTTCATCCTACCTGAGCTGAAAGTAATCTTTGAAAGGCACAACTGCTCTGAAATCTTCCCCCTTGGAATGCCATTCTTGGAAATAATCTCCAAAGGGTATATGCTGCCTCTCTCTCTCACTTGGTACTGGAGGTAAGAATGTAGGCATTGTGATAATGTCCACAGGCTGAGCCAGAACTATGCTCTGATACCACTAAGGCCCAAACACTACACCAAAAGCTCGAACTATTAGTGGGGGCGGCATCCCAGGGTGTTAAGAGTGGGGTCTTAAGGCCCACCAGAGCATCTCGGGATGGGGACCCTCGCGCAGTCCCCCAATTACACAGACCCTGGCAACGTGGTAGGCCCCATCGGACCCTCAACAGGGAGGCTGCCCTAAACAGGGATATTACAGCCCACCACGCTCCATGAGTCTTGACCTCGAGACCTTGGCTCTGATACCACTATAATATCCCATTTCAGGGATATCTCTAAAACACAGAAAACTCCAACCAGAGATAGACTGGGAGGGCATTTATCGGATATGTCGCCTCTAAATAGGGGATGAGATATAGAGGCTACCTAGCCCTTTCTAGACTCTATCTAAGAGTGAAATATAAGCACACAAAGTGGTATAGAACTATAACGCTCAAAACAATAATAGTGCAGCAAACTGTAATATCCCAAAAATGGATTTCTCAGCAAATCATGCCTGGAAAACACATTATTCAGGTATTATGGCTTTATATACCATATAATGTGTATGATAATTCTTATCAACCAAAATAAATAACATCGGCACTCTTTACTCAACTTTTATGGGCAAAAAGGTGGGGAAAAGTGAGGATTTTGGCCCTAAAATGAGTGTATAATGAAATCTGCATAAAATTACGGGTCAAGGTTCTATAATATGTTATATTAGGTTAATAAGGACCTTCATGTCGAATTTAAGCTCAAAATAATGCGTTTTTTTATGTTAAACAGTTCTTCCTTCCCGACTAGTCAAGAAAAACCCTGATTTCCCATGACTTTGAGTATGCAGAAATTTACTAAAGAAAGGGCAGTGTATTTTCTGAAGGTAGAAGATGTAAAATAGTATGAAAAATTAGAGGATGAGTTTAGGAACATGGCATAGGAATTCACCAAGGTTAAACAACCATTTTACATAGAAAATCCCTCAAGATTGAGGTGCTGCAAGACAAGAGAATGACCAAAAGTAGGAATGTAGAAGATAACACAGTCTACAACAAATATGAAATAGAAATGACTGAATATGAAAATATCAGCTCAGATAAATGAGGGGAGCAAAGCTCTAACCCTTATAAGCAAAAATAGATCAATCCTCCAAGGGATTGGCTGAAATACACAAAATAGCCAAAATGTCGGAGTTGTTGGGTAGCTGCTGCAAATAAAATCTGGAAGTCAATAGAGAAGGCTGAAGATGATGAAAAAACTCAAGTATACCTCCTCCAATAGATCTCCAATGTTGAAGGCTGATCCATGCACTTGAGATCTTACCCTCAAACCAAACTGCAGACCCTCACTGCAGATACACCATGAAAATAATGCAGCTACTAAGAGGGACTACGCAGTGAGTGGAATAGAATACTTTGGCCAAGTGCCAAGATCTGAAAATCAGCTCCAATGTCTTCCAATATGATCCTCCAAAGGGGAGAAAAACTTCCCCCCTGAAAATAAGAGAAGGAAGAGGTGTTGTGGAATCTCCACGGCAACACCCTACAACACAGTATTATGATGCTGCAACAATAACACTATCTTGGAGGATGATGCTGAAAAGCTAACCTTGCCTGAGAAGGTACTCGAAGTCCCCCAGGGCTAAGGGTGAGATCTCCGCACAGAGACACTCGGTGCACTAGACAGTGCTACAGACATGCTAAACAACCATCGTGCTCAAGAAGACAAATGTCTCACTAAAAAATCATCAACTCAAGAATGAATGAAATGAGGAGGCTCATCCATATTTTATAAAGTTGGTTTCCCTCAAAAACCCAACGTAGCCTCTCTCTCTCCCCCACATCCTCATCCTTATCTACGCAGAAGCTCGTAGAAGCTTCTAGAGTGTACATAGGCCCCCTCCTCCATGTGGTGTTAGGTCCCCCCTTGACTCCCACTTAAGTCACAACGTCGTGCTACTAGGTGGATGTCTTATTTTACTTAAGTGAGTTAGACCCTCTTCACTCACTTTTTATTTATTTACAAACTATAGATGACAAACTAAAAAAAATAGAATATTCCAATTAGCTATCGCTAATAAGGAATATTGCACACATATATAATCATAAAAATGGTCTTAACGTAAAATAATAAGATAATGGAATATGGTTAAAGGTGAATGAAAAGTGGATGAAAAATATGACATTTTGTAGACTCGACAATTGTTGTAGAGTCTCATTCTTCAAGCGCTATTGGAACTTCCTATATCAAGAAGTCATATACCGCATGGAGGAAGCCCTTGTGAGCACGAGCCTTCTTATATCCCTCAATGCCACCATCTTAACTCTAATTCCCAAGGGAACCAATGCAATCTCCCGAGGTAAATTTTTCCCCATATCCCTTTTCAATTTAATCTACAAAATTATTACCAAGGTCATTTCTAAAATACTAAAACCCATTCTCCCCATCCTAATATCATTAGAGAAAACAAGATATGTCGAAGGGAATCAAATCCTTGATGGGATAATCATTTCCCATGAGATAGTCTGCTCTCTATATGTCCTTAAAGAAACTTGATATGTCTCTCAAACTAGACTTATCCAAAGCATTTGATAGGTTAAACTGGTCCTACATAGAAAACATCCTAAATGCCTTTATCTTTTGTGAGGATTGGATTGCATGGATATTTTCTCTTATCTCCTCAGCTTTTTTCTCAATTTTGGTCAATGGCTCCACCTCTGCTCATTTCTCTCCTTCATGAGGCATCATAAAAGGTGAGCTACTATCTCCCTTTCTGCTCATTATAATGATGATATGTCTAGGCCGATGCCTGAAATAAAAATACAAAAACAACCTTCGTAGAGTTATCTCCTTATGACAACCATCCCATTACTCACCAATAATTCATGGATGACACCTTGCTCATGAATCACCGGTCTGTGAATGAGAAAAAAACCATTAAATATATCCTAGATCTCTTCTATGAAGCCTCATGCATGCTCATTAATAAAGATAAACCTCTGTATTTTTCTTCAACTCACCCCATCACTCGCCAAAACATTACAATAACTATTGGGTTCACCATTTCATCTCTTCTATATATGTACCTAAGCGCTCCCATATGTTATGAAACCAGCTCCAAAAATAGAAGAAAAGAGAGATCAACGCCTTAGAAATCAGCGACTTCGAGGGGCCAACCTCAAATACATTACATAAATGAAAAATTACTGGATGATACAATTGACCAAAACATCCTTCTATATATAGGATTCCATGGGGCCATAATATAATCCTAGCTAACCTAACAATAATAATGTACGGGCACAATAACAACAATATTAGGGTTATAGGGGTACAGCAATAACAATAAGTGGGATAAACTAATAACAATAAGGGTATAAACTAGTAATATAGGGACCTAGCATGCCCCTCTCCTTCAAAAAAGTGTTATCCTCAACACTTGAGTAGCTCTGGGTGCTTTTGTATAAAATTCTCATCCTCCCATGTAGAATCTTCAGTGGGTAAGTTCTTCCACTCGATGAGATACTCTGAAATTGATCGATTTCGTAGCTGTCGAGTTCATGTTTCTGTGACTGCTTCAGGTTCCAATATAATTTTTCCTTCCTCATCAAGTTCTAGAAATATTGTTTGAACTCGAATATTTTCACCTATAACCTTCTTTAAGCATGAAACATGGAAAACTAGATGCATTCGCGAAGAAGCAGGAAGCTCCAATTTGTATGCCATAGTACTAGTCTTTTGCAACACCTTGTAAGGACCATAATACTTTGGCGATAATTCATTATCCTTCTTAGCCTTCTTGAGGGACATTTTTTTGTATGGTTGTAGCTGTAAAAATACCTAGTCTCCTACATCAAAACTTCTCTTGCCGCGGTATTGATCTCCCTATTGTTTCATTCAATTTTGTGCCAAATTTATGTTATCCTTTAAGAGTTGGAGAACTCTTTTTGATGCTCGATATGATCTTCCACTACTTGAATCTTATAATTTTTTCTTAAAGATGATGTGATGGACGGTGGATGATATCCATAAAGTGCCATAAATGGGGTCATTTTTGCTGCAATATGGAAGGAAGTGTTATACCACCATTCAACGAGAGGTAACTACTTGACCCACTGTGTTTGTTTATCAGATACAAAAAAAATAAGATATCGTTCCAAAAATTTATTCACTATCTTAGTTTGACCATCGGATTGAGGATGATAAGATGAGATATGAGCTAATTGAGTACCCAAACAAGAAAATAACTTCGTCCAAAAATTTCTAGTAAAAATGGGATCTCTATCGCTCACAATAATCTTTGGGTTTCCATGTAGCTTTTGAATTGTGTCCATAAATGTAGTAGCAACTGTACTTACTTTAAATGGATGAGATAATGCACAAAAGTGTGCATACTTGGTAATTCTATCAACTACCACCATGATGACACTCTTTCCTTCGAACTTAGGTAAACCTATGATAAAATCCATTGAAATCTCCTCACAACGTTGACTTGGAATGAATAAAGGTTGTAGAAGACCCAGGGTCTTAATTGTATCAACTTTATTTTGCTGGAAAACCAAACATTCCTCCTCAAATTTTTTAACATCAGATTTAAGGCGATCCCAAAAAAAATCTTTCTTCACCATGTGGTAATTTTTTAAAAATCCTGAGTGTCCTCCTAAAGGAGAAGTGTGCAATTCCAAAAGAATCTTTCGTTTTAGTTGGGAATTATTACAACGATATAAGCAATCTTTGTACCAAAAGGAATCATTTTTCCAACTAAACGTATCAGATGTACTGGGATCTTGTTGAAACTTTTGAATGAGTGCCCACACTTCTTCATCCTTCTTCCATTCATCCCTTGCTTCGGTTATCCAATCTGGTTGGATAATAGAAATGGCACAAACAAATGCTTCCACCTCTTCATTCTTTCTTGAGAGTGCATTTGCAACAACATTTAGCTTCCCTTTTTTGTAGATTATTTCAAAGTCATAACCCAACATCTTTGTGACCCATTTTTGCTGCTCTTTTCAAGATATTATTTGTTCCAAAAAGTGTTTAAGACTATCATGATCAGTTTTTGCCTTGAAGTGTCTTCCCATTAGGTAAGGTCGCCATTTATTTAGTGCATGTAGTATTTCTAACATTTTCTTATCATAAATATCTTTCTGTAAATACTTTCCTTTGATTGGACGACTTTCAAAAGAAATGGGTCTTCCTTCTTGCATTAAAACAACACCAATTCCATTTCCTCATGCATAACATTCCACAATAAAGGTTTTTGTGAAGTCTAGCGTAGCTAAGACTGGCCCTAGGAACATTTCCTCTTTAAGATGTTCAAAGTCCTTAGTTACTTTAGGAGTCCATGAAAATGCATCTTTCTTCAATAATGTTGTTAGAGGTGCTACTATTCTCCCATAATTCTTAACAAAATTGCAATAATACCCTGTTAACTCGAGAAATCCTCCCAACTTATTTATGGTTGTGGGGACTTTGCATTCCTTAATGGCTTTAATTTTGTTAGGGTCTACCTTAACACTCTCGTGAGATACAATATGACCCAAATATTCCACCTCTTGTACTCCAAAGAAACATTTGGATGTTTTTGCATATAATTGTTTTTCCTGCAATAGTTTGAGCACCCTGTCCACATGTTGAACATGATCCTTCTAAGACCTGCTGTAGATTAGTATATCATCAAAAAATACTAGCACAAATTTTCTAAGGAATGGTTTGAAAATGGAATTCATCAACCCTTGAAATGTAGAAGGTGCATTGGTAAGGCCAAAAGGCATGACCAAAAATTCATAATGACCCTCATGAGTTTGAAATGTTGTTTTCAGAATCTATTTAGTCTTCATTCTAATTTGATGATATTTTGAATGAAGATCCAACTTGGTAAAATAAATTGCTCCATGTAATTCATCCAATAATTCATTAATCATAGGAATGGGAAATTAGCTTTAATGGTGAGCTTATTGAGCTCCCTATAATTTAGAAACATGCACCATGATCCATCCTTGTGCACCAATACTACTGGAGCAGAGAAAGAACTTTGACTAGGTTGAATTATACCAGCCTCTAACATTTCTGCTATCATACATTCAATTTCGCTCTTTTGGACATAAGGATATATATAAGACCTGATGTTTGGAGGAACACTTCCTGGAATCAAATTAATAGCATGATCATGATCACGAATAGGTGGGAGTCCTTTGGGAGTTTCAAATACCTTGGAATGATTGTCCAAGACTTTTTGGAGATCTGTAGAAATAGATGATTTTGGTGTTGTAACTTCTAGTGAGCATAATTGTGCAATTATGCCTCATTTTTCTTTCTTCAGAAGCTTTGTCATGACATTAGAGCTTATTATCTTTCCTAGCTTCCCTGTGATACCCTGTAATTCAACTTCCTTTCCTTCTGGAAAAAAATTCAAGAAAAGTTCTTGAAAATTAAAGCTATTATCCCCAAAGATTGTAACCATTGTACTCCTAGTACAACATCAACACCTCCCATTGAAATGGAAAGGATTGGACTATTCAATAAATATTCCCCCATGGTTAGCTTGATATTATGGCATTTTTCAAAGAAATTTATAGTTCTTCCATTTGCAACCATCACTTGACATTCTGGTGTTGGGCATAGGAAAAAATTCAATTCCTTGGCTACCTTACAATGAATAAAATTATGGGTACTACCCAAATCAATCAACACTATTACATTTTTCTTGATATTTCCTTATATCTTGAGATTTTGAGGAGTGGTAATTCCTTCCAATGCATTACATGATATGGTTAGACTCATTTCTTCCTCTTCTAGGATTGGATCTTGGTGTATATCCTCTTCTTTTGAATATTCTTCATTTTCTTCTTCCTCTTCACAATCTATGTAAAATAATTTCTTCTCACCGCACTTATGACCTTAAGTATAGAAAATACCTTTTTCTCTTTTTTCTTCCAATTGTTTTGGTCTCAACCTTGTAGGTTGTGGAAGTCTAGAAGTAGCAACACTTCCATCTTTATATATGTCAGTGGTAGGCTTCCTTGTTGCCATAATTTTACATTCAAATTTTCTTGCCAACCTGAATGCCTTTTCCAATGAATCAGGTTCCCAAAAGCGAACTTCATGTTGGATGTTATCCTTTAAAGTCCCTATGAAGAAATCAATCCTGTGTTCCTTTGGAATATCAGTTACACTTATATTCAATTTTTGGAAGTCCTCAATGTGCTCCACCACTGAACACTTTTGTTTGAGATTTATCAATTGGCTAAAGAAGGTGTTTCTTTTTGTATCGTCATAATGTGCTATCATTTCCTCTGTAAAATTTGACCAAGTGACAATTTTTTTACGAGAGAAAAGCCATCGATACCATACAAATGTATTTTGTTATAAATGTAAAGTTGCAATGCATATCGTTTGTGTGTTTTTCACGTTATTGAGATCAAAATATTGCTCCATCTGTAGTATCCATGTTACGAGATCCTTTCCATCAAACTTCCTCATATCCATCTTTGGAATGTGGTGGTTCTTCCATCCAACATTAGAGTTTATGAAATCATGATTAACATTTATTTTGTTCTCATCATTTGTTTCCTCTACTATCTTTTCTCCATTAGGAAACATTTCTTGTATCAACTTTTCCAGACCTTCGATGTCTAATTTTAGATCGTTCTTCATGTTTTCCTTCATATTTTCATCGATCTTAGATTCCATGTCATCCATCTTAGCTTCCATGCTAGCTTACATGCCATCCAGCTTAGCTTCCAAATCATTCATCTTAGCTTCCACGTCTTTCTTCAAACCATCCATCTTATTTTCCATGCCTTTCTTCAAAACTTCCATTTCATTTTTTGTTGCTCTTTGCGATAGAAAAATTTGGTGCACTTTCTCTTGTAATTTTGATATCTCATGTTGCATTTCTTTTTCTTCATGAGTCATAGTAGAGATTTCTGAAGGCTTAATGGGTGTTGAATTCTTTTTAGGGGGAATTTTAGAACACAATACTGCTATATATTCTTCAATATGACCTTGGAATAAATTCAAACTAAGTTTTTCGAACGAGACATGTAATTCGAAAAAATACACACATTTTTGTTGCTTTTGAGGAGCTCAATATTGAAACTAAATTATATCTACAATTTTGGATCTTCAATATCTAAAATTGGGCCCTGTATTATGCCTCTGAATCTTATTTCAAATTCCAGATGTATAACCTAATTTGGATTCTTCAAGGCGCTAAATCTCCCACAATGACCTAATTATGGACTTGTTACATAGAGAGACCTTTTAAAATGTACCACATGTCATTGTTTCCTCCTTCCACTCTAAAATTGACACAGGGGAAACTACAGTCCATTTAATTCCAGTCACCTTTTACAAAATTCCAATCCAATGCTCAGAGAGAGAGTTATGATGGCTTTCCGACGGTCACCTCTTTGAGATGAAATTCGGGAGCCTAAAAAATCCCTAACTTCCACAGACCCTATCTCCAAAAATATTGTGAATCAAGCTCTAAAATTTTTCCATGACGTTCCTTAAGATTTTGGATTTGTTCTGTAAAAGTTTCAGTTTTTGAACCCTTGTAGAAAAAAAATTATACCAAAAATTCCATGATGACCTATTTAGGTTAAATTCAGGAGCCTGCAAAAATCCCTAACTTTCAAAGATCATATCTCCGAAAATATTGTGAAACAAGATCTGAAATTTTTCCATGACGTTCCTCAGAATTCCAGCTTCGCTCTATAAAAATTTAAGCTTCTGAACCTTCGTAGAAAACAATTTATAGTGAAAATTCCACGATGACCTATTTGGAGTAGTGAAACCCTAGAATCCAAAGCTCTGATACCAAATGTTATGAAACCAGCTCCAAAAATAGAAGTAAAGAGAGATCAACACCTTAGAAATTAGCCACTTCGAGGGGGAAACCTCCAATAAATTACATAAATGAATAAATCTTGGATGATACAAATGACCAAAACCATGTTCTATATATAGGAGTCCATGGGGCCACAATATAATCCTAGCCGACCTAACAATAATAATGTAAGGGCACAACAATAACAATATTGGGATTACAGGGGTACAAAACTAACACTAAGGGGGCTAAACTAATAACAACAAGAAACTAAACTAGTAATATAAGGACCTAACACCATCACTGAATCCTCCATCAAGCACTCCTCCTCAGGAGACCTCCTTGATAATATTATTTAATCCCTAGATGGGTGGACCTTCTTCCCCCTTAATATTTCCAACATACTTGTCCTTCTTAAATTTGTTCTCCTATCAATGCCTATATGTCTATGATTTGTGTTGGTTTCCCCCAAGCGGGTCCTCAAAAGTATCAAATTCCTCCAAATAACATTCCTTTGGAGTTGGAATGCCTCAAGAAAAAATTTCCCTTAGTCAAATGGGACACACTCTCGATCACAAAGTCGGAAGGTGGTGTAGGACTTTGCGATATTGACCTAGTCAACAAAGTCATGGTAGCCATGTTTTCATGGAAATAGGTCACACACACCACAAAATCTTGGGCCTGTCTTTGGAACACAAAATACACTAGGGACTTTCATAAGGAATAATTTATTCACCTCGCTCGCACTCAACAAGGCTCTTTAATATGAATCTTAGACAGCTCCAAAAAATATATCATAAGAGGCTACAACTTCTAGGAGATCACTAATGGCATATTAGCTAGGTTTTGGGAAAAATCCTAGAGATAACATCTTAGCTTATAATCCTCCCTTCAAATCCCATCCGTTAAATCTAAGGCTCAATAGGAAGGTTGCATTCATGTAGATCACTACTGGAAAGAGGATGGCATAGGTATATAAAAACAGTGGATCCATCCCAACTCTTGATAGGATTAACTTCAACCATACGAACCCCTCCCCTTATGCACTGAACTCAACAAAAGGCTCGTAAGGAAGGGAGAAATCCAAAACATCCTCAGGAGGGGCTACAAATAATTAGGCCCATTTTTAGTAAAAGAGCCACACCTTCTAGTGAGATCCACTCCCATAATTCACCCAGATACAACTTGGAAAGAGTTATGGTCCACATGTCATTGCCCCAAAGTAAATACCCTTCGTTAGCTTCTTATAAGAAGAAGAATCATTACCTAGGAGAAATTCCTCAAGAAGGGATTTTCCGGGCCCTCTTGGAGTGTTATTTGCAAGCAGAAATAAGAAACAGTTGACCACCTGCTCAGCTCTTGTTTCCTTGCCTCCAATATCTAGATGAAAATATCCTCTATCTTTAAAAAACCTATCCTCAATACTAGTTTTTTTGTCACCTCTCCCAAAACTTGGCGATAATATCCATTCGAAAGCCCCTTCCTCCAAAACATCTGGCACCTAACTCTGAACCTTTTTATCTCTACCATCTGGAAAGAATCAAACAAATATATTTTTTCCAATCATCACAAAGGAAATTTTCTTCCTTTCCAATTGGGATGTTGAGGACCTTCCCAATATTCTGCACGAGTAGCCCATCTTTCTTCGGTGGAAATTCTCAAAATTCCCCTTACCCAAAACACCCCTTCATCCTTCTCCTCTAACCTTCAGTCATGATTTTTGGTCCCCACTCCCATTGCCCAACATTTAAAACTCAATATTGATGGCGCCTAAAGGGAAAAACTAAGAGAAACATGGATTGGGGGTTCTCAAAGGGAACATAATGTCTCCCTCATCGGTATTGATTGTGGCTACATTGGGCATAACAACAACAATGTTTCCAATTTGGATGCATTAACCTCATCCTTATTGACTGTGACTACATTGGGAATAACACCAACAATGTTTTGGATTTGGATTATTTAATACAGGGAATCATCATAGCTCCACACATACACCTACACACTCTCTTAGTAGAAGAAGACTCTCAATTGGTAATTCAGATGGAAAAAAAATACAAATAGGTAGACAATCATCCAAATTCCTCTTCAATGGAGATTGGAACAACGAGCTCAATATATAGTTCAAATCCTTTCTTCCTAAGAGGCTATCATATTTTTTTCACATTTGACACAAATTTAACTCACTAGCAGACCATTTTTTCCAACAAAGGCATGAAGGAGTGCTTGGCCACCCAAAATTGGATCTCTTAATGAAATTCCCGAAATTTCGAGACGTGCAACGGCTTGATATGACCAAATAATAATGAACAATTATAAATAAGGGAGTTATCGCACCCCCATTCCGGGGAATAATATCATCAAATGATATGACGGTTCGCAAACATGCTGGCCAAATCAATGACATGCACGAGGTCAACTGATAATGGTCACGACAAAGGAGGGAGGTACCACAATCATTGTTACAAGATGTGGTTCCACTGAATGAATCTGATGACTCTGATCGACGTCATTGAATCGATGATTTGTGTAGGGTGAAGTGATAATTGGCACGCAGAAGGAGGGAGGTATTGTGTTCACTATTCCATTTTGTGGTTCCATGAAACTCATCTAATTATTCTCATTGAATAGTTGTTTATCAGGGGTTTTACTCTGCTGTAAAAGTATGCGAGGTCCCCCTTTTCTATCCTCGTTGTTCATTGGGTGATGAACTATCATCGCAAATCTCTACATGTCACACGGTACAAGCCCTTCACCCTCAACTCAACACTGCGTGCTGTAATTGTGGTGGCTTGAACTTTCGCTTGGGTTTGGTGCTTATCCCATAATCCCCTTCCTCCAAATCATATATATGACATGCATCCAACGGAAAATTCCTAAGGAGTTAACCTATAGGAGAAGCATAACTTTGAATTTTTAGTTCACAACAAAATGGATTTTGAGGAGATTCTACTTGAATTTAATTCTTCTTCCACACTTAGGATGGATTCTGTTGAGATTTAAAGATCAAATGAATTTAATTTATGTACTTATCCTGTAATACTAAATTTATTTACCTCATAAAACAAATATTGAAGTCATAAATTTACTGGTTACAATGTTAAACTCTATGTCTATGGTATTCACATCAAATGTTTATGGTGTTGATGAAATTATGAAAATACAATGTGTAGAGAGAGATATAGATTTGGTTTGTTGTTGTTATCTATGCTCTCTTTCTTAATCTAATAGACTAATTTATATAACTAGCATAGACACATTTACCAATGTGGTTTATATACATACGTTGATAGGTGTATATGGAATATATTTACAACCATATTTACCAATGGGGTTGATATATGTCAATAGGACTATATCCACCACCCACCACATTAATAACTCTAAGGTGTATTTTGTTAAATAATTACTATTTATAATTATTAATAAATATATAAATAATAATAGTCATTGTATTTATATTTATATATTTATACTTATTATGTTAGCATTATTTTGTAAATTAATATAATATACAATTGTTAAATTAAAATTTTGATAATATATTAATAGATATTTTTAAAACATCAATATAATTCACATAAAACATAACAGTAAAATTTAGTTCTTATTAAGAATATGTATTTCAATAAATATGGGTGAAAAAATTTCGAGTTAGGTTTCGAGCATTTGTGTAGCTGCCCTCGCTTTAGCCTCCTCTTGTTGTTTTTCCCTTGGCCCCATGGCCCCTCCAGATTCCATCCCGGAGGTGGCCGATCCTCCCAACCATGCCTTGACCTTCTCTACTCTCATCGACTCCTTGAATCCTCCATAGCTCAGGCCTGCAATATCAAAGTTCGTCAAAAAATGGGATGGAATTCAGGAAGATTCACCTGCCCCTGTGATCCCTTGAATGGTTGCACTATCCCACGTAGAGAAAGGGCTCATTGGGAAATTTACGAGTCTATATTCATCACCAAAAACAATCCAGAAATGGGTTTAGCGTAACTAGTTAGAAAAAATAAAATGGAAAATATCCATCAGATACTACGGTAGGGGTTTTTACACATTTCACTTTGAGACAAAGGAAGACAAAGATCTAAACTTCAGAAAAAAGCCATAATTCAAGGATACAAGGGGCTCTATTTAAAGAAATGGATGTCAGACTTCAACCCATAGCTCGACGTCCCTAACACTGTCGTAGTGTGGGTTCGCCTTCCTCACATCCCACTTCACTATTGGGGAGATGATTCTATAAGAGAAATTGGGAATGTCATTGGAAAGTTCGTTGATAGAAGCGAGCCAAAAGACAACATGCAAGCCTTCGCAATAATATGTGCGGAGGTAGATATGGGGAAAGGACTATCGGAGACGATCAAGATGAAGGTGGACAAATATACCCACACTCAACAGCTGGACTAGGAAAAATTATCGTTCAAATGCAAGGTATTCCATGAATATGGTTATTTTTCCAATAGATGCTAAAAAACAATAGAGATCGAAAATTATGACTCTGAACACGAGTGGGAAGTCATAAAAAAAAATGTCTGCCCCAATTGCCAGAATTTTTGGCCCTTCAACAGCTCACCCATCCTCTCAATCTGCAAGCCCTAGCATTCCTCCTCCTGATCCCCCTCTGATTCCCTCCCAAACTCTTGAACCTTCCTCCATATCTCCCAACCCCTTCATCGCTTTGGCCTCTCTGGAAGATGAACCCCCTCAAAACTCCCTCTCCACCTTCCCTTTTTAACCTCTCCCACAAAAATCCCCTCCAAACCTTGTCCACCCCCATCCTCAGTTGAACCATCATTTGCTCGGATAGTCTCTAGAAATGTAACAAAGGAGTTGGGACCTATTTTGGAAACCTCGAAAAAGCTTGGACCAGGAAGAAAGTCCACTAATCACCATAGGGATGATGCAACTCAAAAGGACATCACCCTGGGAATGCATCATCAAATAAAGACCTTTATTGGAGGGATTAATAGTGAAGAGACAAGCCACCAAGCAATAAGAGTGAAGACAGGGTATCAACTTGTATTCCTTAAATAATTAAAGAACTCACATGAAACTGTAGGTGATTAGGGAACCCCTATAAAAAAAATTCCCTAAGAGATATTATCAAGAAGGAGAAGCAATACATAATACTTCTCCAATAAACCAAGAAGGGAGAAAATGACATGGAAAACACCATAGGTAGAATAAAAAACTACACAGGCACAGTAGTAGAATCGAGAGGTGCTTCGAGAGGAATAGCCACAATTTGGAAACAAAACTCATGGAAACATATTTCAAATTTAAAGGCCCAATATTGGATAAATTTTAAGCTACAGAGCACCCAAGAGGATGTCACGATAATAGTTTACAACATATATGGCCCAAATTACTATCGTGACAAATAAGTGTTCTAGGAAACTTTACAATATTACATGGAAGGGGAGTACAATAACAGTTTCATTATTGGAGGTGATATGAACCTAGATATGCATGCAAAAGAGAAAATGGGGGGCACTTTCACTCCTAACCCTTCAACAAATTAGCTGGGAAATATCATTATAGATCACGACTTGGTGGACATCATCCAAACGAATAGAAGCTTCACATGGAGTAACCATAGGCTTGGTCAAGGAAAAATCATGGAAATATTGGACAGCTTCATTGTTGATATCTCCCTCATTTTCCTATTTTTAGTGGTAGCCTATACCATTTTTCCTTGCTCAGCCTTGAAACACTACCCTGTCATCCTAGTCCTTAGTGAGAAATCAAACCTTTGGCCCCTCCCTTTTCGTTACAATCCGTTATGGAGTGACTCCCTTGAGGAAAGAACCATTGTGGAAAGCACTTGGTGCTAGCATGTTGAGGGGTCCCCAATGCACAGATGGGAGACTAAGCTAAACCTATTTCGCACAACTCTCAAAGGCTGTGCTAAATAATATTATAGAAAACCGGAAATTGTCAAGAAGGACACGAAGATAATTCTAGAAGAAGTGCAAAAACACATAGATGACCAAGTGGTGAAAAAAGAGAAATAAGAGCATGAAAAGGAGTTGTATTGGGCACTATAAAACTCAAATAGAAAGAAAGAAGAAAAATGGAGAATAAAATCCAGGAGTATTTGGCTTCAGACCGGGGATAAGAATACCTCATTCTTCCACAAAGAGGCAACAGTAACAACATCCAAAAATACTATCACAACCATATTCGATGATGAAGGAACCATGTACATAGATCAAGATGAGATTAAATCAGCACCCCATCACTCTTACAAAAGTCATCTAACTGAAACTATGGAGGCATAGGACTACGCTGATCTCTTGATCCACACTCTAAATACGATCATAGAAGAAATAAGTTCCTTCTTAACCAGGGATATTGACGAAGTTGAAGTCATCAAAGCAATTTGGACCCTCCACCCAAACAAAGCTCCAGGCTTGGATGGATTCTCCATCAATTTTTATCAGATCTTCTGGGAGGTAATCAAGAAAGACCTCATAAAAATGATTTAGTGGACCCAAAGGAAAAAAATATTGAGGGCTTTAGAAACTCGAAATTTCTAGCCCTCATCCTGAAAGAGTCCCATCCTTCCACCCTTTCTATATTTATACCAATATCCCTGTGCAACTCCTCCTATAAAATTATCACAAAAATCCTTGACTCCCACATCAAAATTTACCTTCCCAAACTTATCTCTGAAAATCAAGGCGGGTTCATAGCTAATAGAAAAATTACTGACTACATCTTGTTGTTCCAAGAAGTGATACACTCCAACATGAGAAGATTGGAGAAGGGTTTTGTTTTAAAGTTAGACCTTGATAATGCCTTCGACAAAGTTTGGCACTCCTTCCTTTACTCTGTTCTAAGGAAAATGGGATTTTGTGAAGACATCATCTCTCTCATCTAGGTCTGCATTCCTAATCCCTGGGTCTCCCCTCTGGTCAGCGGGAAACTTGGACCTTTCTTTTTATCCACTAGAGGCTTTAGACAAGGTTTTTCCTTATCCCCCTTCCTTTTCATCCTCATGGTAGACTCCTTGAGTCGGGCACTGGATTTCAACCACAGAGAGGGCTTAAATACATGTATAAAATACAGTAATGGGGTCAAGAACATAAGCCACTCCCAATTTGTCGGTGACACCCTATTGATGGGAGGAACTACTTGCATAATAGCCAAGAGATTCAAAACTCTTCTTTAAAAAATCATGTATTATTCAGGAGGTCACATCAATTATCTCAAAAGATGCATATATGGATGGAATGCAACTATGAATACCATTCATAGCATTTCCAAAATCTTCGGGGTCCCATACAAATGGAGGTGGAACCACTTTAATTATCTAGGGATGCATGTAAGAAATGTACCTTTAAAGGCACAGGTTTGGAGCATCACTATAGACAAGATGAAGAAGAAAATTAAACAATGGGGAGCCTCTTGGCTCAATCTGGTTGGGCATGTGGTTCTCTTAAAAGTTATTCTTTGAGCTCCACCGCTTTACCACTTCTCCCTGCTCCAAGCCCCTATTAGTATTCAAAATAAAATGGAAAGAATATTTAGGTAGTTTTTACGATAGGGTGGTAAAAGAGAAAAAAATAAGTTCAACCTGCTAAAGTGGAGGTAGGTAACAAACAAGTCTGAAAATGGATGCCTAGCCATTCGCATCTATAAGTTGTTGAAAATTTCCTTCGGAGGAAAAATTGTTTGGCGTTTAATCACTGGTTAACAAATGCGGTGGAAGTAAGTTCTTGAAAGGAAATACCTCTTTGCATCAAGGGAGCATCTATTAGAACAACCCATCCCCAAGAGGCCATGTTCACATATATGGACTCTCTGCAATAAATCCATCCCCTTACTTTGTGAGAATACCTCCAAAGCTCCCCATGAAGGCCGCAACAACGACATTTGGAATGAAAAAATCATGGGCAAGCCTCCTCTCTCAAACAATCTGAGCCTACTTTGCATTCAAATGCATATTAGAGAACTTTGGATCAACACCTTGAATAAAATCTCCAATTGGGAAGATAGTAATAGCCAATGGGAGGGTTGTTTGTTCCCAAATCTCCACCCTCACCTTCACAATCACAAAAAAAAATGGAAGGAATGCTTCATGGTGCTGCCCCTCTTGCAAAAGATGAAGAAGACAATTATAGATGAGGTCCCTCTGGATCCTCTTACTCCATAAAAGCGAGATACGAGGTTCTTCATAGTGAAATATTCCCTTCTCCGCCGTGGGTGATTTGGAAGCAGGTATGGAAATCAAAAGCTCTCCCAAAAATCAAAATCATCATTTCGACCCTAGTAAATGGAAATATTTTGATTTTTTATAACCTGGAAAAAAGAGGCATTTAGGGAGCCTCCAGATGCCCTCTATGCTTCACAGCTGAGGAGTATGTACAAAATCTCTTCATCGACATCACCTTTGCAAAATATTGCTAGAACACCCTCTTTGATCTCCTGCAGATCGAGATTGATGTTAATGCTACAATCTCTGATATGATAGCTTAGTGTAAAAAGGGAAGAGTGTTGTCAAAAGAATCCGGGACATGTTCCCTTATGTTCACCTTTGGAACATATGGCTCATGCAGAACGAAGTCATTTTCTGTGAGAAAAAACCATGCACTCGAAAGGTGAAGAGAAAGACCTGGAGCCTGACTGCAGAGACCATTTTAGCTAAAAACAATAGTCATTTTAACATCAATGACTTGCAAGTAGAGGAAAGATACCTATTCAAAAGAGTTCTTGACATCCTCTTGAGGTGCAATAAGGATTCTAAAAACCATCCATTTCACAAATAACAATGGAAAGTAAGTCTCAAAGAAAAGGAATTTATAGAATGTCTTGATGGGTTAAGTCAATAGAGCATCGAAATCAATTCCTGGAGCAGTAGGAGAAGGAGCTCTTATCATGGATGAGCATGGTAACAATTTTTCCTCCTTCGAGTGGGGATTGGGTCAGTTTTTGAACAACAGATCTGAAGCATATTCCTTAATGTAAGGCCTCCAAATAATTAAGAGCCTCAAAATTAAGAAGGCTGTGGTCTTCGAGGACTCGTCAATTGTAATCAATATGAAGTTGAATTCTGCTATGTCTCCCAACATCGACCTCAGAATATTGATCATCCGATGCCGCAACTTGAGTAATGAGATAGGGGATCTCTCTTACCATCACATCCTCAGAGCTAATAAAAAGAATGCTAATTATTTAGCCAGTATGGCCTACCTCAGACCCCATAGTCAACTCTCTTCCCAAGGCCGCAACATCTACTCTCCAATTCCATGAATCCTCCCCTCTACACATTCTCTTCCATCAAGATCTTATGTGCCCCTTCGATTTTATTCATGTAGGCTTGTCATCCTCATCCTTATCTCTACACCTATCCCGTGACCCTGTTCCCCCGCACTTCCCGCTCTTTTCTCTTCCTCAGCACACCCCCTACTTCCTCCCTCCTGATTTATCCTTCTTCCCTTCTCCCCACATATCACTATTCATCGCTTCTCTGCACACATCCTGTTGCTTTGCTATCTTCCTAGATTTTTCTTTCCCCCTGTCCCATGCCCATTATTATTCATTGTCTTACAACTCCACTGCTCCCTCAACCCCTTCCTATCATAATCACATTGTTGCCCTCATCATCAAAATCCAAAATGAGAAGTAAAAATTGCTTCCACTGCTCCGACATGCGAGAGGAAATGGACTTGATCAATTCTCATCTGAAGATTGTGTAGGAGAAGCATCATGAAGATACCAATTTCATCCGTTATCAAGCTCAATCACTCACAGAGAAACTGAGGGGAGAAAACAACTGCTATGCACATATAGAAGAATCTCTGGAAATTTTGCGCTACATGGTGGATAAAATAACAGTCTAGAGCTCAATCTCCAATAACACAGCCAATGTCAATCTGGAAAAAAATCTTGACACCATGGACAAATCAAATGATCAACAAGGCAGAAGGAACTAGTCTTCAGTCCACCTACCATCATCTTAAATATTATGTCTTTTAAATTCATTGTTATGTTGTTTCAGTTTGTTAGCGTTTACAAGAATCTGATATGAAATACAGTAGCAATAGCTAGCATGCAGGAGGTTCGGTTTTTTCCATATCGCCCCTCCTTGACATTCTACTCTGTAACTCGGATGTAATGGATATTTCACTCCCCACTCTTTTTGGAATATAATCAACAACTGACTTTGTTAAAAAAAAACGAATATGTATTTTACCAGAATAATTATATATTTTTATGAATATAATTACTAATATATGTTATATATTTTCTTCTAATATATTAATAATATTAGCTATATATATATAGATATATATATATATATATATATATATATATATATATTATATTAATATATATAATATTATATTATTTAATAATAAAATATATAATAATAATATATTATTATTATTATTTTTCAATATATTAATAGTTATAACTCAAACTAAAATCTAATTAAAATATAATGTAATAAAGGAATTTATTATTATTTATAATAAGTATATATCTCTTAATAATATCGCCAATAATTTTTATATATTTATTAATATAAATCTTAATATTTTTCATATATTTACTTTAGGTAGATTAAAAATATCAAATAAACCCAAGGGATTAATAAATACACATGATTATTAATATTATAACCCGAAATGAATAATAAAACCAAGAGTTTAATATTATAAATCCAATAAATTAGTAAACCCAATGGAGAAATAGTATAAAGATAAAGCATTAGCAAACCCAAAGAATCAAATTAGAAAACAAAGAATTAATATTAAACCCTCGGACTAATATTGAACACTTAATATTGAGGCTTAATAAAACCAAGGGATTATTATTATTATAAACCCAAAGGATTATTAATATTATAAACAAATGGGATCAATAAACCCAAGGCATTATTAATATTATAAACCTAAGCCATTAATATTATAAACCTAAGTGATTAATATTGTAAACAAAAATGATTAATAAATCCAAGGAATCAATAAACCAAGAAAACTAATATTAAAACCCCAAACTCTTAATAAACGATTAATAAACTGATAAAAATAACCATAGTTGAGGATGGCCCATTTTTATATTGAGACAACCTTTGTCGCAATTCCACATTCCACCATGTTTGGTTTTCATATTGAAAAAATATTTGTCACGATGTGACGTTAGACCATGGTTGATCATTATTATAAGCACAAGGGATTTATATTAAACCCAAGGCTTAGTATTATAAAACCTATGAATTATTTATACCCTTGGAATATGAACCCTTAGATCAATAAACCCAATGGATTGATATTACAAACCTAAAGAAATAATAAATCCAAGGGATTAGTACTATAAAACAAAGGGTTTATAAATCGAAGGGAATAATATTAAAACTAAGAGACTAATATTATAAACCCTTAAGTATATAAACCATTAGATAAATACTATAAACTATGAAAAAAACATGGTTGACCATGCTTGATTTAAAAATTAAGACAATCTTTGTAACAATGCGACATTGGACCAAGGATGACCATGGTTGACCATGGTTTATTTTCATATTCAGACAATCTTTGTCACAATGTGACATTCGACCCTGGTAGACCATGATCGACTATGGCTGACGGTGATTGACAATGGTTGATCATGGTTTATTTTCATATTGAGATAATATTTTTCATAATGTGACATTAAACCATGGATTAATATTAAACTATAGTACTAATATTTAACAATTATATTCGGATTTCATAAACCCAAGGGACTAAAAAACCCAAATGATTAATAAATCCTAGGAATTAATATTTTGAACATAAGAGATTAATAAATCCAAGGGATTAAACGATAAAGCAAAGGAATTATTAATATTGCAAACTTAAGGAACAAATAAAACAAAGTATTTAATGTTATTGGGATTTAATAAACCAAAGAGACTAATATTAGCAACCCAAAGAATTAGAAAACTCAAGGGATCAATGTTATAAACCCAATGGATAAAAAAGCTCACGGAATTATTAATATTATAAACAAAAAACATCAATAAACCCATGGGATTATTAATACTATAAACTCATCATATTAATATTATAAATACAGATTATTAATAAACCCAAGCGATTAATAAACTCGAAGAATCAATAAACCAACAAAGTAATATCAAAAACCCAAGAAATTAATATATCCTAAGAACTAATATTTTAAGCACAAGAGATTAATAAACCCAATCGATTATTAATATTATAAACCAAAAGAACAACTAAACCCAACGGTTTGATATTATAAACCCAAGGAATTAGTGAAGCCAAGGGATAAATATTCTAAACCTAAGGGGTCAACAAGCCCATGGGATATATATTAAAAACAAAAGACATTAATAAATCCAAGGAATTAATTTTTTAAATCCAAAGGAATGAAAAATGCACATGATTATTAATATTATAAACCGAAGCAGTCAATCAACCTTATGGATTGTTAATATTATAAACCCAATGAATTAATAAACTAAAGGATCAATAAACGCAATGGATTGGTATTAAAAATTCAAGTAAATAATAAACCCAAGGGATTAATCTAAAACACCAAGGGTTTATAAACTTAAGGGAATAATATTATATCTACGAGATTAATATTATAAACCCTTAGATAAATACTATAAAATGTGAAATAAACATGGTTCGCCATGCTTGATTTAAACATTGAGACAATATTAAAAACCCAAACAATTAGTAAAGGCTAGGAATTAAAATTTTAAACTCAATGGATTAATAAAACCAAGGGATTAAATGATAAACCAAAGGAATTATTAATATTATAAACATAAGGAAAAAATAAACTCAAGTGTTTAATATTATAAACCCAAGAAATTAGTAAACCTAAGGGAAAAGTATTATAAACCTAAGGGATAAATATTAATATTATAAACTTAAGGAACAAATAAACCCAAGCGTTTGATATTATAAACCCAAGGAATTAGTAAACCCAAGGGGAAAACATTATAAAGCCAAGGGATAATAAAACACAAGCGATCACTATTAAAAACATAAGAGATTTATATTAAACCAAAGGATTAATATTATAAAACCTATTAATTATTTATAACCTTGGAATATGATCCCTTAGATTAGTAAACCCAAAGGATTGATATTACGAACCCAAGGAAATAATAAATCCAAGGGATTAGTACTAAAAAAAGAAGAATTTATAAACCAAAGGGAATAATATTAAAGCTAAGAGATTAATATTATAAACCCTTAGATAAATACTATAAGCCATGAAATAAACATGGTTAACCATGCTTGACTTAACATTGAGACAATCTTTGTCACAATGTGACGTTGGACCAATGATGACCATGGTTGGCCATGGTTGATATTCATATTGAGATAATCTTTGTCACAATCTGGCAGTCGACCATGGTAGAACATGATCGACTATGCCTAACGATGATTGACAATGGTTGACCATGTTTATTTTCATATTTTGAAATTTTTTGTCATAATGTGTCATTGGACCGTGGATTAATATTAAATGGTTGTAATAATATTTAACCCTTAAAATTGGGATTTCATAAATCCAAGGGCCTAAAAAACCCAAACGATTAATAAAGCCTAGGAATTACTATTTTAAACTCAAGAGATTAATAAATCCATGAAATTAAATGATAAACAAAAGGAATTATTAATATTATAAAATTAAGTAACAAATAAACCCATTTAATATGATTGGGATTTAATAAACCAAACAGACTAAAATTTATGAGCCCAAAGAGTTAGAAAACTCAAGCGATCAATGTTATAAACACAATGGATTATTAATATTAGAAACCCAATGGATTATTAATATTATAAACCCAACATATTAGTATTACAAATAAAAATTATTAATAAACCCAAGAAATTAATAAACTCGAGGAATAAATATACCCAACAAGCTAATATCAAAACCCCAAGAAATTAATAAATCCTAAGAATTAATATTTTAAATTCAAGAGATTAATAAACCTAAGGGATTATTAATATTATAAACCAAAATAACTAATAAACCCAAGGGTTTAATATTATAAACCCAAGGAATTAGTGAACCCATGGGGTAAATATTAGAAACCTAAGGGGTCAGCAAGTCCAAGGGATCCATATTAAAAACATAAGAGATTAATAATTCCTAGGAATTAATATTTTAAATACAACGGAATGATAAACTCACATGATTATTAATATTATAAAATGAAGTGACCGATCATCCTTAGGGATTGTTGATATTATAAACCTAATGAATTAATAAACTAAATCATCAATAAATCCAATGGATTGATATTAGAAACCCAAGGAAATAATAAACTAAATCAATTAATACTAAAAAAACAAGTTTTTATAAACTTAAGGGAATAATATTAAGCCTAAGACATTAATATTATAAACCTTAGATAAATACTATAAACTATGAAATAAACATGGTTCACCATGATCGATTTAAACATTGAGACAATCTTAAAATCCAAAACAAACAAACTAATATTGAAAACACAAACACTTAATAAAGATTAGGAATAAATATTTTAAACTCAATGGATTAATAAACCCAAGGGATTAAATGATAAACCAAAGGAATATTATAGACTTAATGTAAACTATCAATTTTGAGATCATTTGAAATCTAATCTTATTTAATAAAGTATTGAATTTGTTCAATTGAAATCTAAAATTACGAATATAAACTTAAACCATAAAATGGATTTATTGCACCCAAGAAATTAGTAAGCCTATGTGATAAATATTATAAACTTAAGGAACAATTAAACCCAAGCGTTTGATATTATAAACCCAAGGAAGTAGTAAACCCAAGGGTAAAATATTATAAACCCAAGGGATTGAAAAACACAAGCAATCAATATTAAAAACAAGGGATTTATATTAAGCTCTTATGAAACCTATGAATTATTTATACCCTTGGAATATGAATCCTTAGATAAATAAACCCAACAAAATTATATTAAAAACCCAAGGAAATAATAAACCCAAGGGATTAGTAATAAAAAAGAGGGTCTATAAACCCAATGGAATAATATTAAACCTAAGAGATTAATATTATTAACCTGAAGTATATAAAAAACCGTATGTAAATACTATAAACCATGAAAAAAAATGGTTGATCATGCTTGATTTGAACATTGAGACAATTTTTTTCACAATGCAACATTGGACAAAGGATTACCATGGTTGGCCATGGTTGATTTTCATATTGAGACAATCTTTGTCACAATGTGACATTTTACCATGGATGACCTTGATCAACTATGGCTAATGATGATGGAAAATGGTTTCCATGGTTGATTTTCATATTGAGACAATATTTTTGATAATATGCCATTAGACCATGGAATAATATTAAACTATAGGACTAATATTTAACCCTTAAGATTGAGATTTAATAAACCAAAGGGACTAATATTACCAACCCAAAGAATTAGAAAACTCAAGGGATCAATGTTAAAAACCCAATGGATCAACAAATGGAGGGAATTAACAATATTATAAACACAAAATATCAATAAACCCAAGGAATTATTAATATTATAAAAAAAAAGTATAAATCCAAGGGATTATTGATATTATAAAACTAACATATTAATAGTATAAATACAAATTACTAATAAACCCAAGTGATTAATAAACTCGAAGGATCAATAAACCAAACAAACTAATATAAAAAACCTAAGAAATTAATGAACCCTAAGAATTAATATTTTAAATTCAAGACATTAATAAACCCAAGGGATTATTAATATTATAAACCAAAATAACTAATAAACCCAAGGGTTTAATATTATAAGCCTAAGGAATTGGTGAACCGAAGGGATAAATATTAAAAAATTAAGGGATGAGTGAGGCCAAGGGATCAATATTAGAAACATAAAAGATTAATAAAGCCTACGAATTAATATTTTAAATGCAAAGAATTGATAAACTCACATGATTATTAATATAAAAAACCCAAGCGATCAATCAACCTTAGTGATTTTTAATATTATAAACCAAATGGATTAATATAGTAAAAGGATGTTCAATTTCACCATCATTGCAACCAAAGAAGTAACGTTGAAATTAACAGACACACACACACACACACACATATATATATTTTCTTTACATAAAAAAAATTCACTACAAAAATTGACTTGAAACACTCCGTGAAAAGTCATTTATCAAATCGTCTCTTCGAAAATAGAACCATACCGACGAAAAATGAACGCCAATTCAAATCAACATGATAATGATCATGATAATTAACACTTTCCAACCAATCCCTTCTTTTTTTTCCTCCAATCCTCCTCCATGTGCACATGCAACAAATATTTTACATTCGTTTTCATTTCATATAGAACACGAAGATGCTCATCAATTAAAGTGGGATGGAAGCCATGTTTTCTATCGATATTGTTTCGAAGATACAAAAGAAAACTTATTGTTCTACAAATATTGTCCATCGCTTGATTATAATAGATTCCATCATTATTATCCATATCTGCAGTTGAAACGAAAAATGACAAAATGAAAATTAATACACACATGCACGAAGACATAAGCATACACACACACACATATAGATATATATACATAAAACATAACAACCTATTTTTATTATTGTTAAAAAATATAGTCTTATAAACCTCATCCTATAAAATGACCTAACGCTACATGAACCAAATGATATAAAAATTTCTCCAAATATAAACCTCATTGGAAATACATATTGTACACATGTAATCAGTGATAAAATGAAATGAGTGATACAACCTTTATTACAATAGTCAACAAGAATTCACATTTTTCTAAACTTGATGTTTAAAATCAAATTTTAATAATGTTAGTAATCCTATATTTGTATTTAAATTAATGTTAATGTATATACCCCGGATGCGGGTGATCAACCACAGGTGTAAGTTGATATGGTTTTGGGTTGGCGTGTGGATTCATTACACCGCCACCCAAACTCACGCGAGGTTGCATTTAATTCTACCCACCATCCATTGTTACACTGCATTAATGTAGTACAGTCGCCAAGACCAACCCGCTCCCATAACATCTATGGCATTCTCTGGAAAATTCATTCCCGCTCTTCCTCCCTTGTGCTCACGCTGCTCCCCTATTGTTGCAGAGCCCAGCTCTCAAACCAACGCAAGGAGACGCTATTCCATTGTCTGTTGTATTGAAATTGCGCACAGTCTTCATAATTTTCAAAACCCTCTCTACACTCTGAGGCTCAATTCGCTCAATGCGAATTCCCCTGCTATGAGAGAACACCCTCTATACACCCTTCAAACTCCCCTGCTCTCTCATACTTCCACCACTCTTGCCCAATCTGTCTCCAGTCATTCTACTGTTTGAAAGTTCCACCCTGCTTGGAGGGTTATGTCGCGCCTTCACCAGTGTATGCGCTGTAGGAGAGGAAAAAGTCATGGACAATCCTCTCCCCAACCCTCCACGTCCAATACTGACTCCTCCTCCCCCTCCTCTGATAATTTCATCGATCACTATCCTGAAACTAGAAGTGGTCGTGGGCATGGGCACCATGGGCAATATCAATTCGAGATGGGCCCTCCCCACATTCCTGCCTCTCAGACCATATTCCCTGCACATTCCCAAACTACCCAACTTCATTTCCCCTGCTCTTTGAATAGGCCTATAGTCATTGCCACCATCACCATCGAGCTCAAGGAGGAACCACCCGGTTCGGATGATGAGAAAACTAGTGTTGGGAAGGAGACGAGTGCCATTGACAAGAAAAGAACTCCTACTAATGCAGGTTTGAAGAGGAAGGCTCCCAGTTGCAGTGAACACCATGACTTAGGCAACTTTAAGCAAGGTTTCTCCAACGACCAGGACAACTTCAAGCAAGGTGGCTCCAACGACATTAAAGACAAACAGGCTGAGGTAGATGATTTTTATGCTTATGGCTGTCGTATTGTTGAAGAAACCCCATCCACTTCTCATGATACATAATCTGGTCAGAATTAGCAGTTTTTCTCTTCACAGTCTTTCGGCGGAGTCATGTTACTCAGTGCTCTTCATGCTATCTCATCTATGGTTTCAGTTTTTTGGTCATGATACTGTGTTAATGGTCCAAGGACGATTTCCCTTGCGTGGGAGGCATGTTCTGTTTTGTCTAGCATGGGTTAATGGTTTGGTTTGTCCGGGATGTCTGGTAAACAATCTTCCAACAATTTTACAGTGTAAGAATGCCGCTATTTTGGGCAAGTTCTGTTGAGACCGACACCTCTTTGTAAAATTTTTGTTATATTAATAGATTAGTCAAATTTAGAAAAAACAATGTTTACGTATATATTAAGTTTTGTTTAATGTTAATATCAATGTTTTTATTCAACATAGATATTAACATCAAAATCATTTTTATTAATATTAAAAAAAATTATCTTATGAACCTCATGCTATAAAATAACCTAACGGTACATGAACGAAAGGATACACAAATCTCTACAAATATAAATATGGTGTCATTGAGCATAAATAAACCTTAAGTTATTAAACCTAATTTTAAATCAAAATATTACATCGATGTTTAATGTTGATGTTCATATTAATGTATAGAAATTTTTTTTTAATATTAATATTAAACATAATTAACATTAATTAATAAATATATTAATAGAGATACTATACCAATAGTAATATTGGTAATTTTCGGTATGGTGGTGAAAATTTTCATTATTGTTGGATATCATTGGAAATATTAATATTAATAGCATTTAGCAAATAATTTTTTAGTATCACAATATTAATATTAGTATGAAAAAATTATTAAATTTATTTTTAATGATTGGCTCATATAACTGGTTAGTTATGTCTAAATGGTTCATTGTAAACAAAATAACAATAGCCACTTAAAAAAACAAGTAAATTGAAAAACGTGAAAACAATGTAAACAACTTTCCCAAATATTACAATGAATATGATGAATGTATTCATCTCATTAATATATGAAAATAATTATTATGTTAAAAGTAAATGAAGAGGAAAATAAAATAAATTAAAAAAAAATCTATAAAAAGGTCACAATATTATTAGTTTCATGTCATAGTGATATGGACTTCAATCTTTATTTTTAATTATTGACTCATATAACTGGTTTTTTTATGTCTGAATGGTTCATTGTAAAGAAAATAACTATAGCAACTTTAAAAAAATAAGTAAATTGAACAACATGAAAAACAATGTAAACAATTTTCTCAAATATTACTATCAATATGATGAATGTATTCATCTCTTTAATATATGAAAATAAATATTATATTAAAACTAAATAAAGAGGACGATCAAATCAATTCAAAAAACATTCTATAAATAGGTCACATAATTATTAGTTACATGTCATAGCAATATGGACTTAAATCTTGATTTTTAATGATTGGCTCATATAACTCGTTTATGTTTGAATAGTTCATTGTAAACAAAAGAACAATAGGAACTTTAAAAAATTAAGTAAATTGAACAACATGAAAAATGATGTAACAAATTTCTCAAATATTACTATGAATACGATGAATGTATTCATCTCATTAATATATGAAAATCATTATTACACTAAATGTAAATAAAGAGGATAATAAAAGAAATTAAAAAAACATTCTATAAACATGTCACAATATTATTAGTTGCATGTTATAGTGATATGGACTTCAATATTTATTGCTAATGTTTGGCTCATATAACTGGTTGTTTATGTTTGAATGGTTCAGTATAAACAAAATAACAATAGCCACTTTAAAAAAAGTAAATTTAACAACTTGAAAAATGATGTAAACAACTTTCCTAAATATTGCTATGAATATGATGAATGTATTCATCTCATTAATACATGAAAATAGTTATTATATTAAATGTAAATAAAGAGGAAAATGAAATAAATTAAAAAAAATATTCTATAAATAGGTGCTAGTATTATTAGTTCTATGTCACAACAATATTGACCTCAATCACTCCTCTTATTTCTTCCTAATTGTAACCTGTGCACTATCTTTCATCTTGGCATAACACTGAAAAGAGAAATATGGTGTAATGCATAAACCATCTATTTATTTCACTCTTGATATGGTTGTAAAGGTTAGGCCTTGTTGCTCTTTATTCCTTATCAATTGATGCTCATTCTAAAGTCAATATTTGTGACTTTTGGATTGTAAGAGCCTGCGCCATATTTAAGGCAATTTGTTTTCGATTTCCTCTTATCATTGGTGTGATAGGTAAAATATTTCGATTTCTTGCATGAAATGGAACACCAAAATACTTATAAAAAACAACAGTTGTGATCATTGGAAGCTGATGTGGCTTAGAGGTGGGCATATAAAATATATCCTTCACATAACCAATTTCACCATTCACCAAGCCAACCTCAAACCACAAATCACATGTTAACATAGCATGTTGACCATGACACAACAAAACTTCACAGTCCAATTGATCATCATCAATACCATTGATTTTTGCATGACTTGATTTCTCATAACTACATCATGCAATTGGATAATTTACTGATTTTAACATATGCTTGTTATGGAAGGAGAGAAAATTAATTATTAGAAACATGTGAACTGCTGCATTAAATAAATCCCTTTCTCTATATCATCCCGTGACATAACAAACTCCCAATATTCAAGAATAGTTTATATGTTTCTTATGTTATTGGGGATTCTATGAAAACAAGATTGCTTCTCATTATTCCCTTGTTTGCGAAAGATTGTCTCAAGAGTGACAAAAATGTTGAATTTTTTCCACAAGACTTTACCTATTGTATTACATGCATACAAAGGCTTATCTCTCACAGGAGGTGGTCAACATCACCCACAAGGATGACGGACCTTCCACCAAAAGGATAATTCTTTTTCTCTGGAAATTCTTCTCCTAATCGAGCATCTATTTTCATGAATAACCTTGATCCTAGAAAAATCATTTCATAAATCTATATGTATCAAATATGCCTGATTTATTTTGGGAATAATGCTACTGATTGCCCCTGTAGTGGTTTCATATATTTAATTGGAATTTTTAGAGAAAATTGTTTTTTCATCTATATTAAAAGTCGTTATTCCTGTTGGGGAAAGAAGAAGAAAATGACTTCTTCCATTACTTTAAAAATTATAAAGAGCTTAAGAAATAAAATGCATAAGGAAAGACTTCACAATGCATGTAGTGCCCTAAACAACCATAAGAAGAGCTTCACGAATGTCATATTTAGGAAAGTGCCTTAAAACAATTTCGAAAGCAAGTCCTTGTTTTTATGCCAATGAATCTGGATATGCAAATGTTCTAATTGAAATTTCAACAATATCACCCCTTCATTTTCCATTCCTTATAAAATTAATAGATTGTTTTGAAACATCATTAAAAATAGTTGTACTTTTCCAGTCAAAGGATATATCAAATTCCTTTCGACCAAGGGTGTGAAGATCATAAAAACTCACATCATTTGGTGGAACCAAGCGAGAGAAAAGTTGTGATTCTTGAAAATCATCTTCAAGATAAATTTCATGGTTAGAAAAATCACCATCTTCTTCATCTTCAACATTGTCAAAAATTGATGGATTTCGATCTACATGCCACACTCTATATCGTAAATTCCTCCAATTTTCATTAATAAGTTCAACTGAAACCCCAATTTCTGCATGAATGTCATGAAATGGCTTTTGCAAGAGTAATTTTGTCCAGAAAAAGGTTTCAAATTCATATGAAGCCTCACTAGGAACAAAATAAAATCATGGCCAAACCCAAACAATATCATGAACATCTATAGGCTTCCATAGATCTTGTTTATGTTTACTATCAAATGTCAAAGATATTTTTGTTTCTATCAAAGATATATGTTCAAGGAAAAAATGTCTCTTCTGATAATGTTGAATAAAAGTATTATCAAAGGAACATTACAGGCCATCCCTTGACATTTTCCTCAAAACCTTTCTTCAAACATTTAAGGAAACAAACTTCCGACTACAAACAACAAGATGAAACTTAAGCAACATATGGCATGTTTCTTATCCTCCAATATCACGATCAAGAATCATTTCTGCAAAAAACCTTCTATATGCACATAAATCATGATCCCGAGAACCAATAGAATTTGAAATTTAGGTTAACATGTCATGATAACTTTCAGACCTTTTTTCTGATTTTGATGCATAATTAGCAATATATTTCAAGATAGCATACCGAGAAAGAATTGGTTGGAAATAAACATTTTCATGCCACATTGTTAGAAGGCCAATGTTATGTACATTGAGCCTATCATCATTTCTTGTTGGCTCATATTTTTTTCTTCGTTTATCATCTATAAAAAAATCTTGATTCATCACAAGCATCTCATGAAGCACTGTACCGACATGTGAGAATAGTTCCCTTTCTGCGAAAACAACAATATACATTACACTTTGTGTGCCTTTGGAAATGTATTAACAATTCTTCATAATCATTATGAGGATTGCAAGAGAAAATGTGATCAGTATTGAATAGGAAAGGGTCACCACTGAGGCTTCATGGAAACATTATGTTGCGATGATGTATGCCATGTGGATTTCATGAAGTTTCATACTTGTCAAAGAATACCATTTGCAAGTTGTACATCAAAATAATTTGACCAATCAACTCTTTCCATGTGAGAAGCACCTTGCAACCATAGGAAACCATGGATATGTGTTGAACCTCTACATTGTCACTCATATCTAAAGAAAATGAATACATAGTTACTAAAAATAATATAAATATAATCATAATGAATAATTTACAAAGTATAGAAAATAAAATGAACAACACAGACTAGTACCATAAGTCTGTAGCTTTAAGATATTTTTGGATAAATTCCTCTGGAAATATAGTCAATCCATGGTGCATAATTGTGGAAACAATATGAGGGTACTCGATAACATTATAAATTTTCATAAAATTCTCATTTAAAAAATGAGAATGTGAATGTATGGGCATGAGGTTATGCAAATCTGGCCACTTTGTGTCAGTTGCACACAAAGTCAAAAATAAATATGGGCATCCCAACGGAGTAATCAAGTGAGTCAATTTAGCTTGACACTCAGTCTAGTGTGTCCTTGTAACTCTCAGGGAATAACCAAACTGCATGAGATGCTCATCAAAATTATTATCAGGTAAATCCTAAATTTGGTGATGCAATTGTTCAATTGTTGTAGGTGATTTATCATGTAAATGTTTCTTTACAAAAGCTGCAACAGTTTCTTGGCCCCGATGTTGCATTATCATGTTCAAAAGGTAATGTCAAAAGTGAGGATGGCTTCTAAAACATAGGTCATAGTATATAAAAAGATGAAATTCACACTCATGAAGTTCAACACTACAAATACATGGTTGCAACCAATCAACATCACCCGTGGCGAACAATGTGGGAAATTCCATATATGAAACCCCTTTGTGTTATATTCATTTACTCGAGAGGATCCAATATTGGGCTAATCAATTTCTTGAATAGATGAAGAATTGAAATTATAAATAAATGCTCTAATTTCTTCCACTTCTCTCTGCTCATTTGGTAGGCATGAAACAAAAGAAGAAGGATGAGAGTGAAAACGTTCATAAGGAAACCATTTATTATTAGTTTCATTTATGTCATATTCTTCAATATTACAATAAAAAAAATTATGCTAGAGGAGACATATGTTGATCTTTCGAGCAGAGCATTCACTAAATCATAGTCAATTACAACATCTCGGTAATATTGGTCATGTTGGATTTTGAAAAGTAATGTAGCCACCACTGGAGATATTTTGACATAAAATTCATAATATTTATATTGAGCGACATGTATCCTCACAATTATAAAGTCAAGATCCTCAACATGTCAGGGAATAATTTCTACAATTATATAAATATCTTGAGGAAACCTAATTATGTGGTCACTATACTTATATTTCCCACCTCGAGCATGTGTTACTTGAAAAATAGGATTGAAGCGTGTTATAATAATTTCTTCAACTTGAGTAAGAACTCTTAAAATGAGGTTTCTCACCATTATCCATGTTATTATATTGAAAAAAGAAATTGGAACCTCTCTCATTATTACATCATCTGCAAACAGGTCCTTCAGAATATCTCAAAACCTAAATTTTATGGTATGATTCTTGGAAAATGTGGCACATTTGGACAACTGACAAGCTATATATCTTTGTTTGAAATATTGTATGTGTTGAAATCATGTTTTCATGAAAATGAATATGATTTCTATCAAATATACCATTTCAAGAACCATTTGCAAAAGTAAAATTTCTTATGAAATGTACTTCATATTTAGCAACATGAGATGCCCTTCCCAAATTTGAAACATCTGTAATGGATCTATGAAAGGGCCTTTCCAAATGCATGTTCGGCATTTCCTGAACCTAAGAGGATGAAATGGTGTCTTTGTAATAAAACCTTATAAAATTAAATTCCCAACTAATTATAAATAAATAAATAATAAAAAAATAAAATGCATTCAATATTTACATTTTTTTGGAGATGCAGATGAAGGATATGAGATTGTTCCTCTTTTCTTCTGACATGACTCGATGGATTATTCAAGGAGTTATATTTTGTGCCTATATTCAAATTACTTGTTTCCTATTAAAGCAAAATAAAAAACATGAAAAAAATTAAATGTTCAACCAAATAGAGATTTTAAAATGGAAAACAAATCAAATACATTGAACATTTACATTATTTTGACAATTTGATGTTTTTGATTCCGTTTCTCCAACCTGATCGAATGAAATCGTGTTTTCTTTCGATAAAAGGTTATAAAATACAATGTCCAACTTCAAAAATAAATCAAAATGAGAAAATAATCAAATGCATTGAATGTTTAAATTTGTTTGGCAATGTGGATGAACACTATGAGATTGGTCCTCTTCACTTCTAACATCATTATATGGAACATATACGAAGTTAGTTTTTATCGCTATATTAAAATGAGGTATCTCATGTTCAAAGAAAATACAACACATAATAAAATTCAATGTCCAAGCAAGTAAAGAATCAAGAAATGAAAAAAAATCAAATACATTCAACATTTACATTATTTTGGAAACTTAAATTCCCAAGAGAATGCCCAGAAAGGCTTTTATATGCATAATATTCACTTTTGGGATTAGTAGATGGAACACATGGGGAGTTTGTTTCTACACCTCTTTTAAAATGAGTTGTATCTTGTTTCAAGAGAAGAAAATACCTCCATTTCTCTACGTGAAATGATGTTTGGGATGACTAATTTTATTGGTGGGACAACATTACTTTGATAAGGGGGATTGGAATATTAAATTTTTTGAGCAACTGGCTCCAAATTATCAAATAAATGGCCAAGTAAACTATCATCCAAATCATCATATAAAATAGCATCAGTACCTCCACCATGGATGTTTTGCATCCTTTGGCCTACTTAGAACTTCCATTTGGAGATACAAAAGGGTTAGGGTGAAAATTTGCATCCACTTTATCAACATGATGATATTCCTTATTCAAATATGTTTCCCCGATATTGTGAACATTGTTGAGAGAGAATCGACCGTGAAAATTATGTTGATCAGGAACACATTCAAAGAATGATCTGTTAATAGAAAATGTTATTTTTGTTATATCATCCATACTATGATACTTATGAGAAATTGGGAAAAAAAAATTGAAGTGTGGTTTCACTAGTTTTTCTATGATATGTAGCTCTCCTATGCTCATTTATTTTGTACCTAGTTCATTATACTATAAACAATGACTTTCGTTAGACCTGTCACAGTATCCCAATGACAGATTTAATTTTCTTATATGCTTACTTGTGCCTTCATACGACATGTCTACGATGAATAATAAAATATTTTTAATAAAACAATTAAATGGAATAATAACATATTAAACATGGAAAAAAACATAGAAGCATGAAAAAGGCTCACATAAGTTTTTCTTTTTGTAGCCATATAAAAACATTGAAAATTTTTATGGTATTTTGGAAACCATAAAAACTTACGAAAATATATAAGCATTTTCGCAAACCATATAAACATAATTCAAAAATATTTTGATGTGCCATAAATAATATACAAAATAAAAGAAAAATGGCTAAATTTATTTCTTCCATATTAAAAACCTATAGGGACATCCATAGAATTGGAATACAATAATATAAAAATTATACGAATTCGAAGTATATTTGAATATTTGGAGCTATATGTTATTAAGGTACAAATGTAAATATTAAAATGTGCGCAAAAACATAACATGTTTGAGAACCATTGAGAACAAAGTAATATAAATAAAAAGTATAACACAATTCATAGTAATCACAATTATACATACAAATAAAAATGTAGAGCATCCAAACACTTTTACATCTAATTAGGAAAACTTAAGAGAATACAGTATGAAATATTTTCTAACAAATTGTAATGAGATTAAATATCCAAAATCTGATATATATACATATTCCTAAAATTCCAACAGGATATATATATATATATATATATATATATATATATATATATATATATATATATATATATATATATATATATACTCGTAATTTTAAAGTACTAGCATATAGAGGCAAAATTTGTAAAGTATATAAAGAAGAAATATTTTCCAATGAAAATATTTTTAAAAACACCTAAGAGAAATAATAGCCTAAGTATCCATATCCATATTTATAGGTGGAATCTCATCAACAAAATCCATATGTGGAACAATTGAAAACACATTTCTACACTCAATCATATCATTGCAATCCTACACCACTGCACACGAAAACCCAAACATTTGTTGATTAGTTGAATTATCAATATCTATTCGAAAACATAGGCCAATCATCATGTCATATAATAGGAAATGAACTTCACTACATTTTCACATAAGAGCCATGACATGCGTTGTTTGAAATGAAAGATAACCATGACATTTGCTATTTATATCTATATAACTTTCTTCCAACAACTTCTATATGAATCCCCAATCATCTTCAAAGTAATCAATTCTTAGTTCAACACATGGTTGATTGAATTAGTAACTCTCTACTTCTTTAATGACCATACAGAATTGGACACATCATTGATAATGCATACCAACTGATTTTCGTATATTTCTAGTGACATACATTATATTTTAGTGGTTGGAACAAATTAAATACCCCATTCATTTTTTATTATATCGAACCAATAGATTGTATATCCATAATGAGGATAATATTCATACTCCTTGTTCAGATATAGCCAAACATTTTACCTTTATAAATCACTCCATTCTTAGGGGATGAAGTGCTACCAAATGGAAGTTGAGATCTTCTCCAAACCCTATCAAGACTATTTCAAACATAGAATTTAGACTGCATTCTTTCATACTTATGTTTGAGAAAAACCCGTGCATACTTTTTGTTGCTTACATTTTCCATCAATGAAAATAATCATCAGTCTCCAATTCTTATCTGCCCAATGTTTTTAAACGCCTTTATGAATGGATTAAATATAAAATAGTTTTTTGAATGGGATCATTCTGTATTTAAGGAAAAAACCACCATTGATCAAATAGTATATTTCACTGTATATTGTGAATCTTTGAAACACAACTGAAATTGAGATATGTGCCCCTTCTGATTAAGGTATTCAACAACAAAAATTTTGTGTTGATTATTGAGGAAATGAACCATAAATCCAAATTCATTCCTAAAGACATGATTTCAACGTGATATGAAAGAAGGATTTTGCAAAAAATATTCCCATTGCTTGCAAACAGTTCTAAACTTTATCGCAACTCATAAAGGGATCCAAATAAAGAAAATTTGAAGAATTTCAAATGGAAGACAACTCCAAATGGTAGGATCCATGACGAGACAATAAAATCACCTAGCATAAAAAAAAAGACATATGAAATCAAGGAAACAATTTTCAAATAAAATTAAATAAAAATAGAGTGGCAAACATATATAATTTCTAAATTACACAAATATAAACAAAGGTAAATATATTATAAAATTAATGTTTGTGCAATGTTGGTCATATTTATAAACACGAAAAAATTAAAAATGATTACAATAATGTTTATGGTATTTATCTATTGATGCATTCAAATCTATTGAATGTATTGATTACAACCTATTTAGTGAATATGCATCTAAATTTATCTAATGAAATATAAAATATAGTTATTGTATAAAAATATATCCAACGCATTAAACTTAAAATATAATAGAAATCTACCTATTCCATAAATTAGAAATCTATCTATTGAATTTGTTTTTATTCAATAGATTGCAACCAATTTTATGCATTAAATAAAATGCATATTAAAATCTATAAAATGAAATATCAAGTATTAAACTTATTGAAATCTGCAAAGTGAAATTAAAACTATTAACGTTTAGCACAGTTAAAATGTAAACATTTTCAATAAAGATCAATTGAAATATAAAGTTATTGAATTGAGATCAATTGAAATCAATTTGGATCTAAAATTACTCCATTGAGAGAAATTGAGATTAGTTGATATCAATTGAAATAAATAAAATGTATTCTATTGATTAAAATAAAATCTATTGATATCTAAATTTATGAATATTAACTTATTGAGATGTATAAAATTAATGTAAACTATTAATTTTGAGATTAGTTGAAATATAATATTATTGAATAAAGGATTAATTTTTTTCAATAAATTTATTGAATTCTATAAAATGAAATCTAAACTATTATTGTTGAGATCAATTGAAATGTAAAATGTCGTTCAATAAAGATCAATTTAAATATAAAGTTATTGAATTCATATCGATTGAGATCAATTGGAATTTAAACTTATTCAATTGAGAGAAATTGAGATTAGTTTATATCAATTGAAACAAATAAATTTTTTTCTATTGATTAAAATAAAATCTATTGATATCTAAATTATGAATATAAACTTACTGAGATCTATAAAATTAGTGTAAACTATTAATTTTTGAGATCATTTGAAATCGAATCTTATTTAATAATAAACTTATTGAATTTTATAAAATTAAATATAAAATATTATTGTTGAGATCGATTGAAATGGACTAACAAATGTGCCAGCAACCTTTATGAGGTTGATGAATGGCATTTTTCATCAGTTTTTGGATAACTTTGTACTTATCTTCATAGATATAGCTCCTAACTACAGCGCCGGTACTGAAGGTAGCTAACCCCGGTAAAGACTGAGGTTTGTACTGACGCAAGCAAGGAAGGAGTTGGTGAGATATTAACTCCAGAAGGTAAAGTGATAGCCTATGAGTCTAGGAAGTTGAAAGAACATGAAAAAAAATATTCTGCTTATGACTTAGAGCTTATAGCAGTAGTGCATGCCCTCCGAGTATGGAGGCATTATCTGCTGGGTAAAAGATTTGTACTTAAAACAGACCATAGCAGCTTGACTAATTATTTTAAGAAAGAAGATTTAAATTCTAGACAGGTAATATGGAATGCCTTTTTGAGTGAATCTGACATGGAAATACAACATGTTAAGGGAAAATAAAACCAATTTACAGATGCATTGAGCAGAAAATTGCATGGTATTTATGCATTGTATTACAACCAACTAGAATGTCAATTGTTGGAACAGTTAAAAGAGGAGGCACAAAAGGACCCGGAATATAAATTATTGTGGCAAAAAATGGAGGATGATAAGAAGCAAGGCAAGACATAAGAATTGGGAAAGAACGAAGATCAGATGTTGAATTTTCATGGAAGAATCTATGTGCCTAATCGTGTAGGTCTTAGGGAGTTAATCCTGAATGAATTCCACTACAGCAATTATGCTGGCCATCTGGGATATCAAAAGATGCTCACTACAATAAGAAAGGTATATTATTGGCCAGGTATGCGTAAGAATATTGCAGAGTATCTAAGCAAATGTTTGGAGTGCCAGCAGGTTAAGGTGGAGCATCAGCACCCTGCAGGACTATTGTAGCCCATACCCATTCTTGAGTGGAAATGGGAGGTTATCTATTTAGATTTCATCACAGGTTTACCACGAACAAAAAGGAAGAATGATTCAATCATGGCGGTGGTAGACAAATTAAGCAAATCTACCCATTTCATACCCGTACAATCTACATACAAGATGGTATAGATTGTGAATATATTTATGAACGAAATTTTTAGATTTCATGGCATACCTAAGACTCTAATTTCAGATTGGGATGTTAAGTTTACATGTGCATTTTGGAAGACATTGTTTTCTAGTCTTGGTACTCAGATACACTTTATTACTACCTATCATCCTTAGACCGATGGGCAGACAGAACGGGTAAACCAAGTTATGGAAGACATGTTGTGCATGTATGTGATGCAACAGCCAACCAAGTGGGAGGATTACTTGCACCTGGTTGAGTTTTCCTCTAACAATAGATATCAGGAATCTCTGAAAATGAGTCCCTTTGAGGCACTGTACGGTAGGAAATGTCGTACACCTATAAATTGGAGCAGTCCTGAAACAAATTTATTGTTGGGTCCTGAAATTTTGGCTGATATGGAAGCTGAAGTAAAAATAATAAGGCAGAATCTGAAGGCTGCGCAAGATAGACAAAAGATTTACGCTGACAAGAAAAGGTCCTACCATGAATTTGCAGTAGGAGACCACGTATACGTAAGAATTAAGCCCAAGAGGAGTACCATGAGATGGGCCCCCTGTGCCAAACTGGCTCCCCGGTACTGTGGACCTTTCCAAATAATGGAAAGGGTGGGACCAGTAGCTTATAGATTGGCCCTGCCTAATCATATCCGAGTACACAATGTGTTCCATGTGTCCTTGCTAAAGAAATATGTACATGATGAAAAACATGTGATTCATTGGCAAAGTATTCAGGTAGGGAAAAGGAATAGGAATCCTAACTTAGGTTCTGAATGATTAATGCATACTGACTGGAAATACTTTGTTTTTTCAGGTCGAACCAGAAAATTAATTTTTGATCAAGCCACAATGCATACTTGACAAAAGGGAAATTGAACTTTACAAACGGGTAGTTATCTAGGTGAAAGTGATGTGGAATCACTTCAGACTGGATGAAGCTACTTGGGAGGACGAGAAATTTATGCGGCAAGCTTACGCAGAGCTCTTCACAGAACTAGGCTAAGACACCGAGAACGGTGTTACTTCCAGGGGGGAAGATGCGACAACCTCAATTAGAGTTAACTAGTATTTACTAGTTAAAATACATTTCCTATTTTAATTTCTGGTAAAAATACTTGAAACTTTATTGTAGATTAAAAAAAAAAAACAAATTACTTTGCTGAAAATCATAAAAATAGGAGGATTGGTTAATGAAAAGAAATGTTTTAGGTTGTTGGTAAAAGTTTCTAAGAATAGGAGGTGGTTGGGAACAGTTGCAGAAACAGTTACCCACTTCTCTAAGGATAAAATGGAATCCCAGGAGAGGAGTGGGGGTTCTGTGAATTTTGGTAAGGAGGGTGAAGTATTTTCTAGAGCTGGTGCAGGACCACTTGAAAATATCTTTCTGAATCCCTTGTGAAACCAGATAATCTGTTTGTGATTGGATTGGCCATCCAGAGGTCACAGCAGAGAAACTCCACTGTTAACCCGTGGCACCATCTAGATTCTAGAGCTAGGGGGCAAGTGGAGGACGTAATAGCCTCCCTTGATGGTTGGGAGGACAACAACTGGGAATATGTTGATTCAGATAAGTATTCCCGAGTAATTTAAGTATTTTCATTACTGAATTTTGAATGGTTATGAATAGTGTAGAAGACAGGTGGTTCATTGTTTTATTATTATTCAAATGAATTTATTAAGATTTGTATTGCATAAACAAATGGCAAAATCTGAACTAAGGAATCATATGTTCTTTCTTTACGTTAAATAAGACAGTAGAATCTGATAGAAGTAACATATCTTTTCTAACAATAGTGTTTTCTATAGCATGCAGAAGCCAGTAAAACATTATAGAAAGTACAATAGCCAGTTTTATTTAGAAAAGAAGAGTGGTAAATAAACAAGTAATATAAGTCTTTAGATACATATGTGCTACTGTAACCTTTAATGGAATGTAGTTAAATTTCATATGGAAAGAGTCGAACCCTTAAAACCAAGATATTGCAGTGGTAATGATATTTATTGTTTCTTTTCCTTCCTCATGAAGCATAAAAAAAAACAGAAGACAGGAAATAATCATACATCTGTGGAAATAAAGAAACGAAACGTAAACGTTATTAATGGAAAAATAGAGTAAAACAGAGCTTCCTGAGAAATGTACTAATAAAGCTATTAGCAACAAGAAAACCCGAGCAGGTTTTGCAGATAGAGAAATTTTCAGTTCAGAACCTTCACACCATAATAGATAAGGTGGTATATGAAGTAATAAACGAACAACGACGCGAGATTATAGTAAAACATAAACGGTATTACTCTGCTCTCAACAGTATCTACGGGCCGAACTCAAACATCGGAACCCTTACTTTTGACATGCATAGGAAAGGTTTAAATCCTTACTGTAAAACCAATCTCGAGAATAAACCTTAAAAGAAATAATTGTAAGTTTACACATTAATGTCTCTTAGAAAAAGAATGCTCAAAAAAGAACCGTAAACACTAGCCCGAGTGGGCAAAACCCTCTAAAAATTATTCTATAGCCGGAAGTCATAAACCCTGAAGCAATTGATGGAGAGGCTCGGAGAGGGTAAATACCCTTTGGAAGCTCTAAGTACCTGTTAAGGTTGCACGAAATGTTAGCCGTGACTATCGCAGGGTAAATCATCCAAGAGATGCCATATTGAGGGATTGAATCCTCATACCTGCAATGAGAAACAACCCGTCATGAGGTTAAGAAAAAACATTAGGGATTCAATGAAGATTCACATTTATTTAGAACCTAGCTCAAACTCAGTAAAGAAGTATTACATGATAGAAATCAAACCTGTCGTGGCCGTCCCCTAGAATGGCATTTTTGCGGGTTAGAACTCTTATTTTTTTTTAAGAAAAGAAACAAGGGTATAATTTGTGTTATAAACCCGTTTCAACAGAGCTAGCCAGTAGGAGAAGACTTACCTTTAGTACTGAAGTAAAAACTTGGTATCGGTGAGAGACATGCCTCAGAACCAGATATTGAAGCAATGCTGGTAGCATTCATAGGGTCAGAACCCTGTAAGGGAATTCAAGGGTGCCATTCAGCTTTAAAGAAATTTAAACAATGAAAACAACTAAATGGAGAAAATTGAACCATAGCATTAGGAATAAGAATTACCAAGAGCTTAGACCTGATATACAGGTTCATGGTGGAGTATAAAACGCGAGGATGCCAAACTTGAGAGAACGTCAAGGAATCCCAAGAAAAATTGAAAAAACTCGTTTAACTCACAGTCTACTGGAAGTGAATGCCGGCTGTCTTCCCTAGGCAGGATAGAGAATCTGAGGGAAATCATATAGCTGTACCATGGCGGGATAACCTAGTACTACCGGGAGTAATTTTTACTGACGAACGGACTATGGTGGAGCGGAAGTGATGCCATGTGGATCATTACTAATCCCAAGAACTAAGAGTTACTATATCACCATAAATAAAGTAGATAGTATAATGTACAAGCTTAGCTCAACTGTATTACCGCCATAACTTGCACATTATCCGAGCCCGTAATGGAATTAGAATTAAATGTCCAACTTTAAACATTGGTGTAATATATACATGCTATCCAAACTAATTACTGTACAAACCCTTGCCAGGTTAGGGTTGAACGAATTCATAAAGGTATGTTTCATCCATAAGCCAAGTTACGAATTAAATATTTGTTTCTGTACCGCTTGATGATGTGGTATTTGCTTGTAAGTAGTATGAAAAGTTAAATGATGTTTTTCAACTCAGTTTGGTGGATGTAATTTTTTATTATTATTATTATGGTAACTTATGTCTTGGTGTAAGTGACAAGTGGTATCAGAGCTAGTTGCTACACTGGGATCCTAAGGGTCTACTAACAGTGAAGCTGTGTATGTGTTAAGTGCACTGAGGGCAAGCGAGTGAAATGAGGGAAGTTACAACATATCAGTCACAACCAGAGGAAACTCAAGTCCCTACAGTAATGAATCCAGAAATGTGGGTTCAATTAACTATGGAACAACACCAAAAGACGAGTCGATTGCTTGAGGAAAAGCAGCCAAAAACTTCATTTTTTCTAAATACAGTACAACAACTATAAGAAGAAATGATAAGATTCTGGAGGGACAATGAGAGGTTGTTACAAGATGAAGAAAAGATTCTAAAAAGTTTATCTGATAAACAAAATCAGGAGATGGGACATCTGAGTGCTGAAAAAGAGTTATCCAGGGAACAAGAAGAACAACAAACTAGAAACAACACTACTAGTAGAACTGAAAAGAGTCCCTCCCAAAAGAGTAAAAGAAAAAATTATAATGAGGCAGAGTCAGGCAATTTATCTGACCAACAAGATCATAAGAGACAGAAAGTGGAACTGCAGGGGGAATTTCGTAAAATTAAGCCACCAACATTTGATGGTGAGGTAGAGGAGGTGGCTGAAGCTTGGTGAATCAATATAAATAAGTACTTCTAGGTATATGAATATAGCAGCAATCTGAAGGTCATATTGGCTATATACCAGTTGCGAGAAAAAGCCACCCTGTCGTGGGAGGAGGTGAAAAATGTACGTAGCATTGATGAACGAGATATCACATGGGAACTGTTTCAGCAATATTTTAAGGATAAGTACTTAACAAAAAGATTTTATGATGACAAAGCTAAGGAATTCCATGATCTTCGATTGGGACAAATGACCATGGATGATTATGTTACAAAATTTACTTCCCTGTTACGATACGTTCCTTATCTCCGAGAAGAAAAAGCCAAGGTGCAGAGATTCTTAAGAAATTTACCTGCCCATATGAGGGAACAGATAGAATTTGTTAACCCTCAGACCATGGATGAGGCTATCCGTAAAGCATGAATGCACTATCTGCATAACAAGGCCAAGGTGAAGGAGGGAAAAGCTGGCAGCCAAGGAAAAATCAGAAAAATAACTCCACTTTTAAAAGCAGTAAAATCAGCAACTTCAAAGGTTTGGGATGGAATTCCATTAGAAAGCAGTTTGGTAAAAATCATCAAAGAACTAGGTGGCTAGTGGAGGAGAAACCCACAGAAGCATCCAGCAAGCTGGATCAGGGATAGATTTCAAAACCTCCTCTACAATGTTGGGGCTGTGGAGAGGCTCATTACTATAAAAACTATCCCCAACAGAATAAAAATGAAGTTGTAGAAAATTTTCAAGAGGCATCTACAGTGGGAGACATGGCACGAAATATACCTCATATAAATGCAGCCTTGGAAGACCGACAAGCTAATTTTCAGCCCACGATGATTGAATTGGAAGGTACTATACTAACTAAACCTATTTTGATTTTAGTAGATCCTAGAGCAAGTTTAAATTATGTAAGTCCTAAAATAGTGGAATTATGCAAATTAAAAGAGTAGAAATTTAAGAACTCCTGGTTAGTTCAATTATCTACTCGGGCCAAATGACAAGTAATTACCAAAATTCCTAATTATACATTAGAGGTGGAAAAACAACAGTTACAAGTAGACTTAAATATTCTACCATTGAGGTCATATGATGTGTTATTGGGAATGGACTGGATGGAAAGACACTGGACCCTAGTGGACTACAAAGAAAAGATTATTTATTTCAGAATTCAAGATGGCACACATAAAGAAATTCAAGGAATTAAAAATCCTGTAGAACTACGACCAATAACAGCATCCTAAATGGGCAAGTGTATCAGGAAAGGATGTCAATTGTATGCAATTCAAGTAGGATATGCAGATTCCAAGGAAAAGGCTCCAATAATGGAGGATATTCCTGTAGTGCATGAATTCTTGGCTATTTTTCCAGAAAACATTCCTGGATTGCCACCCAAAAGGGATATCAACTTCACCATTGAATTGCTGCCGGGAGCCTCTCTGGTGTCAAGAGCTCCTTATAGAAGGAGTGTACCAGAATTAACAGAGCTGAAGATACAGTTACAAGAACTATTAGACAAGGGCTATATTTGCCCAAGTGTGTCCCCTTAGGGAGCACCAGTCCTTTTTGTTAGGAAAAAGGATGGAACCGTACACATGTGTATGGACTACAGGCAGCTTAATAAGCTGACCGTTAAGAACAAATACCCCTTACCAAGAATCAATGATTTATTCGATCAAGTGAGAGCGGCTAAGCTATTCTCTAAGATAGATTTAAGATCTGGCTATCATCAGATTCAGATTAAGGATGACGATATTTGAAAAACAACATTTTGCACTCGATATGGACATTATGAGTTTATGGTGCTGCCCTTTGGACTGAAAAATGCGCCAGCAACCTTTATGAGGTTGATGAAGGGAATTTTTCATCAGTTTTTGGATAACTTTGTACTTATCTTCATAGATAAAGGTCCTAACTACAGTGTCGATACTGAAGGTAGCTGACCTCGGTAAATACTATGAGGTTTGTACTGACGAAAGCAAGGAAGGATTTGGTGCGATATTAACTCAAGAAGGTAAAGTGATAGCCTATGAGTCTAGGAAGCTAAAAGAACATGAAAAAAAATATTCTACTTATGAGTTAGAGCTTACAGTAGTAGTGCATGCCCTCAGAGTATGGAGGCATTATCTTCTGGGTAAAAGATATGTACTTAAAATAGACCATAGCAGCTTGACTAATTATTTTAAGAAAGCAGATTTAAATTCTAGACAGGCAAGATGGCATGCCTTTTTGAGTGTATTTGACATGGACATACAACATGTTAAGGGAAAATAAAACCGAGTTGCAGATGCATTGAGCAGAAAATTGCATGGTATTTATTCATTGTATCACAGCCAACTAGAAAGTCAACTGTTGGAACATCTAAAAGAGGAGGCAGAGAAGGACCAGGAATATAAATTCTTGCGGCATCAAATGGAGGATGATAAGAAGGAAGGCAAGACATCAGAATTGGGAAAGAACGAAGATCAGATGTTGACTTTTCGTGGAAGAATATATGTGCCTAATTGCGCAAGTCTTAAAGAGTTAATCCTGAATGAATTCCACCACATCAATTATGTTGGCCATCGAGGATATCAAAATATGCTCATTGCAATAAGAAAGGTATATTATTGGCTAGGCATGCGTAATAATATTGCTGAGTATCTAAGAAAATGTTTGGAGTGCCAGCAGGTTAAGGTGGAGCATCAGCACCTTGCAAGACTATTGCAGCCCATACTCATTCTTGAGTGGAAATGGGAGGTTATCTCTTTAGATTTCATCACGGGTTTACCACGAACAAAAAGGTATAATGATTCAATCATGGTGGTGGTAGACAGATTAAGCAAATATTCCCATTTCATACCTGTACAATCTACATACAAGACGGTACAGATTGCGGATATATTTATGAAGGAAATTTTTAGGTTGCATGGCATACCTAAGACTGTAATTTTAGATCAGGATTTTAAGTTTACATCCACATTCTAGAAGATTTTGTTTTTTGGTCTGGGAACTTAGTTACACTTTAGTACTTCCTATCATCCTCAGACCGATGGGCAGACAGAATGAGTAAACCAAGTTCTGGAAGACATGCTGCACATTTATGTGATGCAGTAGCCAACCAAGTGGGAGGATTACTTGCACCTAGTTGAGTTTTCCTATCACAATAGATATCAGGAATCTCTGAAAATGAGTCCCTTTGAGGCACTGTATGGCAGGCAATGTCGTACACCTATAAACTGGAGTAGTTCTGGAACAAAGTTATTGTTGGGTCCTAAAATGTTGGCTGATATGGAAGCTGAAGTAAAAAAAATAAGGCAGAATCTGAAGGCTGCGCAAGATAGACAAAAGATGTACGTCAACAAGAAAAGGTCCTACCGTGAATTTGCAGTAGGAGACCACGTATACATAAGAATTAAGCCCAAGAGGAGTACCATGATATGGGCTTCCTGTGCCAAATTGGCTCCTCAGTACTGTGGAACTTTCCAAATACTGGAAAGGGTGGGACCAGTAGCTTATAGATTGGCCTTGCCCAGTCATATTCGAGTACACAATGTGTTCCATGTGTCCTTGCTGAAGCGATATGTACATGATGAAAAACATGCGATTCATTGGCAAAGTATTTAGGTAGGGAAAAGGAATAGGAATCCTAACTTAGGTTCTGAATGATTAATGCATACTGACTGGAAATACTTTGTTTTTTTAGGTCAAACCGGACGGAGAATTTTTAGGGAAATTGAACTCCGCAAACTAGTAGTTATCCAGGTGAAAGTGTAGTGGAAGCACTTTGGACCGGATGAAGCTACTTGGGAGGACATGAAATATATGCGAGAAGCTTACCCAGAGCTCTTCACAGAACTAGGCTAAGACACCGAGAATAGTGTTGCTTCCAGGGGGGAAGATGTGACAGCATCAATTAGAGTTAACTAGTATTTACTAGTTAAAAGACATTTGTTATTTTAATTTCTTGTAAAAAGACTTGAAACTTTATTGTAGATGAAAGAAAAAAAAAACAAATTACTTTGCTGAAAAATCATAAAAACAGGAGGGTTGGTTAATGAAAAGAAATCTTTTAGGCCGTTGGTAAAAGTTTATAAGAATAGGAGGTGGTTGGGAACAATTGGAGAAACAATTACCCACTCCTCTAAGGATAAAATGGAATCCCAGGAGATGAGTGGGGGTTCTGTGAATTTTGGTAAGGAGGGTGAAGCATTTTCTAGAGCTGGTGCAGGAATAGTTGAAAATAGCTTTCTGAATCCCTTGTGAAACCAGATAATATGTTTGTGACTGGATTGGCCATCTAGAGGTCACAGCAGAGAAACTGCACTGCTAACCCATGGCACTGTCCATATTTTGGAGCCAGGGGGAAAGTGGAGGACGTAATAGCCTCCCTTGATGGTTGGGAGGACAACAGCTGGGAATTTATTAATTCAGATAAGTATTCCTGAGTAATTTAAGTGTTTTCATTACTGAATTTCCAATGGTTGTGAATAGTGTAGAAGACAGGTGGTTCATTGTTTTATTATTTTTCAAATGAATTTATTATTATTTGTATTGCATAAACAAATGGAAAAATCTAAACTAAGGAATCATCTGTTCTTTCTTTACGTTAAATAAGACAGTAGAATCTGATAGAAGTAACATATCTTTTCTAATAATAATGTTTTATGTAGCATGCAGAAGGCGGTAAAACATTATAGAAAGTATAGTAGCCAGTTTTATTTGGAAAAGAAGAGTGGTAAATAAACAAGTAATAGCAGTCTTTAGATACATATGTGCTACTGTAACCTTTAATGGAATGTAGCTAACTTTTATATGGAAAGAGTCGAACCCTCAAAACCAAGATAATGCAGTGGTAATGATATTTATTGTTTCTTTTCCTTCCTTATGAAGCATAAAAAAAACGGAAGACAGGAAATAATCATACATCTGTGGAAATAAAGAAATGAAACCTAAACGTTATTAATGGAATAATAGAGTAAAACAGAGCTTCCTGAGCAATGTACTAATAAAGCTGTTAGCAACAAGAAAACCCGAACAGGTTATGCAGATAGAGAAATTTTCGGTTCAGAACCTTCACACCATAATAGACAAGGTGGTATATGAATTAATAAACGAACAACGATGCTAGATTATAGTAAAACATAAACAGTATTACTCTACTCTCAACAGTATCTACGGGCCGAACTCAAACATCAGAACCCTTACTTTTGACATGCACAGGAAAGGTTTAAATCCTTACTGTAAAACCAATCTTGGGAATAACCCTTAAAAGAAATAATTGTAAGTTTACACATTAATGTATCTTAGAAAAAGAATGCTCAAAAGAACCATAAACCCTAGCCCGAGTGGGAAAAACCCTCTAAAAATTATTCTATTACCAGAAGTCGTAAACCCTGAAGTAATCAATAGAGAAGCTTGGAGAGGGTAAATACCCTTTAGAAGTTCTATGTACCTGTTAAGGTTGAACAGAATGTTAGCCATGACTATCGCAGGGCAAATCATCCAAGAGATGCCATATCGAGGGATTGAATCCTCATACCTGCAACAGAGAAACAACCCATCATGTGGTTAAGAAAAATAGTAGGGATTCAACGAAGATTCACATTTATTTAAAACCTAGCTCAAACTCAGTAAAGAAGTATTACCAGATAAAAATCAAACCTGTCGCGGCCGTCCCCTGGAATGGCATGAATTAGGGGTTATAACTTTTTTTTGTTTAAGAAAATAAACAAGGGTATAATTTGTGTTATAAACCCGTTTCAACAAAGCTAGCCAGTAGGAGAAGACATACCTTCAGCACTACAATAAGAACTTGGTATCGGTGAGAGACAAGCCTCGAAGCCGGATATTGAAGCGATGATGGTAGGATTCATAGGGTCAGAACCCTGTAAGAGCATTCAAGGGTGCCATTCAGCTTTAAAGAAATTTAAACAATGAAAACAACTAAACGGAGAAAACTGAACCGTAGTGTTAGGAATAAGAATTACCAAGAGCTCAGACATGATATACAGGTTCATGGCGAAGTCGGCAATGCGAGGATGCCAAACTTGAGAGAACGCTGAGGAATCCCAAGAAAAATTGAAAAAACTCGTTTAACTCACAGTCTACTAGCAGTGAATGCCAGAGTGTCTTCCCTAGGTAGGGTAGAGAATCCGAGGGAAATCATACAGATGTACCATGGCGGGATAACCCAGTACTATCAGGAGTAATTGTTACTGACGAACGGACTGCTGCTGTGGAGCAGAAGTGATGCCATGTGGAGCATCACTGATCCCAAGAACTAATTTTTACGATATCACCATAAATAAAGCATATAGTATAATGTACAAGCTTAGCTCAACTCTATTACCGCCATAACTTGCACATTATCCGAGCCCGTAATGGAATCAGCATTAAACGTTCAACTTTAAACATTGGTGTAATATATACATACTATCCAAACTAATTAGTGTACAAACCCTTGCCAGGTTAGGGTTGAACGAATTCATAAAGGTATGTTTCATCCATAAGCCAAGTTGCGAATTAAATATTTGTTTCTGTACCGCTTGATGACATGGTATTTGCTTGTAAGTAGTATGAAAAGTTAAATGATGTTTGTCAACTCAATTTGGTGGATGTAAAAATAAATTTTTTTTTTAATTATGGTAACTTATGTCTTGGTGTAAGTGACCATACGAATAAATTTTTTTCTTAAGAAATTATCTTTGATTAAATAAGAGATGAAAAATAAGAATTCTATTATTTAAATAATAGAAAATCAAAACAAAAACAGTGTTAAGTCCTTACAATTAAAAGTCTTGATATGATCCATGATCGTGCATGATATGAATTGAGCCACAGGACATCAAAATGAAAATGTTAACCTTTTGATTTTTTTTGATCCCGTACATATAAGATCATTAATAAGATTATTAATTATGGGCACACAAGACTACAGAAAAAGTGAAGACATGGAGATCTATATCACAAAGGTAAGGATCAAAGCCTATAATTTCTAATAAAATATAGTCTATAATACTAATCACATTTGATATATTCTAAATAATGATTAATAATAAATTTTATATATAGGAAAATTATTAAATATATATTAAGTAAACAAAATGAAGGTTAAATAAATAGTTATTAATAAGGTGAGTGTATGTATATATGAATGAGCAAGTATCAAACATATTAATTAAAATAAAAATTAATAGTAAAATTTAAAAAAGATATTATAAATAGAAAAAATATTAATTAATTTATAATAAGAAAAATTGAAGAAAAAAAAAATAAAAAACATTTTATAAATGAGGAAAAAAATTGCATGAAACAATAAGGGAGAGGAGATGAAAATGAATAGCTTATTCAGAACGATGTTTTATTTAATAAAAGATTAAGTGTAAGTGAAACTATTTCTTCAAAATTTTCAGCAAAATTGTAAATAAAACTATTAAAAAAATAAATGGAAAACATCATGATATTCCATAACTGACATAGTAAAAAATTATAGTGAAAGAGTGATCCGCGCAGATAATATTATTATTAAAGGAAAATTTAAAAAAAGTATTTTAAATGAAAAAATTACAGGAAACCATAAGGGAGTGTGGAGATAAAAATGAATAGCTTATTCGAAACTACGGGAAAATTTAAAAAAAGTATTATAAATGAAAAAATTACATGAAATCATAAGGGAGAGTGGAGATAAAAATGAATAACTTATTCGAAACTACAAAAAGTGAAAGGCACTTTTGAGATTTTTTTATTTAATAAAAGATGAAGTGTAAATCAATCTATTTTTTTGAAAATTTTAAGAGAGAGTTTTAAATAAATATTAAAAAAAGTGGAAACCAGAAAGATATTCCATGACTGACATGGTAAAATATTAAATTGAAAGACTGATCCACGCAGACATAAAACTCTCCATTTCATTAATTTCTTGAAAAATATCATAGTAAAAATACGGGTATGAAAGAATCTGTTTTATTTACTTATAAAAGTTATCAGTTCTAACTAAAATTTAGCTCTGTTCGCAGTTAATATCTAATTAATGATATGCATTAGACGCTCACATACTACAAAGGATTTACTTATTTTTGAAGCATCTTGTCTTACTTTCATAACCAAGGCATATGATAATTTTTTATTTTTTTTTCACCTTTTCTTTATTTTTATTTTTATTTTTATATAATATACCTTATATTTCGTATTTTCTCTTTTCTCTAGTCGCAGTAAGTAGGGTTATTATGGAACATATTCTTTTTAAAAGCAGGAAGCGTTTTTTTGGTTCGCTTCTTCTCATATTTTCCTCGTCTTTGTTACGACTCAGCTTAGAAACCAATCGACCTACGATATTATTTATTAAATGAGATACGATTTATTTTGAATTATCTATGCATTTTAAAGTTTCATAATATTTATTATTTTGTTTTCCTAAATAGTTTTTTAATTAAATTTATGCACTTTACAAGTTTTCATAAAAAATTATCACTGCTTTATGTTTTCTTAATACTATTAATCCATATCATTTAAAAATAATAATGATGATTTGAACTTTTAATAATTGTTTTATACATATGAAATGATTTTTTTGTTAAATGCTCTTAATATTTGATAAATTTATAATTGGCCAAAAGAAAAAAAAATAATGTTGATCGGAAGTTGAAGTCTTATACAATTAGGACTCTTGATATGAACCAACCATCATCGTGTTTGATATGAATTGAGTCATAAGCAATGAAATAAAAATGTTAACTGATTAATCTAATCTTTTTTATCCTATACATATAACATTATTAATTATCTTGTGTGTATAATTAGGAGTCCTATAGAATTAAGATTTTTGATATAAAGCATTATAGTGTAAACAATGAAAATGAAAATGAAAATGAAAATGTTAATTCATTAATCTTTTTTAATCCCATACATATATGATTATTAATTATCTTGTGTTTACATAAGTGCTCACAAGACTACACAAACAATTAAGACATAAAGATCTATAACACAAAGAAAAGAATGAAAGTCTATAAATTCTAATAAAATACAAAATCTATAATGCCAATCACAATTGATATGTTCTAAAAGATTATTAATGATAATTTATATATATATGAAAATATTAAATATACATTAATTAAATAAATAAAATAAATGTTAAATAATTAATTATTAATAAGATGTGTGTACGTATATATGAATGAGCTAGTATGAAACAAATAATTAAAATAAATATGAAATTAGTAGTAAAGAATATTAGAGTAAGATTTTAAAAAAGAAATATTATAAATAAAATAAATGTTAAATAATTAATTATTAATAAGATGTGTGTACGTATATATGAATGAGCTAGTATGAAACACATAATTAAAATAAATATGAAATTAGTAGTAAAGAATATTAGAGTAAGATTTTAAAAAAGAAATATTATAAATAGAAAAATCATTAAATAATTTGTAATAAGAAATATTGAAAAAAAAATAAAAAATATTATAAATGAAAAACCTACATGAAACACGGAGGGAGGAGAGGAGATAAAAATGAATAGCTTATTCAAAACTATGAAAAGTGAAAGGCACAGGAGAGGAGATAAAAATGAATAGCTTATTCAAAACTATGAAAAGTGAAAGGCACTTTTAAGATTCTTTTATTTAATAAAAGTTGAAGTATAAGTCAATCTAATCTCAAAATTTTATGAGATAATTTTAAGTAAAACTAAGAATAAATGGAAAACAGGATGATATTCCATAACTAACATAGTAGAAAATTATAGAGAAAGACTAATCCACGCAGATATAAAAAATTATATTTCATTAATTTCTTGAAAAATGATCATAATAAAAATACGGTTATTTGTATGAAAGAATCTAATTTTTTTACTTGTAAGAGCTATCAGTTCTAGCTAAAGTTTAGCTCTGTTCGCTGTTAATATCTAATTAATGATATGCATTAGACGCTCACATACCAAACTTGAATAACTAGTGCATAGGATTTTTTTTAAGAATGTTGTTTTTATTTTTATATTATACTTTATGGTATTTATATTTTTTATTTAATAATGGAATTTTAATGATGATGATGTTAAGATTAATATTTTTTATTGGATTTCAAGAAAGGAAAATGAATTTAAGTTTGATTCTTCAACATTTTGTTTTTAAAGGAAAGATGGATTAATAGGTTAAGAAGATTGGAAGTGTGATAGATGTTAGGGAAATGAGAGGGGATATGAGTAAGAGCCCCGTAATCTAAAAGGAAGTGTTTTTCATCTTCCACCTGCTTAGTGTCACAAATGTGAGAGATTCTATCTTTCTAAAGAGTGTTGGGAATAGACCAACATCCGATCTCATTTTGAAGCTCATGATAATTATTTATAACCCTAATGATTTTCATTTTTTTCTTAGCACTAGTCAACACAGAGAGATAATTCTGATTATCAAGGGTGGGGTTGATCACCTCCTTGTAGTATCTTAGCTTCATTTTACCCTCCAGCTCCTGATCCTCCAGAACATTTTCCTTAAACTTGGGGGTAATAGTATTTTTGACACTATCTTTGCTTCTCATGCTGAGCTCCTCCTTAATTTCCCAATGGTTCAGCCAAGACTTGACATCCTTATGCCACCTGTGCTTGAGGTGAAGGTGGGGGTTCTTACTATAGTTAGAAGCCAGTTTGGGGAGCCATTTGGATTCCATGATGTAAAGCTTATTACTATACCTAAGATATCTAAACATAGTCGTGCTTTCAATGGGGAAAAACCATCTTCGATCAAGAGGATAGGATAGGGAGTAATTCCCTTGATATTTAGGTTGTAGTATATGAATTTCTTTTGAACCATCTCAATCTTCCTCCATGATTCTTTGGATATACTGCAAACCCAAACTTCACATCCATATAAGACAACAGGGGGTACGAGAGTCTCAAATAAGAACCTATTTTTAGTCCAAATGTAAAGATCGACCTACTTACAATGGTTTTCAAGCTCATAATAAGCTTTTCAGTCTCCAATAATCCGTTTCTCAATTCTATAATTATATTTGAGTTGATGAGGGAAGTCAATGCCCAAATATTTATATGAAGAAACCCACTATAAACATTGGTTATTATACACGAAAATATCATGGGTGATCTACGGTTATTATGTAACATGTTATTTTTAAAAGCATGTAGCATTGTATTTGCTTTGCTTCCTGTCATACTTCCCTTGTCCTTATTATGACTCATTGTAGAAGCCGATCGACCTACGATATTATTTATCAAATGAGATACAATTTATTATGAACTTTTCCATACATTTTAGAGTTTCATAAAGTTTACCATCTTCTTTTCATAATTAATTTTTTAATTAAATTTATGCACATGAAAAATTTTCATAAAAATTTATCATCTACTAAATAAGAAATGAAAAATAACAATTCTATCATTTAAATGATAGAAAATGAAAAATAAATTGGTGCTATCTATATGACAGAAAATCGAAATAAAGGTCCTATACAATTAAGATCCTTGATATGAACCATTATTGTGTTTGATATGAATTGAGCCATAGGAAATTAAAATGAAAATGTTAAATTAATCTTTTTGATCCTATAAATATAAGATAATTATGCTCAAATACATAGAAACCTCGAGACTCCATGTATATTGAAAGAGAATACATTGAAATCCTATACTCCCTAGATATTGAAAGAGGTTTGTGTTCAAACCTATTTTTTTAATGAGGTTTGTGGAATCCACAAAATCATTGAGGATCATGTTACCAATTTTCTATTTAAAAGCAAAGAAATAAAATTTAGTGAGAATAGAAGGGATATATAAAGATCCAAAAGAAAAGACAAAGGAAAATGACATCCACGAGGGAGATATCAAGATCCAAAAGAAAAAACAAAGGAAGATTACATCCACTAGGGAAATATCAAGATCCAAAAGAAAAAATGACTAAATATGAAAACTTTTTATGTAGGTGAAATATGCCATTCAAAGATACCATGCATAGAATAAATATTAGATTTAGTTTTTAAGATGAGATTTATTTACATACCTTCGACTTTCTATTGAGGCTAGAATAATTTAATAAATTCTTTTAGTCCAAATTTATGGCACTTGAACCTCTATATCAAATGGAAGATTTGCACCTGAATCTCTCTAAAAAATGGAAGCTCTGTGTATATTCTTACCATATTCAATAATCAATGAACCATAAACTTGGCCTCACTTGTATATCAAATTGAAATTTCTCAAGAAACCATAAACCTGCACAATAAACTTTGCTTATCAAATGAAACTTGCAACATCTCACAATTTTTTGGATTTATTTTTAAATAAGCCTTTCTTTTTTATATTCAATTGCTATTTGGAATTTGAACTACAACCTGTTTCAATTTAACAAAAGAGTATTAAGTAAAAGATAAAATTGTCCATTAAAAATATATATATGAAATATGGGTTCCTTTTATTAATAGGGTTCATGTACCATTTGGGGCATTCACACTTTCAATGGTGGCCCTCCATGGCACACCATCATTTTAATTGTAATCTACATATGGTTATATTTTTTTAATGTAATTATTTAATTCAAAATAATATGTTGAAAGTTAAGATGATTTAATTTTGTTAAACTAATGTTAAATTAGTCTTAATAATATTATAAGGCTTATTAATTTAATATTTATTAACATAAATGCAAAATATATTAATTTAATATTTACTAAGTTTTTTTTAAAGTGTGAGATGTTTCTAGAATTGAACTTTTGATAAACATTTAATAATAATTATGAAAAAAAAACACGTTAAACTGATTTTTCACACACACACATAATTTTTATTTAAAACAATTATTAAAATATTAAATTATTATTATTATTTTTAAATGATATGGATTAATAATGCTAAGAAAACATAACCCATTTCTGGCTTATTCTCTTCTTATATAGCAATAAAACATAACAAATTCTATATCACTACTTGTCAATGAATCATTTCTATGTTGAGAATGTGAATAGGAATTAGTTCCAAGTTGGATGATACATTATAAAAGAAATTATGAATGAAAATGAACATGTATCTAGAGTAAATGTTTCATAAGATTATGACCCTTTCAAAAGTGGAGACATGTTTCCAAAGAAAGATGTATTTCAAAATAGATTATGCATGTTTCATAAAGCTATGATTTCAATGAAGTAAATTTAATTTGCATTAATCATCATATAAATATTTCATTCTTATTTTTTTATATATTTTAGTAATTATTTTCTAACTTTGTAATAATTTAATAATAATAATAATAATTAACAATAATATTTATTTTAAAATCATTTTTTTAATTAAAAAAATATGACTGTTTATTTTTTTATAAAGAATATACCCAACTGCCACCATGTCCTATTCTTATTTAAATTAAGAAATGAAATATTACTTATTAATTATATATTAAATTTAGTGAGCCCCTTACGTGTAACATTTTCTTTGAAACAAAATAGTGTTTCTAATGTAAGATTTAAATGGGAGAAAATCAATAAGAGTGTGTTAGTACTATTTTATGGTTTATAAAGATGATATTTTGAAAATTTTAATATTATTTATAAATGTTAAAACAAGTAATTATTGAAAAGTATATTTTTATTATTTTTTTAATATTTTTTTTTGTTAATAGTAAATTATATATATTTATATATATGAATGAGTTGTTTTTAGTGAGATTTTTCGAAATTTTTTTAGTGGTTTTTTGTTTTATTTTCTTTAAAATTTGGCACGAATTTATTGAAATTATAAATTTGATTGGTATCTCTAGACAATAGAAGTTTTCTACCGTTTTTTTGGGTGTTGAATCCATATGGAGTAAAAACATCAGTTTAAATAACACAAATCAAAATTTCACCTTAAATATTTTCTCTAAATTTTTACCAAAAAATACAAAAAATCACATTAAAACAACTTTTATATATATATATATATATATATATATATATATATATATATATATATATATATATATATATATAATTATAATTATATTTTTTTTTAAATTCATTTATTAAATATATATTATAAAGGTTTTTCTCAAAATCTAATGGCATTATCTCTATAATGTTTGAGTGCATGTAGAGAAAAACAAAGTAAATATGATGTTTTCATTAATATATTGATATTACAATTTCTGAATGATTCAATGAATAAGAATATATATTTTGTTTTAAGAAGTTACATGTTCAATTTAAGAGAGATAAGATTATTTATATACAACTTAAAGTTAAATTACATGTTCAATTTAAGAGAGATAAGATTATTTATATACAACTTAAAGTTAAATTATTATTGTATGAATTTTTTGGAGATTAAAATTAAGATATGTGTTTTATCACATATTAAAACTACAAAAATAATTTAATTGATAGTGATATAAAAATTACTTGAATATTAAAATTAAAATATGTGTGTTAAAAAAAATCAAATCAAATTAAAGTGATGCAATTTTCAATATATATAAAAACAATATTAAGATAGATAAAAAGATAATAATTACTTAATATTAAAACAATCAATCAAAAATAAAACTAAATATGCAATTTTCAATATATATGAAAACAATATTAAGATAAATAAAAAAATAATAATTACTTGAATATTAAAACAATCATTCAAATTTTTCCAAAAACAAATGACATGACATGATCTGCAATGTGTAGAGATACCATATTAAAATTATCAAACTAATAATTCAAAACTATAATTATTTATGTAAATAATGATATTTATGCATTTTATAATATCAGCCTATCTAACATATTTGGAAATAGATATATTTAATAATATTTATTTAAAAAATTATAATTTAAAATAAAATAAAATAATATTTATCTCTAATCCAAATATAAATAAAAATCTATATGTATAATTTCTAAATCAAATATATAACATTTGTATTTGTATTTATAAATTAGAATAAATAAATTATAAAATAAAAGTATAATCCATTGCATTAAAACTCCGTGTGAGTTCAAAAATTGAGTTTAGTGGGATATGATTTCTCCTCACAACCACTCCAAAACCCAATTCACTTTAAAACTTATTAACATACATATATATATATAACTTACTAAACTTTAAATACATACATTTCAAAAAAGACATCATGATTATAAACATCAAAATATACATTTTGAATTTCAAAATTATAATACTTTTTAAACATGCATTTCAAAGGAATGTTATATATATTAAACATCGAATGCCGTTGCGACATGGGCGACGTTCATGCACTGTTAGCAAGAATTGCTACAAAGACATTGAACGCCCTTTATGGAGCTCCCTTTATCTCCACTCTATTCAATTGCAGAAAGCATTAGTACCCAGGCAGTGATTGTTGCCCAGGTTTACAAATCTGAACCTTACGCATTCGGTGAAAGGATCACTCTATGTTTGTTTCTTTGGCTTTGTCTTCACTCCACAAAGGTTGCTCACTACATACTCTTTATTTTGTTAGGCTGTTAGCACTGTCCACTGTCCACATGAGGTGCGCTTGACGACACGCACGTGAAATGGCAGACATGAGGGACCCTCGCAAAAATACAGACGTACTATCCATATCTGTATTAGTCACTAAAACCACACTTTATACTCTATATTAATTTTTAATGATAAATTTGATCCTTCTCAGAGGTAGATACAAAATTAAGATAGATCAAAACAGGTTTAATTATTAATAAATGATCATTATAATTATTAATTTTATTTTATTTTTATTAAAAAAATATATTCTTGTTTTTAATTATAAATTTACTAATTAAATTTAAATATAAAATTATGAAATCACATGATTATAAATATTAAGTATTATTGTTTAAATAGGTTTATGTCAATATTATGAATTTTTTCAAAAAATAGTATTAGAAATTTTATTAATAAAAATATAATAAATTTAATGGCTAGAAAATTTTGATAGGCATTAATCCATAATAAAAACATTTTTTTTTTTTAATTGTGGTAAGTCTCATATTACCAAGATTTAGAGAAACATAGAGATTAACTAATTTATAGCATTAATTTAGGTCAATTTCATCATTATTATTTTTTTTTTTTTTTCTAAGTAAGTCTAAATTCTATTATGTATAAAGTATTAGTACAAAACTGCACCAACGTCAGCTAGGGAAGCCTGAACGTTGTGCTTGATAGTCAAGCAAGACAAGCATAGTCGGGACTGCCCAGCACGGGAAACCAGTCCATTAATCCATAATGTCTTAGCCGCCCATGAGAGGGAAACCGGCTTTAGATTTGCAAAAAACAAAATGAAACTGTAGCTGAAATAAGTAAACTGCCTGTACAGCAAAGCAGTGTAGCTAAGATGCATATAGTTTCGACTAGAACTGAAAAAAACCTGGATGCTATAGCAGCTATGATCCATGAGTAGGAGAGGGGTCTTCTTCAAAAATTCTGCATGTGAACATCTCATTGCTGTTCACCTGAGTATCACCTGGAGCGCTTCCATCACCCTCGCGCGCAATCTCCATGGAGGGCCTGAGCTGGGGAGCAGAGAGAGCAGGGCCGTTATGGGGGGAGCTGTTGCTGAAGGAGGGAGCGGCCATAGTCGAAGAGCTAGGCGGAGCGAAATTCGGGACTACTTCCCTCAGAGTCACAGTGATAAAAGTGGTGAGAGTGGCATCACAAGAGGTGCATTCAAACCTCAGCTCAGAGCGTTGAGAGGTTTGACGTATGGAGGGTCGAAGGGAGTTGACCACTGCATGAGGCTCATGGGGAGCAGGCGGGGTAGAGATGGCGTCAGGGGAAATGCCAGAGCCATTTTCAGACATGGGAACAGGAGAGGGAGGCACATATTGATGAGAGGGCCGACCACGAGTGGAGCCCCTTCGAGCTCTCATGCGCTCGCGGAGGCGGGGCATGATGACTGTAGCAGAACGAGGCTTAGCGAAATTCCCCAAGCAGGCAGAGGGAGAAGGAGAATTCTAGCCACCACCTGCTTGAACAGACGAATCCGGAGCAATGCTACTGAGACCACGAAGCAGATTGATAGAGGAGGTAGCAGAATTACCTGACTGAGCAGTGGTGGCTGAGTTCCAAGCTCTTCGATTACACCAAGGACTGTGAGAGAAATGGCAATTAGGAGCTGGTTCGAAACATGCTACAATCTAGCATCGCTTTCCTGTAGTGGTTTTAATGGATGCTTCAATGCTCGCAGGCGAGCAGTTCACCTGCAGAGGCTGTGGAGAGCAGAAGCCGCTCACTCCTCCATTCAAATCGCAGCGTAAACCTTCCATGCCAAACACAATAGCCATGTCGAGGAGCCGAGTGAGCCTTTCAAGGTAAGGAGAGTTCGCACCGGGTGAGAAATTAATACAGTAGTTAATGGCAGTACCGGGAGCCATGTGGGCTGCACCGGCGAGGTCCATCGGGAAGTGGTCTGAGTGCCACGTTCCCGGATGGCCTTTATTCAGCCGCATCCGGCGTTCATCATTATTATTATTACTTATAAAAAGAGTTAAGATATAAGTTAAACATATATACATTTAAAAAAACATGTAGCAAGATTTTTAACTATGTAGATTGACCCCCACTTTACCATGAATATTCTTAATTTATAAATAAGGTTTATTACAATACTATGACTTATTGATACTACATATCTAAACAACCATAACTCATTTCATATGATACTTATTTATATAACATTATTTTTAATTAATGAATTCAATTGATACATTAAATCTCAATCTTTGATTTGTGATTATAACTAAGAGTATTCTATAATATTATTTGTAAGTAAAATCCCCCCTATCCACCTAATAATTATTGATAATCAAATTAAATTATGAAATTTCTATTCCAAAATAACCATTCTTATTAATATAATTATTCATAACCATCATGAATGTATAGCTTTATAACTACCATGTATTAAGAAAAATAATTTTTTTTATAAGTAAAAACTATTCCTTAAATTTTACACTAAAAAATATTATACTTTGAAAATTTTAATTCTTTTTAATATTCAGTAAATCCAAAATTCATATTTGTGTCCGGATTCGAAAACGGATCTGTCAACACAGCTGATGCATGTGAATTCTTAACCATTTTTGAGACTTCAGCGCGGTGAGGACAATTTCGAACAAAGTCTTCCTCATTCCAGATTATGCATGGATAACGAGTTTTCGGATTTCCAGACGATTGATCAGATGATCTTTCCTATGGGGTAGAAGTTTGTTTTTTCTTTGATTTACCTTTTTTCTTACTTCCGTTTTGCTTGTCACTTTTGCCTTTGTCAAATGACATGGCATTGATTTTGGAAGAAGGAGTAGGATAAAATGCAGTTGTATGATGTGTGATTGCAGTACCGATCATACCGTCTCTGGCATCAGAGTCCTTTGATGGAGGAGGAACAGTAAAATTAGATCGTGACACGTTAGAGATTTTCTCATAGAGCGTTCCAGACTCAGTATAAATCAATTCTAAATATTTGGCATGAGCAATAACCTACTCTTCAGTGACAACGCTACTGTTAGCCACATCCTCAGTGATAGATGGTAACAGGGTCTTAATGAACCACTCAAAAAGGAGGTGATGAGGAACAAATTTCTTAACCATTATACGATGACAACGCCACTCATGAATGTGATAAAAAATGTGAGTACCATTAGTCTGTTTAAAATTATTCAAGATTTTCGTTCGGGTTTCATATCATATGGGTAACTCGAAGTGATTCAAAAAGACAGTAGCTAGGGCAGTGAAATTATCAAAAGAAGTTCTAGGTAACTCAATGTACCATTTTGCGGCTGGACCAATGAGCATACATTGGAAAATACGTAGTCGAACAGAGTCATCATTCGGGTTGGTAGATGAACACCACAAATGATAAGTCATAACATGATTTGACGGGTCTTCCTCAGGGTTTCCATTTAACTTAGGAATATCCAAGGGTAATTTATGAGGTATCATTGACCACCAAGGAGCATAGTTGATTGGATCATTGGTGAGCTAGTTTAAATCCGGTAACTCTAAAGTTGCAACAAAGGGAAACTGATGACTAAGTTCGGGTTGAGCATAGCCAGGGTGTGATTGAATTTCTTGGGAAACAGGCCTTTGAGAACCAACATAAGGAATCTATTGTTGGTAACCTAGGTAGGGGTTGTTTTGATAAGCATGAGGATTCTGTTGACCAAAACCTGGGTATGATCCTTGTGAAAATCAAGGTTGAGGCATTTGCGCTTGTGGCTACCAAGGGGTCTGTCCACCAATGTTATAACCCAAATTAGGATAACTTGGATTCGGTTGATGATAGGTATAACCTGGTTGTGGTTGTGACATCCCACAATATGGTAGTCCAGATTATGAATAAATGATTCCAGGTATAGGTGGTTGTTGCAAACTAGCTGAAGGATTTGGAGTCTGAGGGCCCAATACTTGAGGGTATTGAGTTGAAGGACCCGCTTGAAATGGTTGTTGTACAATAGTTGGAGTCTGTAATAGGGGTAAAGATGTATTAACAAGTGGATTTAATGTGGGTGCAACAAGTTGAACAGGTTTATACGAGTGTACAACTGTTTTTGGTTGGATAGGCAGAGTGGGTTGCCATTGATAAACATTCATTTCGACATTAGGATGACTAAATAACGATGGAGTACTGTCAAAGTGTGTGACCATAGGTTTCCCCCTAGCATGAGGAGTATAATAAGACAAAAAATATTGTTCTCCAAATGCAGGGAATCCAATTGAGATTGTACTGGATGGAATAGACCCAGATGGACCAGCTTGATATTGCCCTAATGATGGATATAAAGGATCAAGACGTTCAGTACTCACTATAGGTTTACCAGTTATAATACCAGAGGATGACATTGGTGAAGTCCATGGGTTTGAAGATGCAACAAAGAAAATTCTAGATAAAGATTTATAACCTGATGGGACCATAGGGCCACCACGTAAATATGACTCTGGTGAAGTTGTGAGCATCAACGGGGTAGTGAGAGCAGGTGCTGACGCAATCAAAATAGGTGGTCCAATTGAAGATTTTGGTTCAGGCATGGTTACTTGACCAAATGTATACCCTTTTGGATCGACAAGAATTTGAATAGGCATAGGATCATCAAAATCATAGGGAGGGGATTGAGGAAAAGAGTCATACAGGTAAACATCCTCCCCAAAATGAGTTGTATGTAAAGGTGTTTTGTCTTGTGGGATTTCTTCAATCGAAATTAAACCAGGTGGAGGGATTTCGTCGTTAGGCTCAAATTATATTTCAGGAGCTTGACTACGTGATATGGGAGACTCAATGGCTATAATAGATTATGGGGTGACCGATACAGGAACAACTTCTGGTCGTTCGACTTCGGGATGCAGATGTTCTTGCAAAAAAGAGACAAGATCTAGATCAAATTCCAGTTGAACAACGTCGGGTTCGGGAGGTATGGTCTCATTGATTGGATGGATCGTGACCACAGGTAACTGTGAGGAGTCTGTCTCGATAGCAATAGAAGAACCAAGATTTGTAGAAACAACTTGTGCTAACTTTGGTATATGTGAAGATGATGCTTCACCAAGGGTACTAATGGTACTGGTTTTGGTAGAGCGATGTCGCCTTCGCCAAACAGAAGTGACTTCCAATGGTAGAGTTGGTTTCAATGCAAGTCTACGCGAATGACGGGGAAAGGGATTTTATTATTCCACGATGATTGATTTATTTTATGACAAAAAACAAATAAACATAATAAAAGCATAATGCTAGGTAAAATATTTACTAGGAAACTATGAACTGCAGAATACCTCCTGGCGAACCAAGAAGTACGGGCAGGAAATGTCCTCAAATGTTGTGTTCGATGTATCACAATTTACAAGATGACCGACTCGGTTAACTATGGATGGATAGAAGCCTAAAGTTGTCCTCCCAAATATACCTGAAGGTATGTGGAGGTCTAAGTCCGTATTAACGTTGTCTAATGCGAAACCGCACAGTGATAGCACCCCTTTATACTTTTCGTACTATAATGTCACCCGATATACCCAAAGGTACGTGGACAAGCTATGATATACTTACATACGTGGAGTGAGGTATCACAGTCAGAATGTATTGCAGGAAATTAATGACATCTGCTATGTTTTACGACGCTGGAACATGTCTCTAGCCTAGGCCTTCTAAATGTTATCGTTATGGTTCCAATTCTTTTTTAGGTAAATTGATGTAAATTTTAAGTTGATCTTGTTTATCAATTTGCCTTCCAAGGTTCACCACGATGATGTGATGGAAATTCCTAAAATGCAAACTCAAAAGATAAGAAAACTTTCCAATTTTATCTTTTTCAATATAAATTTTAGCTACTAAAGGGAAAGAGCAATCAATTTTGAGAGAAAACAACAAAGAGCACAAACTAATATGTAGCTTTCCTATTTTGTTCCTATGAAAAACACACAATCCACTACATGAAAATGTATGTTTTTCTTTTCATTCTCGTTAATGTGAATTCAAAAAGGAAACTATATGCATCAAATCAACAAAAAACAAATGTTTTCTTCTTTGAGAAATGATGAATTTAAAAACAATTTCTCTTTTAGGAAAAATGAAGAATATAACTAACATTTTTCCTACAGGAAACGAACAATTTAACGAAAATTTCCTTTACAAAAAAAAATGGATCTAATGAAGAAATAAAATACTTTGAATTTGATTTGTCGATGATAAAGAAAAACTCTTAAAGAGACATTGAACAAACTTACTTTTCAAAGGAGGATGAATCAGGAAAATTCACTGGTCTCTATGTGGTATCAAACAATTGAAAACACATCAAACAAAAAGCTGAGTGTGATGGGAATGAAAAATTCAAAGGGAATTTTTTTGGCTTAGGGGGAAACCCAGTCTTTAATGGGAGACAGTGCGTTGCAAAGAACCCCTGAGTGGGAGACAATGCTCTGTAAAGCATTATTTCTTGACCAGCAGTGTGTTGGGTGCCATAGATATTCAAAATTAAATCTACTAAACACACTTATAATACAACTATTTGGTTCAAAAGTCTAATAATTGATAGTAGATGTTACTGGGTGGATTTGATGTCACCAGATCTAGAATTCATCCCAGCCTCATCACAATAAACATCTCACCAGCAGCATATCACTCTAATCACACACTAAATTGAGAATCCAACAATATGTTTTTACCAAATTTCTTCCTTCCCTAGCACTAGGATTTGTGCTCAATGTATAGGGAAACTGAAGGTATTTTTCACCAACGATCGATTCAGTGGACATTTGGCACACTCCATCTCATCCATTTGGACCAAAGACCATCACTCCTTTACAAATTTTTCACATTCAACACAACTTACTATTTTTAGCAGGTTTTCGGGTCCTCCACCCTCGGAGCCATTTTGGGGGCTTAATGATCCAGGTGGATATTGGTGGCCACCCACCTATTCCATTTGAACCCCCATCTTCAGTTCTTTCAATTTTCAAGTTGCAACAAAACTTACTATTTTTAGCAGTTTTTTGGGTCCTGAACTTCCGGAGCCGTTTTCAGCCCTAAACGACGTTTTTTGGGTATTAAATTTGTCACAAAAGTTGTATTCCTCGGATAGATCTTTCTAACGAGCTATTGAGCGTGTCAAACGGAGATCGGGTGCCAAAGTTATGCCCCCGGGAAGTTGAACCACCAATTTACCCAAACGGGCGCCCACAGTTTTGGCGCCTCATCTCGTACGGTTAGGTTTTTTGACATTTCAGATTCTACATTGTTTCTCAACAATAAATAGGCCCTTGAGCCTCATTGTAACACAGTTAAAAGGTCTATAGCCATCACATCTCTTCTTAGAGATTCTCTACCAGCACCCTAGCTATTTTATTTCCATTATGCCTGTAAGCATATTTCTGTTATTTGATATTAATGAAATGAAGCATTATTTCCGCTGCAGCTCTATCTTTATGGTTATATGTTTATTTTGTTGCGTTCCTGCATAAATCCGGATCAATGACTTTATAATAATATACAATACATGTTCCCAAGACCAGAGGTGTTAGATGGACACCTGGATTCGAAATTTGACACATATGGACTCTTCTAGAAGGCACTGGCCATGTGGAGATTCTGGAACAATGATAATTTCTCTCCCATTTGACCAACGCACACTTGAATGTCGGGAAGTGCTTTGCAGAGCACCCTTGAATGGAGGTAACTCCATATGAAAAGGAATTAGTGTCTTGAGAGACTGCGTTGGTGAGATCATAGGTGATATAATATGTACTTCAAATCTTGGATGTAGAAATTATATACAATATGTATGCATATATCCAGACTCTCCTGATCTAACAATATTTATCTTCTTGCTAAATACAGAATCCTTCCACTACAATTCTTGCCGAAATTTAATCAACAATTGCAAAACACATGAAGCAATAAAAACACACATAACACATTTGTTTAATAGGAAAGCCTAAAGCTGAAAACCCCAACTATCATATATTATGTATCATGGAGATCATGTAACAATATCATACAAAGCTTAGTACATCAAGCTCTCAGTATAATCAATCGTCACACACTAACATAGAAGAAATATGCAAATCCATGCACCAATCTCTACCCTCCTGCTAGCCTGTCTCCACTGCGCAATCCAAGCTGATTAAAAAGACCAATTCGATGCAATTCCACTCTCCTTGACTGTGTTATTATCATTGGAAACTCCAATGTATATATAGATGCAATCGATGCATCACTATGGTCGCAACAGATAGTCTATCTCACCCTTTCACCTATCTCTGCACTAGGTCTCCACTGGATCTGACATGCACTGTAGTTAACTGCTGTATTGTTCAGTTGATTAGTGAGTTATTATTTGTGAATTAATTAACTAATTAATTCAATCCACTCTCACTAGTGTATAATTCATTTAGATTATTACAACTAGCTCAACTGAGTCTAACTGAGTTAAACTGAATACAACTCCATGAACTACTCTTCCAAATCTATCATAACTTTGCCACTTCAGTTCTAACTGAGTCCTCCATGCATGAACTCCAGTAAACCCTTAAGAATTGTGTAATTCCTTCAGCCCACTGATTTGAAAAATCTGTTCACTGAAATAAAGTGCTCCAAGAGAATAAGTTGTTGTTTATTGTCGGATTATTATTAAGAGCTAATAATAACTGACATGCATCTATTTTTAGATCAACAATCTATAAATAGACTTCGCCCAATCTTCTAAAGATAGAATCTCATCTATTGTTCACATTTGACCAACCATCTACAAATAGACTCCTGCTACATATAGAATATGCTCACCATGTCTAAAAATAGACATACCCCTAAAAATAGCGTGTGTGGGCCCCACCTATTTTAGGTGATTATTTTCCAACAAGGATCAAGGATGATGTTTCAGGATGCCTCCTTCATTGTTTCTTGTTGCAATATTCAACACTCCCTCTCAACAAGAAATGATTGTCTTTTCATGTGACATGCAACTCCACGCATTCACCCTGCAACCTTTGCAAGCACCCTGCAACTCCATGCATCTGCTCTGCAACTCTTGCTGCTACACTTCCGAAATTGAAAGGCTCCAAACAACTCAATCAGTATAATGCATCTGTCATCAAAGTCTTCGACTTCTGCTTAATTACTGCACATGTCTTTAGGAACCACTACGCTGTTGAACTCTACACCCATGCACTATGCACTTGCTTTCAACTGTGAACTACGCTCCAGTATCTGACACTCTCGCTTTGATCTGCCTACATCAATCCAACTGATCATGCTACTACTTCTCTGTGGGCACCTTGTAGCCAGGTTCAATTCATGAGATCCACACCATCTCAATGAATCCTACCTAGAAATTTCTTCTTGGATTATCCATGCATGTCGCCCCACCTCTTACCTAGTGGTATAGCTATGTGCACTCCCTCTGCCCATCTAGCACGAAATTTCTCTGCATGAGTGGTTTCTCCCACTCCATGACCCTCATCTTGTGGCTACTCCACATCCCGAGGTTCACTCTTACCTGCATGCAAATCCCACTCCCTCTTAAGCTTCAATTGCATGTATTTCTTGCACTTCCCAACAGTAGGAAGCTCTGTAGAAATCCCATCTACATCAAATCTACAAAGATTCTTTTGCATCTCTAGTTGTGGCTGCTCCACAAGCTTCCTAGGCTACTTCTCAGGCTTCATGTTGAAAGGTTCCCTCTCAACCACCAAGTAACTAACCTCTGCTTTGCTCCTCAAAAAATTTCATGCATCTTGTACCTCAGTGCATGTAGATTCTTGGCTCGCACACATTGTAAGTGTCCTGCCGTAGTAAAATTTTCTAACAAAAGAGCTGATTTTAAATCGACGATATCTCCCTCATCCGAGCTCCGATTCGACCGATTGTTTTTTTTAATTTGGGTATTTTTTCGCAAGGAATCCAAATATGCTATTTTTTCTGAAAATATTTCACCAAAAATTTCAGATATTCTCTGCAAACTCGCGCTCCCAAAAATTCTTGCTCTCATTCCATGTAGAGAATCTATAACACAGCTCTAATAGCATGTATAAATTATATACAATATGTATGTATATATCCAGACTCTCCTGATCTAACAATATTTATATTCTTTCTAAATACATAATCCTTCCACTATAATTCTTGCAAAAATTTAATCAACAATTGCAAAACACATGAAGCAATAAAAACACACATAACACAGTTGTTTAACGGGAAAGCCTGAAGCTGAAAACCCAAATTATCATATATTATGTATCATGGAGATCATGTAACAATATTATATAAAGCTTAGTACATCAAGCTCTCAGTAAAATCAACCATCACACACTAACATAGAAGAAATCTACAAATCCATGCACCAATCTCTGCCCTCCTGCTAGCCTTTCTCCACTGTGCAATCCAAGCTGATTACAAAGACCAATTCAATGCAATCCCACTCTCCTTGACTGCGTTATTATCATTGGAAACTCCAATGTATATATAGATGCAATCCATGCATCACTATCGTCACAAAAGATAGTCTATCTCACCCTTTCACGTATCTCTGCACTAGATCTCCACTGGATTTGACATGCACTGTAGTTAACTGTTGTATTGTTGAGTTGATTAATGAGTTATTATTTGCGAATTAATTCACTCCACTCTCACTAGTGTATCATTCAGTTAGATTAGATACAACTAGCTCAACTGAGTCTAACTAAGGTAAACTGAATACAACTCCATGAACTACTCTTCCAACTCTATCATAACTTTTCCACTTTAGTTCTAATTGAGTCCTCCATGCATGAACTCCAGTAAACCCTTAGGAATTGCATAATTCCTTCAGCCCCCTGATTTGACAAATATATTGACTGAAATAAAGTTCTCCAAGAGAATAAGTTGTTTTTTATTGTCAGGTTATTATTAAGAGCTAATAATAACCGACATGCATCTATTTTTAGATCAGTGATCTATAAATAGACTTCACCCAATCTTCTAAGAATAGAATCTCATATATTGTTCACTTTTGACCAACCATCTACAAATAGTCTCCTGCTACATATAGAATATGCTCACCATGTCTAAAAATAGACATACCGCTAAAAATAGCCTGTGTGGGCCCCGCCTAGCTTAGGTGATTATTTTCCAACTAGGATCAAGGATGATGTTTCAGGATGCCTCCTTCACTGTTTCTTGTTGCAATCTTCAACACTCCCTCTCAACAAGAAATGACTGTCTTTTCATGCGACATGCAACTCCATGCATTCACCCTACAACCTTTGCAAGCACCCTGCAACTCCATGCATCTGCTCTGCAACTCTTGCTGCAACACTTCCGAAACTGAAAGGCTCCAAACAACTCAATCAGTATAATGCATCTGTCATCAAAGTCTTCGACTTCTACTTAATTACTGCACATGTCTTTAGGAACCACTGCGTTGTTGAACTCTGCACCCATGCACTATGCACTTGCTGTCAACTGTGAACTACGCTCTAGTATCTGACACTGTCACTTTGATCTGCCTACGTCAATCCAACTGATCATTCTACTTCTGCTCTGTGGGCACCTTGTAGCCAGGTTCAATTCATGAGATCCACACCATCTCAATGAATCCTGCCCATAAATTTCTTCTTGGATTATCCATGCATGTCACCCCACCTCTTACCTAGTGGTATAGCTACATGCACTCCCTCTGCCCATCTAGCACGGAATTTCTCTATATGAGTGGTTGCTCCCATTCCATGACCCTCATCTTGTGGCTGCTCCACATCCTGAGGTTCACTCTTACCTGCATGAAAATCCCACTCCCTCTTAAGCTTCACTTGCATCTCTTTCTTGCACTTCCCAACAGTAGGAAGCTCTGTAGAAATCCCATCTACATCAAATCTACAAAGATTCTTCTGCATCTCTAGTTGTGGCTGCTCCACAAGCTTCCTAGGCTTATTCTCAGGCTTCATGTTGAAAGGCTCCCTCTCAAACACCAAGTAACTAACCTCTGCTTTTCTCCTCAAAAAATTTCATGCATCTTGTACCTCAGTGCATGTAGATTCTTGGCTCGCGCACATTGTAAGTGTCCCGCCGTAGTAAAATTTTCTAACAAAAGAGCTGATTTTAAATCGACAATATCTCCCTCATACGAGCTCCGATTCGACCGATTTTTTTTTTCAATTTGGGTATTTTTCCGCAAGGAATCCAAATATGCTATTTTTTTCTGAAAATATCTCACCAAAAATTTCAGATATTCTTTGCAAACTCGCGCTCCCAAAAATTCCTGCTCTCATTCCATGTAGAGAATCTATAACACAGCTCTGATACCATGTATAAATTATATACAATATGTATGTATATATCCGAACTCTCCTGATCTAACAATATTTATCTTCTTTATAAATACAGAATCCTTCGACTATAATTCTTGCGAAAATTTAATCAACAATTGCAAAACACATGAAGCAATAAAAACACACATAACACAGTTGTTTAACGGGAAAGCCTGAAGCTGAAAACCCAAACTATCATATATTATGTATCATGGAGATCATGTAAAAATATTATATAAAGCTTAGTACATCAAGCTCTCAGTACAATCAACCATCACACACTAACATAGAAGAAATATGCAAATCCATGCACCAATCTCTGCCCTCCTGCTAGCCTATCTCCACTGCGCAATCCAAGCTGATTACAGAGACCAATTCGATGTAATCCCACTCTCCTTGACTGCGTTATTATCATTGGAAACTCCAATGTATATATAGATGCAATCCATTCATCATTATGGTCACAAAAGATAGTCTATCTCACCCTTTCACCTATCTCTGCACTAGGTCTCCACTGGATTTGACATGCACTGTAGTTAACTGTTGTATTGTTCAGTTGATTAATGAGTTATTATTTGTGAATTAATTCACTCCACTCTCACTAGTGTATCATTCAGTTAGATTAGATACAACTAGCTCAATTGAGTCTAACTGAGTTAAACTTAATACAACTCCATGAACTACTCTTCCAACTCTATCATAACTTTGCCACATTAGTTCTAACTGAGTCCTCCATGCATGAAATCCAGTAAACCCTTAGGAATTTCATAATTCCTTCAGCCCACTGATCTGAAAAATCTGTTGACTGAAATAAAGTGCTCCAAGAGAATAAGTTGTTGTTTATTGTCAGATTATTATTAAGAGCTAATAATAATCGACATGCATCTATTTTTAGATCAGTGATCTATAAATAGACTTCACCCAATCTTCTAAGAATAGAATCTCATATATTGTTCACTTTTGACCAACCATCTACAAATAGTCTCCTGCTACATATAGAATATGCTCACCATGTCTAAAAATAGACATACCCCTAAAAATAGCCTGTGTGGGCCCCCCCTAGTTTAGGTGATTATTTTCCAACTAGGATCAAGGATGATGTTTCAGGATGCCTCCTTCACTGTTTCTTGTTGCAATCTTCAACACTCCCTCTCAACAAGAAACAACTGTCTTTTCATGCGACATGCAACTCCATGCATTCGCCCTGCAACCTTTGCAAGCACCCTGCAACTCCATGCATCTGCTCTGCAACTCTTGTTGCAAAAATTCTGAAACTGAAAGGCTCCAAACAACTCAATCAGTATAATGCATATATCATCAAAGTCTTCGACTTCTGCTTAATTACTACACATGTCTTCAGGAACCACTGTACTGTTGAACTCTGCACCCATGCACTATGCACTTGCTGGCAACTGTGAACCGCGCTCCAGTATCCGACACTATCACTTTGATCTGCCTGCATCAATCCAGCTGATCATGCTACTACTACTCTGTGGGCACCTTGTAGCCAGGTTCAATTCATGAGATCCACACCATCTCAATGAATCCTGCCTAGAAATTTCTTCTTGGACTATCCATGCATGTCACCCCACCTCTTACTTGGTGATATAGCTGCATGCACTCCCTTTGCTCATCTGGAACGGAATTTCTCTACATGAGTGGTTTCTCCCACTCCATGATCCTCATCTTGTGGCTGCTCCACATCCCAAGGTTCACTCTTACCTGCATGAAAATCCTACTCCCTCTTAAACTTCAATTGCATGTCTTTCTTACACTTCCCAATAGTAGGAAGCTCTGTAGAAATCCCATCTACATCAAATCTATAAAGATTCTTCTACATGTCTAGTTGTGGCTGCTCCACAACCTTCCTAGGTTGCTTCTCAAGCTGCATGTTAAGAGGCTCCCTCTCAACCACCAAGTAACTAACCTTTGCTTTTCTCCTCAAAGCTTTTCATGCATCTTGTACCTCAGTGCATGTATATTCTTGGCTCGCACATATTGTAATTGTCCCGCCGTAGAAAAATTTTCTAACAAAAGAGTTGATTTGAAATCGACGATATCTCCCTCATCCGAGCTTCGATTCGACCGATTTTTTTTTTAATTTGGGTAGTTTTTCACAAGGAATCAAAATATGCTATTTGTTTCTGAAAATATTTCACCAAAAATTTCAGATATTCTCTGCAAACTCGTGCGCCCAAAAATTCCTGCTCTCATTCCATGTAGAACATCTATAACACAGCTCTGATACCATGTAGAAATTATATACAATATGTATGTATATATCCGGACTCTCATGATCTAACAATATTTATCTTCTTGCTAAATACAGAATCCTTCCACTATAATTCTTGCGGAAATTTAATCAACAATTGCAAAACACATGAAGCAATAAAAACACACATAACACAGAAGCTGAAAACCCCAACTATCATATATTATGTATCATGGAGTTCATGTAACAATATCATACAAATCTTAGTACATCAAGCTCTCAGTAAAATCAACCATCACACACTAACATAGAAGAAATCTGCAAATCCATGCACCAATCTCTGCCCTCCTGCTAGCATGTCTCCATTGTGCAATCCAAGCTGATTAAAAAGACCAATTCAATGCAATCCCACTCTCCCTGACTACATTATTATCATTGGCATCTCCAATGTATATATAGATGCAATCCATGCATCACTATGGTCACAATAGATAGTCTATCTCACCCTTTCACCTATCTCTACACTAGGTCTCCACTGGATCTCACATGCACTGTAGTTAACTGTTGTATTGTTCAGTTGATTAATGAGTTATTATTTGTGAATTAATTAACTAATTAATTCACTCCACTCTCACTAGTGTATCATTCATTTATATTAGATACAACTAGCTCAACTGAGTCTAACTGAGCTAAACTGAATACAACTCCATGAACTACTCTTCCAACTCTATCATAACTTTGCCACTTCAGTTCTAACTGAGTCCTCCATGCATGAACTCCAGTAAACCCTTAGTAATTGCATAATTCCTTCAACCCACTGATTTGAAAAATATGTTGACTAAAATAAAGTGCTCCAAGAGAATAAGTTGTTGTTTATTGTCGGATTATTATTAATAGCTACTAATAACCGACATGCATCTATTTTTAGATCAGTGATCTATAAATAGACTTCACCCAATATTCTAAGAATAGAATCTCATGTATTGTTCACATTTGACCAACCATCTACAAATAGCCTCCTGCTACATATAGAATATGCTCACCATGTCTAAAAAAATACATACACCTAAAAATAGCCTGTGTGGGCCCCACCTAGTTTAGGTGATTATTTTCCAACTAGGATCAGGGATAATGTTTTAGGATGTCTGCTTCACTATTTCTTGTTGCAATCTTCAACATTGGAAACCTTGCAATGGAATTCATGGATGCTTTTTTCTTATTCTTGTCTTAGGGCATGTAGCAACTAAAATGATAGGGGATGATAGACCCTATTTCATTGGTTCTGGGGATGATGTCCAGTTTAAATAGGTCATTGGGAATGATGACTAAATTGACCTATAACACTCCCACTGCCATATTTCCAAACCAAGGAAATAATGGAGTCCCATGTCCTTCATTTCGAACTCCCTTGCAAGATCCTCATTGCATGAGTGTATCGGCTGCTCTTCACTAGTAAAAATTAGATCATCAACATAAAGTACAATAATCAATAGCTTACCCTCAACCACAATCTGGTATAGGTTTGCATCAAATTCACTTATGGTGAAGCCCATTTTGGTGAAATAGTTGTCAATACGAGTGTAAAAAGCACGAGATGCTTGCTTTAGCCCATACAATTCTCTCTTGAGTCGACACGCATGCCACTCACTGTTGAAGATCTCGAAACCTTATAGCTACTCTATGTACACTTATTCCTCAGTAAATCGATTTAGAATTGTAGTTTTCACATCCATTTGATGAATGTGCCACCCCATCTGCATTGAGAGTGAAAGGATGGATATAATGGAAGAGTACCTTGCAGCTAGTGCAACATTATGATCATAATCGATCCCCTCAATCTGTGAGAATGCCCGGGCCACAAAACTCTGGCCTTATATTTCTCCACACTCTGATTAGCAACTTGATTTACCTTGTAGATCCATCTAGATCTAGCCACGGATTTACCAACCAGTCTTGGGATAATCTCCCATGTAGTGTTCTTGACAATGGATTCATACTCCTCCACCATTGCATCAACCAAAATTGGTTGCTGCACTGCCTCCTGGAAGGAACATGGTTCAGTGACAATACACTTTCTCATAAGAGTGATCTATCCAGTAAACTTGTCTGGAGACTGTCTCTGTTTGCATTGTGAAGTATGGGCTCCTATATTCTCTACAACATCAAGTCTCAATCTATCAACTTCTGTGGTGCACCTTCTACCATTTCTGATGGATGGCTCTACATGAGTGTTTTTTTCCCACCCCATGATCCTCCACATGTGGTTGCTCCACATATTGGGACTCATCCTTGGGAACCAATATTTCCTCCTCTGCATGAAAATCCATATCCCTCTCAAGGGACAATCGCATGGATTTCTACTCGTCAAATTTTATATCCCATCGCACAAAAATCATTCTACTGTTTGGAAAATACACCCGATAGTTGTGGGGAGTTTTAGTGTACCCCAAAAAAATCCCAATATCAGTTGTTGGTTCCAACTTCTTCCTTGCATCTTTGGTCACATGCACATAAACATATGAGCCAAAAATCTTAAAATGTGAAATATTAGGTTTCTCACCAGTGAAAGCCTCCTCTAGTGTACTCATGCCAAATATCCTATGAGGATAATGGTTTTGCACAAATACCATTGTGTTGCATGCCTCCACCCACAGATGCATCAATATGCCCTGATCATGCAACATCTCTCTTGCTGCACCCACAATCGTTCTGTTCTTTCTTTTAGTGACCCCATTCTGCTATGGGTTATGAGGTACTATTAGTTCTCTCTGAGTTCCTTCTTTGCTGCAGAAGTTATTGAATTCATTAGAGATGTACTCACCACCATTATCACTCCTAAGAGCCTTCACATACTTCCCCGTGAATTTCTCCACCAGTGATTTAAACTCAATAAACTTTGAGAATTCTTATCTTTCTTCTGCATGAAGTACATCCAGCACTTCCAAGAAAATTTATCAACAAATATCACATAGTACTTATGATTTGCTATCAAAGCAACATAAAATGGTCCACACACGTCTGTGTGAACTCTCTCAAGGATCCCCGAGGCTCGGTTCTCCTTCTCATGAAAGGTGGAATTTACATCTTTTACCATAGTACATCCCTTGCATGTGTCTGACCACACAAGTGTACCCTTGGGAAGACTCGTAGAAATCTGTTGCATGACTTTCAAGGCTCCCTGGTAAAGATGGCCCAATCTCCTATGCCATAACTCACCCTCATCTTGGCTCACCACTTTTTCCACCTTTCCCATCAATGTTGTGCATCCATCTACATCCATCTTTTAGATATTCTTAACTCAAATCCTAATCTTCTTGGCTTGTCCTATTGTTTTGTGTTGTGGGAAATCTTTTCCTTCACTGAAAACAACATCATAGCCTCTATCCTCCAACATTGCAACTGAGACCAAATTTTTCTTCAAGCCTGGTACATGCATTACATCTTTTAATTGAAAGGGTTTACGTAACTATCTCTAGAAGGTAATAATACCAATTCGGGTAGCACTGTACCGCCCGTCATCACCCATTTCGATATGCATCTGGACTTCATTCTCCTCCAGGATACTAAAAATTTCCTTATCTCCCGTCATGTGAAAGGATGCACCACTATCAACATACCACACTGATCTCAATGCACTTGATGCATGCAATCAATGAGAATTGAAGCTCAAATTTCGAGGCCAAAGCCTAACTTGCTTAAGATCTTGAAGCCTTGTTTTTCTTCTTCTTTTGTGGATAGTTAGTGGCATAATGCCCATGCTCATGACAGTGAAAACACTTCACTCTTGACATGCCACACTTCTTGCCATATTTGGACTCGGATTTGGAATGGAACTTCTTTCCTTTCCCCTTCTTCACCTTGGCAGCCAAAGCACAATCTTCTTCATCTTCATTCTTAGATGAAGATCCATCTCTAGTATTCTGTCTGAAGTCCTCTTGCATCAAATCCGACCACAGTCATTCCCAATCTGGAAACTTTTCCCTTCCATTAACAGAGTCTTCATAACTATTCCAACCCTTGGGAAGTCCTAGGAGAGCTAAACTCACCAAATCATCATCAAGGATAGTGATTCCAATGCTCCTCAACTCATCCCAACATTAGACAAACTTAATTAAATATTTTTGCATGGAGTTGTGTTTCTCAATCTTGACATTAGGGGAATTTTGAGGTCTAAAATGGGCCTCCTAAGAGAAATGTACAACCAGAATAAATTTTATGAGAACTAATAGGATTCAAGATGATGTTGTCAACAATGGAGGATCTTCACCATTTTTTGAGTAAAAAATTAAAAATATTAAAAAATAATAAAATAATAAAACTACTTTTTCAACTTGTATTTGCAACTTATCTCCCTAATGGTTTACCCAAATTTTGATCTGGAGTACTCGTTGGATGAAAAATTTAATTCCTCAGCCAAGGAGTACCATTTTGCATACTTTTGATGGAACCTGCTACACGAAAAATGAGAAATACATGAAAAAACATGATTGCAAACACGTTTTTCATGTATTTCTCATTTTTTGTTTAGAAGAGTCCATCAAAAGTATGCAACATGGGTAATTGGATGGGTAATTAAATTTTTCATCGAATGAATATTCTTGCTTGAAATTTGAGTGAACCCTTAGGGAGATAAAATCAAAATACGAGTTGAAAAGTAGTTTTTCCTATTTTCCCTCTAAAATTTGATGATGAAATCAAACATTATTTTAACATTTCCACTATTGTTTTATAATTTCCTTAGGAGGCCCATTTTAGACCTCAAAATTCCCCTAATTTCTTCCTAAGTTTATCTTTCAGTGCCAATTTCCTATGGTCACTGCTGCTCTGAAATGTATCTGTCAAAGCTTTCCACGTAGCATATGGTGTCGCTTTTCCATGGAGACTTGAGACAATTTGATCTTGTACTCCCTCCAGTAGGATCCTCCTCCCCTTTTCCACTTTCTTTTTTCATGCATCAATATTTGAAACATATGTCACAGTGGGTTTAGGAACATCATTTTCAATGAATTCCTTCAAGCCATTGTCTTCTAGTACTACCTCCATCCTATCTTTCCAACCAATATATTTAGAGGTGCCCTCTCGTGCATACTCCAATATGAAGCCATTGAAAGCCATTTCGATCCTGAATCAACTGTGGCACCAAGAAATTATTTCTGCAAATTCAAATTCTATTCAGTCACAAACTTAGCTCCTCCTTCACTATTGTGATTTCATGTGCTCTGATACCATGTATAAATTATACAACAAGCATGTATATCATGGATTTAATCCGATCTAACAATATGCTAAATCCAGATACTGAATCAATTCTACAAATAAATAGTGGAATTAAAAACAAAATTTCCAATCACATGAAGCAAAGAAGAATTAATCAAACCACAACAAAGATAATTTCCTCGGGAAAGCTTGTTGCTAAAAAACCCACTATATTCTATTGTATATTCAACATGGATACACAAAAAAATTACATACAACTCTTCTCACAAGAGCCCTTATGTACTCAATGAATTGTTTTACATTATCCTGGACAAAACTAACCAATTCTCAGCCTCCAAAAAGTCTTCCTTGCTTGCGCAATTCATGTGGAATAAAATCCCTATTCCATAGGAATTTTGGCCTTCCTTGACTACGCAAGTATCATGGGCAATCCAATGGGTGTTTGGTTGGATGGGTGCAACCCAAAAATCCTACAACTAATATTCAACTTCCCTTTCACCTATATCTCAACTAGGTTTCGACTCGAACTGACATGCATGCAACTAATAGGTTGCATGTGAGATCACTAATTGTGAATTAAATATAAATTAATTCACTTGATATTTCACTAGTGTATCAATAATTTGCAACTAGAACAACTATGTTTAACTCACTTAACTCAGTTAAATTGATTACAACCTACATTAACTAATGCACCACTGCACTTCAAACTTTGTTACAACTAGAATTACTCTGCATGCCTCACCAACTACCCACAACTCAAAATTCATGAGTTAACTGAGTTTATCACACTCACTTAACTATTACAAGCTATTTTGATATTAGATTACATTTTATTTTCCATATTAATTAAGTGATAAGTAAAATAGACATGAACCAAATTTATCCCACGCGAGTGTAGGTGTTGCGAAGATCTGTGGTCCCACACTAGTGTAGGTGTTGCTTGGACCTCTTGGTCCACACTAGTGTAGGTGCTAAAATTTCTTGTTGAACTTCAAAACTTTTATATTCACTTGAGAGATCTTCCTTTCTCATAGATTAGTTTCTTCTAGTAGTTACAGGGTTTCATGTAGCACTAGAGAAAATCTTGTAGCAGCTAGTACATCCTGTAGCAATTATAGATAGGAGAAAAAAATTATTTTTTCGCTTACTTGAAGGGAGAAAAGAGTGGATGGATGCATGATGGAGTTGTTTATGGAGTGGGTAGGTAGAGGAGAGAAATAATATAGGAAGAAATATTCTCCTCTCTGCCTAAAACAACCTTTGAACAACAACCTGCAAACCAGAAATAAGTGAGTGCATAGTGGTGATCTTTTTTCTTTTTTTCTTTTTTTCCTTTTGTATTTTTTCTTATATTTTTTTTGAGGACGGGTGGGCTGCCTCCACAGAGGTTTTCAACCCATAATCCTGCCTTCGGTGCCTCAAGGACGTTTTCACCCAAGGATATTTTATTTCTTTGTTTTTTCCTTTTTTCTACTCCAAGACTGCCTCATGGAGGCTTTCAACCCTGGTGGTGACCTTGGGAGCCTCAGAGAGGCTTTCACCCATGCATTTTTATTATTTATTTTTATTTTCTTTTTTCTAGTACGGGGAAGCGGTGGAAACTATGGATCTTACAATGACATACACCTCCCTATTTATGGAATTTATAAACTTAGCCCTAGATAGGTGCTTCTTGTATACTTTGAGCTTGTACCCATTGAAAAGCAAGGGGATCCCCTCCTATTCTATGGTTCTAATCTAAAATGTGCCATTATCATAGAATTTTTCCGCTTTTTAAGGTCTAAGTCATCTTTTCATTATTTTTCCTTTGAATTCCTTGAACCTTGAGTCATAGAGCAGTGCACAATATCCTTCTTAAAAGATTTTTTCCTTAATATGCATGTCATGTGAAACCTTCCTTTGGAACTAAATCACTTCTATGTGAAGGAGTGATTGCATCCTAAACTCATCCAATCTATTTAATTACAACAACCTTTCTTTTTGTGTCTTTGTGAATCTAGGTATAACTCAGTTTCCATCCTCAAGGTGTTGTATTCAAACTCATTGGAAAACACATATTTCTTCCCATAGACAAAGTCATCAGGAGTGAACCCTATGGTTGTCTTCCAAGTGGTATTGTAGGCCCAAGTAGCTTCTACCAATATCTCTAACCAATCTTTCCTGTTGCTACTCACAAACTTGGTGAGGATATTCTCCAAGGCTCTGTTTGTCACTTCCACTTGGTCATTTTCTTGAGGATGGTAGGTAGTATAAGTCTTATGATTGATCTTGTGTCGCATCAGAATATTTTCAATGAGATGAGATGTAAATTGAGCCCCCTGATCAATGAATACCTCTCTGGGGTATCCAAACTTCTATAACACATTCTCTCTTATAAATTATGCTAATTTCTCTTTTTTTTCCACCTTTATAGCCCTTGATTCGACCCACTTGGTCAGGTAGTCAATGCATACTATGATATACCTCTTCTTCCAAGATGGTGGATCAATGGGTCCAATGAAGTCCATGCCCCATTTTTCAAATGGCTCTAGAGCCACATGAGAGTTTAAAGAAATTTCATCCCTCTATGTAGGTTTCCCTATCCTTTGGCACTGGTCACACATACTAGTGTATATCCTGGCATCTTGCTGGATGGTAGGCCAATAGTAACCTTCCTACAATGTTTTGAAGGCTATTATTTTTGTAGCAAAGTGGCCTTCACAAGGGCTATCATGACATGCCGAGAGGATGTCAAAAATATCTTACTCCCTCACACATCTTCTAAGAATTTTTTCAAGGCCCAACTTGAAGAGATTTCCACTGATTGGGGTGAAAGGGGCACTTTTTATTATGATCTTTCTCTTCTCCCTAGATGAGAGGTTTGGAGAGAATTTTTGAACAACCAAGTAGTTAGATATGTCAGGAAACCATGGAGAGAGCACTCAGATAAGAGATAATTTTTCATCCGTAAGTTGGTCATCCACCACTCCTTCCTCATGTGCGTGTATAGTTAGTCTAGATAGGAAATATACAACAACATTCTCCTTCCCTATTTTATCAAAAAATTTCAAGTCAAATTGATGTAATAACAACAACCATATAATTATTCTAGCATTAACATCAGTTTTATTCATTAGGTACTTGATGGCTGCATGTTTAGTGTGTACAAAGGTCTAATAACCAGCGATATAATGTATAAATTTGTTTAAAGCATGGACAATAGATAATAGTTCCTTTTATGTGATAATATAGTTGAGCTTGACCTTGGACAAATTATTTCTAATGAAATAGATGGAATAGGGTAATTTTTCTTCGAATTACCCCAAATTTTCCTCCACGGCTTTTTCTGATGCATGTGTGTGGATGTGGAAAGGAAGAGCCAAATTTGGATCCAGGAGAATGGGGGAAGTAGTTAACTTTTCCTTAATGAGCTCAAAATATTCTTGACAGAGAATGGACAAGATAAATTCAGAATATTTGTCTAACAAACCAAATAATGGCGAAGCCATTTTTCTGAAGTCTTTGATGAACCTTCTATAGTATTCATATAAACCCAGGAAACATCTGACATCTTTATGATTTTGACTAGAAAGAACCCTTTTTATGATGGTGATTTTGTTCGGGTCCACCTGTATTCGTGCTTGTGATATTGAGTGGCCTAATACTACTCCTTCTCTTCTTAATAATTCACACTTTTCCAGACTCAGGGACAGATGCATCTCAATGCACCTCCTCAACACCTTTCACAAATTTGAGAGAGCTTCTTGGGAGTCATCCCCATAAGGTGTGAAATCATCCATGTATTATTCTACCGAGTCATGGAATAGCTCCGAGAAAATGCTCAAGACAACTCTTTGGGAACTAGGTGGGGCATTGCACAACCAAAAGGGAAGGACTTTGTAAGAAAATGTGCCCCAATGACATGTAAAAGTATTATTGTCCTAGTCTTCAGGGCTAATTTGGATCTAGTTATACCCACTGAACCCATCTAGGAAATAAAATAATTTCTTTCCTACAAGGTCATCCAAAACTTGATCTACAAATGGTAAGGGGAAATGGTCCTTCTTGGCAGCTTTGTTGAGTTTCCGGTAATCAACACAGATTCACCATTTTCCATTCTTCTTTTGAACTAGGACAAGAGGAGATACCCACTCACTGTCTAATATAGGATAGATGAAACCTGCATCCAGTAATTTCTGCAGTTCTTCCTTTACTATGTATTTTAGAGCTAGGTTCATCCTTATTTGGGGTTGGCGCATAGGCTTGCGCCCCTCTTTAATGTAGATATGATGTGTGCACATAAAGGGATGCACCCCTTTCATGTATTTGTAGTCCAAAGAAAATGCATCAAGGTTTTCTTTTAAGAGCTCGCATCGCTTCTCTTCTTCTTTAGTTGATAGGGATGAGTTAGTTTTTAGATATTTTGATGGGCCAAATTCCACATCCTTGGTGGTTTCAGAAGTTGAATCCACTTAGTGCAGTTCCATCCAAGGGTGGCTCTCAGACTCTTTGACTAGGTCATCAAGTAGATTGTTAGTGGGGGTTTGGTTCTTAATGATTTGATCGATAATTTCATCCTCATCAGGTTTCCCCACTCTAAGAACAATATCTATGGTACAAATGGGATAGGGCATAATGTTGTATACTTAATCATCTTCTTCTTCATATTCCAACCATAAAGGTAGGTCATGGTCAATGGAAGTTTGGGCAGTAGGATATAATACCGGTTTTTTAGACAAGGGCCCATTCTTTATAGTCATGTTTCCGGCCCAGTAGCTAATATAAGCATCAGCAGTGGCTAACCAAGGCTCCCTAAAATGAGAGGATATCCATTAAAATTTGATTTTGGCTGGAGAACTAGAAAATTTTTAGGGCACTCCCAAGAGTCGATTGAAACCATAAATTCCTCAACGATTCCTTCCAAAGCTACTGTGGACTAATCTCCAAGTTGCATAACCATTGTGGTTTTCCTCAAAATCCCTTGGAAGTCGATTTTAAGCATAGTTTCATTGGTCATTACATTGATGGCAACCTTGATATCAATCAGAGTATTGGGGAATATGACACTATCTATGTGTACATGTATGACTAGACTACCAGGGTTCAGATACTTTGGTAAGATCACCCTTCCCAACATTAAGTCGAACAATTGTCCTACTACATTGATGGTGGTGGTATATTTCTTCTTTCTCCAAGGTTTCTTAAAAAAAAATTCATTGATGAGCCTATTGTAAATAGGGACATCCTTAATGGCATGGAGAAGGGGTATTTTTACACACAAATTTTTCAACTCTCCCAAAATTTCAGTCTCCTCTGGTGTGTTGAATAGACTGGATCAAGCACTTAGGAAAAGGAGGTTGTTAGATCTGAGTGCTACTTTCTTCCTTTTCCTCCTCAACCTCTACAGGAAAATATAGAGGATGATTGTCTAGGATTACTCTTCCCAACCTGAGATTGATCTCATGTATCTCCATAGCATAAGCTATATAGGATGTCTCTCCAATGAAAACCTGTTGTGCATGCTTGTTGTTCGGGTTTGGATTGGGATGTGTAGGCATCTGAGGTAGCTTGGATGGATCAGAATCAATGATTTTAGGTTACGATTGGGGTGGAGGCAGTAGACCAGGTGGTTTATTATGTTGAGGCCCACCATTGTGATGGGTTTCTCCGCTGTGGTGTTTGAGGAACATATTGCTGAAATGGTTGGTTCATAGGCTAAGGGTGACATGGAGGGTTGTAGGTCCAAGTAGGAGGTGTAGAACATGATGGAGGATTGGATGTGTACCATTAATGCATTGGTGCATTTTGATTTTTATGGTAATATTAGTAAGGTGCACCTTGCATACACTACTGATATGACCTAGGCCCTTGAGGGCTTCTCTGATTTATGAAACAGAGTTTCTCCAGTCCTATTTCCCAACCTTGATATAAAAATTTTAGCCCAAGTAATGAGGGAAACTTATCTATGATATGATTCTCTTCATAGACAAAGAAAACCTCTATAACATTCAATGGACATTAATTCCAAGGGTGTTTTCTAGTACATCTAGGGTAGAATATAGCCAAGGCTCTTTCTGCTTCCTCTTTCTTCCTCTTGATCTACATTGTGTCCATTTGCAAATAAAATGTGTGCAACATCTCACTCTTGAAGTCCTCCAACATATTTACAATCTCATGCTTGATGGAGGTGGAAGAGGAAGGGGTGTTGGCCATACTTTGGCTAGATCTACCTTTCTTCCTAGCTACCCTAGAATAGTTCCAGAAGACAATTTTGATTTCCTTATAAGGTAGCTGGTAGATATCTCCTCTTGATAGCATATTAAGGGTTTATATCACCTCCTCCCTGATCCCTCATAGAATTAATAGTTTAAGTGATCCGGTATTAAGGGTGCAGTTGCCTCTTTTATACTTTAACTTGAATATTTATTCATAATCTTCTAGGGATTCATTAGGCCCTTGAGTCATCTTAAATATTTCATGTGTAGTTTCCTTGGACCTACAATAGTATCTGTATTGTTGTTAAAGTTCTCTTGCATCTTTTCCTGGGTAGTGATGTTGTTCCCAGGCAGACCCATGAACCAGCACAAGGCTGTATCCTTGAGGGTGGATGGGAATAGCTTCAGATTTTGATCATTTGAGGCAGAGTCATAGGTCCAACGGAGAAAATCAAATTAAAACATGAAGGTGTCATGATCCTCAGAGGTAAGTCCATGGAAATGTAAAAGGTTTGAGGGACTGATGTTCTTCATCCTAGTTTCCCCATCAATTTCTCTAATGGGAAAGACTCCTCGGGTCCCAATCCCAGCCATGCCTTGGATTGGTGAAGCAGGTTCCTCAGGTGAAGCAAGTTCTTCTTCTTCTCCAATAGTTTCTTCAATGTGTTCAAGAGACTCACCTCTGGTGTGTTCAACTTCACAATCACTAAAGAAGAGTGAAGGGTGACTGTGTGGGTATGTGGGGGTTTTCGGTAAAACATTTCCTTGGTTATCCATACTCCTACGAGCCATGAAAGTCAAACATTTTTTGTATTTTTCAATAATTTTGGAACTACATGTAAAATAAAAGTAGAAAATAATGGTAAAACAAATCAAAGCATCTAATTAAACACCTCCTTGGCAACCATGCCAAAAAGTGGTGAGCCCTGGTATTGCACCAATAGTGCTGCAACTCCTAGAGGCTACTCTACTTTACTTTATCAACCCGGGGTTAGTACAAACTTGAAGGTAAAAATGCTATATACACGGTAGATGCATTATACTCATGCCATCCTCTTCCGAGTCCTACGAAAGGGTGTTATTTCTAGGGTTTCTGAGTGAAGTTTGTCACACTTATGAATTAGACCTAGAACTACAAATTACTCAAAAATATTACTATATAAACAATTAAAGGACTATTCTAAAGCAAGAAGATACATATAGATATTTTTCAAGGAAGGAAGTCTACAATTTAGGCTATTGCAAGAAATAGAAGTTAACTAGGCAACATTCATGAAGAAAATTATTGAATTGAAATTGCAGAAAGGAACAATAATCTAATCACTTATTTTTGGGCCAAATGGAAAAGTAAACTCTAACTATTTCATGCTTAATTTATATGCTTCAACAATGCATCTAGTCATGGGCTAACTATGCTTGTAAATTCTCTATTTTGTAGCAAAAGAAGGAGGCGCTAAGGTGGCTTAAGAGTTTATTGGATTAATGGATTCAGAGTTGAAGGTGTTTTGGAGGTTGTGGCAGGGTTAGGTAAGATGGAAAATCGTTTGTAGGATGATAGAGAGGCTAACTAGAGCTCCTACAAGTTCTTCTATAGGTTTCATGTAGTGCTACAAGATGTCCTCTAAATGCTACACGAAACATGTGGAAGGTGTTTTGAGGCCAAAATTGATGAGGAAGGGGGTAAGGAATGTGAAATGAAGGTGTATTTATGTGGATGGAAGGTGGGAAACCGCTTTTCCAAGCTCATAACTTCTCTCAAAGCTTTTCTTGCACTCCTAGGGTTGTTCTTGGTGTGGTGGTGAAAATCTCAAAAACATGTTAGAGGGAAATTTTGTTGAAAGGAGGTTGATGAAAGGTTAGAAATGCATCCAAGGATGCTGGTGGAGTCCTCCTTTTCTTCTCTACTTAAACCTACAAGAAAACTACCCATTCATACAATAAACATTGACAACTTTATGATGAAGAAGATGGAAAATATGAGTTGAATTTGATACGAAAACCTACTTATGCATTCAACAAAAATCTAACTCAGTATCCTCAAAATTTTCATGACAATTACAACAATGTATCTATTCCTTCCAGGAAATAATAAATTGAAGATAAATTTTGGGCTTGTGGTGAATATTTTCCCTCCTCAAGCTCTAATGAAAGAGGTGAGAGATGGAGGCTTTGACACACAACTTATGGAGTTTATATGCACTGTACCATGATATACAGGAGCCTAAATACAAAAAATGTTAAATTGAAGCAAACCAAAATAAGTAAAATGAAATGTAAGCAAGCTAGCTAAAACTCATAAAGTAAAGTAGCTACAATGGCATAAAAATGAACATAAATATAGAAGAGAGAAATTAAGGCCAATGGATTGGGCCCTAACCCACAATCTTAGCTCTCTAAAACTAAATCATTGAAGGAAAAACTGAATACTCATTTTATTGTAGATATATTCGCATTACATAAGAATGAATGTCTCAAAAGTATATCAGAAGAGCTAAGAGTGTACTAGCTTCCTCCAAAATTTGAATCCTAATGAGATTTTTCTCTACCCTATTTAACCTAAAGGGTAGCTACCAACAACTCCCTAAAATGTAGGTGATGTGTCCCCTTTGAATGCAAGAGAAGTGGAGATTTGCTGCACTTTATCTTCCACTTTCTTGGTTGCCTTTGATTTCGAGTTGTTGGAGGGAATATCGAGGATCCCTTGGATGCCTTTAGGAGTTAAGGAGGTGGAAAACCCTCCTATAATCTCTCCTTGTGGTCTACTTCAAGCTTTGATTGCACAATATTCAACGAAAAAGGAATATAATCATGATTATCCTTCATTTAAATAATATTAGGCATTCGAATTATGAAAACCCTTAATCCCCATGTACACTAAGAAACATATTATCATAGTGTAATTAAATGTGAGAAAGAGATATTAATGAGGCTAAAACGGTGACAATTAACCCCTCCAATTATACCTAATGGTCGGACTTATCAATACCTGCCTCAAAACGGTCATACCGGTAATAGAATGCTCATGTAAATAAATGGACACTATTGCATACCACTATCTCAAAACGGCCCTACTACTGAAGTGATTTACCAGCATACTGCTATGTGTTTAAACTCCTTTTGTTGTTCCTAATAATGCTTGTAATCAGTTTCAACCACCCAACTAAATTTTATTTTCTTCCTGTACCAAGCACATATCTTCCATTAGATTCAAAATAAATTGAAATAAATTCACATCATACCTCATTAGTAGCTCATCAATAAGGTACACTTGAAATTATGTTCACTTCTTTTCAAAACAATTCAAACTAGTTGTTTAATCAAATACTCATGTATAAACATATCACATCTGGTTAGCTCAAAAAGGAACCATCCTAAATTAAAATAATGAATCGCATGAAATAACCATAAACCATTATCATAAATCACATGTAACCATCATAAGTTAGAATCACAAATCACATGGATAATAAAAGTAAAATAAAATACAGATACTTATCCTTCATCGGTCTGTACTTATGCTTTTGTTCTTTTGTAAACACACAGGATTGGTTTTGACACCTAAAAAGCACCTAGTTCCCTTGCTTCTCTTCAATCAGTTACACATACACATAGTGTACATCACAACACATACATCCACGCACAACTTACCACACCACACAATACATAAATATACACACGACATGCAACACAACACATACAACTACACATGGGTGAAACAAAACACATACATACACCTACACTAGGCATATAACACAACGAATAACCATGTCACAATACCACAACTACAGAATGCATATACATAGTACCGCATGCTCACAACACAACATGTACAACATGCACACAATACCACATGTACACCAGTACCATTTGTACAACATGTACACAGTACCACATGTACATAGTACCACTTGCAAAACGTGTGCACAACATCACATGTACACGGAGCCACCTGCACAACGTGTATACAATTCTATACGTATACCGCACCACCTATACAGTGTGTACGAAACACCATATCTACACAACACCAAATGAACAACATGTACACAACACCACATGTACACAACATCACTTGCATGAAATTTACACAATAGCACTTGCACCCAACACGACATGTAAAATCATGCACACAACACCATATGTACATAGTATCACATGTACAACATGCACATAAAACCATATGTGCATAACACTGCATGTAAAATAGGTGCATAGCACTATATGTACACAACATCGCATATCCAACATCGGCACAACACCAAATGCACACAACACCTCATATTCACATGCGAATGATATGATATGTACACAACACTGCATATTTAATATGTACATAGAATCATCTATACCTCGCATTGCATATGAAATATATATAAAACAACATATATACATAGCACCATATGCACACAACTTCACAAGTGCAACATGTACAATATATATACCATAATAGTACTACAGATCCAGAGACCACACACTAAATCCATAAAGAAACCTGTCTTTTAATGTATTACCACTATCTGTGCTTATCCTAGCATGATGCAGATCATGTTGTTTTCATCCCGCTAGTGTACCCCTCAGCATTACCTTCCATAACATAGACATATACATAGTATAATATCAAAATATCAATCCATACCCACATGATATTGATATTTTATATCTGTTAGGATTATTCTTCCCACTTGATTCCTCATAAGCCAAGAATCTCTTCATGCCATTCACCTGAATAAGATACCATTCCTCCACAAGAATGATTCCTGATGACCCTAAGATATAGATATATACATACATACATATATAAACGTATAAACATTAGCATAAAAAAATCATGATCTTTGAATACCCTGTCAGACAACTGCATATATACATACAGTCAAATAGAGGCATACATACATGCTTATATACATATATAAAAATCAACCAAAAGCACTTATGATCTCGTCAGACAGAGACATACATACATGCATATATACATACATATACATTATCGTAATCATGATCACAACATGATTACTATATAGCATAGGATCAAGGTTAAGATAATTTCCTTTATCTACACACAGCATGCACCACGTTGAGAACCATAGATCCCAATTTATCCAAGGCATCTAGCACCTCAAAGCCCTTTAGTTAACCTTACCTTATTACCTTTCTCATGGCTGCTCTTCTTGTTAAAATTATGCAACTACGGTCAAATTCCACCTTGTACAGATTAAATGACAAAGATGAGTATTGCATTGAATTCCTCTTTTCAAGAGGACCAAAAACGATCTAAATATCACCTCATTTGGTCAAGCATAAGTTGGTTTTTAAATTTATGTACCCACTCATGTACTAGGAAGTGTTTTGATAGTGTAGAGCATATCATTTCCCCAGCATACTTGTGCATATCCATCTGATCAATATGATGGATATGTTTAAATTGGTTTAGGTCGGCCCTATCCACATGTACCAATAGACAGGTCAACCTCAACATCAAGTGGGCCTTGATAAAAGCCTATAAATAGAAGAGACCTCAAGATCATTTGGACACATTGATCAAGCTATCTTCTCTTATCTTCTATTATGTTGGTTCACACAGGTTAGATGGAGAAAATATCGTTGAAGGGTCGAAGGTCACACAAATATAGGGTTTCTATTTCTCTGACGCAAGCACAGAATTGGGAAATTGTTTCCCTAGATGCACGCACAAATTGGTCCAGGGAGCATCTGGGATGCCTTGGATGCATGCACAATACCCTAAAGGGAGCGTCCAGGGTTTTTGAGGCAGATAAGGCATTTTGGTTCCGGGATGCATGCACATAGTGTTCGAGGTTGTGTCTAGGGAGCCTTCTATGCATGTACAATAGCCTGAAGGGTGTGTCCCGTGGTTTGAGGTATAACTGAGTATACTTCCCCCCCCCCCCCCACACACACACATAGTTATATATGGATAATCCAATACTACCATAGATGCTTGCACAACTACTCCTCCATGCATCCAGGACTCAAATATAAAAACTTCAGTACTCTGAAGATTCTGCTCAGTGAAAATTGTGTTCAACAGTAGGATACAGACTATGACAATATATTAAAGTCATAAAAATTAGGATTTTGATGTTTATATGCATTTCATCGATATTATAGTTGTTGTGAAGATATGGATCATTGTACTCTCCTTTGCATAATCATTTGATGACAATCTATTAGAATAAGAATTTGCAAGGGTTTTCCCCATAGTGGGTTTTTCCCTACCCTCCGACCAATCACATTGTCTTTATGTGTGCATTATTTTCTTCCAGTGTTCCTTTATGTTCCATTGCATTCATGATTTTGTTATTGTTCTTTCTACATAGTTGCATATGCTAATGAATAATGATGTAAATTTGAATAATGTTATGATGATATTGGTTGAACTTAATGTGTTAATGATGAAATGAAATTATCAAAGCAAAGAAAAATATAGCCATGTTATCAATCTATAATTTTAGAGGTGCAAATAAAATTACATAGGTAACCACAAAACCACTTTGGAAGCTAGGATCTAGCCCTGCCAGCTTCATAGAGGGATCTCTCTATAAGATTTAAATTTTTGTATATTGAGATATTAGGTTATTTATGAAATTTCATTGTTTGTTGAATGATTTTGAATTGTTTGGTTGATTAATGTCTAAAATTACCCTCGGTCTATGGATTCTATTACTTAAAACATAGGTAATAGGTAACCACAAAACTACTTTGGAAGTTGGGATCTAGCCCTGCCAGCATCATAGATGGATCTTTCTGTAAGATTTAAATTTTTTTATATTGAGATATTAGGTTAGTTATGAAATTTCATTGTTTGTTGAATGATTTTGAATTTTTTGGTTGATTAATGTCTAAAATTACCCTTGGTCTATGGATTCTATTACTTAAAACATGGATCTATTTCAACTTTTAATGATATATTTCACTATGCAAGGTGGCCAAACTAATTGGATTCTGTAATTTAAATGAGGTGAACAAGAAGAAATGTAGTAATTTCCATTAATTAGAGAGAAATTAAGAATTATTTTACTTAACTTCAGTTTGAAAACATTGAAATTACGTGAAGCCAGAATCAGAGTGTGCCTTAAAAAATATTTTTTTCTCAATTTTCTATTGAATAATTTAGATTATGAAAGCACATATGAATGGTACACAAGAAAATTAAACACATTTACTAAGATAGGTGCACTTCACCAATAGTTTGACACAAGAATATTGTGGAAGAGCTTTATGTATTACTGAAAATTCCTCTAAAACTTGAAATGAAAATTATAATAGCTTTCTTGTATACAAAAATAAATCCTTCTTACTTCAAAATGAGAAGTATTTATCAATTTATTACAAAATATCCCAATATAACAAATCAGGATGAAATTCAATAATCTCTAAAAACTAATTACATCTCTTATTACCAAAATATAGGAAAATCAGAAATGCTTGGATTCTTGGCACTACTTTTGTGGAAATTATTGTTGATCTGGCCCTCAACATCTGTTGCATTTTTTGTTGTGATGTCGAAAATAGAATGCATTTTTTAATCAAGTAACTCGCACAATTTGTCCCACTTGTATTCACTTGGAATGGACAACTTGATTAACTTTCTATAAATTTCATCTACCTATTTATACTTGGAAAAAGTGGTCTTAGTGATAAAAATATGTTTGATTTCATGTTGGATGGTTAAATGAATCTCTAGTGTCTTTAGGAAGGCTTTCCTTGTGGTACTTCCCTGTATCCTTGCAAATTTTGAACTGTCTTTGGAAATGGCCGTTAATTGTTTGTTGTAATTAGGTAGAGTAATTAATTGATCATTTAGTACCAACAGACCTGGAAGTCCTTTATATTGAGCACCTCAAATTTGGTAAAGAATCTCTGGACACCAATCTCTAGGACTCGACATTTATCCTCCAATTGCAACATGAGATTCTTCTTAGTTAATACTTTCTTGATTTCTAGTATAGACTCAGTTCTATCTTTAATTTATAATTCTTCTAACTCCTTCCTATTTTTGGACTTTAATATTTTGATGATATTTGTGGCTTGAGTTGGTTTTTCTTCCATATTTTCTCTGATTTATTCAATGGATTCTCTATATTTTTGGATTAGATCATTCTTCTTGAAAATGATCTATATTGACGGCCAGATATCAGTCATGGAGTTTTTGATGTCTATGCATATATTTTTGTTAGCCTAGGCTAAGGTATGAGCCTTGTAACTTTATCTTCCTAAATTTTGTATCCTTTGAGTAAGTTTGTGAGCTTTTTGTACTTAAACCATATGAGAGTTATCAATCCCTGATTTATGCTCTTATGGGGCATTTACCTATTCTTGTAACTTTTGGATTTCCTCCCCCTATATAGACATGTATTACACAACTTCTACGAGCTTACCAAAGACATCTGAAGTTTGTGCAAGAGGTGTTGTTTATGTAGAAACCTCTACTATTGTTAATGCAACCATTCTATTTTTTCCTATCACTGTAAGAGGTACTGCATCAAGTGTTATTGTAACTCCTTGTGTAGTCCTTTCATTTTGTTTGATTATCTTGTCCATTTCTATTTCCATGTTCCTAATATGTGTATTTTTCCCCATAATCAACTTGAGGATATCTTCTTTTTTCCTATCTGTCTCACCTATCTCTTTAGTTTGTGGATCCTCAGTTGTTGAAAATTTTAGCTATTTTCTAAGTGTTATTATGTTAGAATTATTCTTTTTAATTATTTCTTCTACTTCCTTAGCATTACTTGGGTCATATTAGATTTTGATGACCAATTACTCCAATGATTTTATCTTGTTATCATTTTCTAAAGAATAAATCTTTTCAATTTTCAATTGGGATTGCACATTGTTGAGGGTACCTACAATTTAGAAGATCTCATTGCAATTTTTGTTAGAGTAGAGCATATCATTTCCCCAACCTGCTTGTCCATATCCATCCGATCAATAGGATGGATAGCTTTGGAATCCAACTCAAATGTAGTTTTCTTGTAATCTGTTGTTGATTTAGGGTAGGGGACCTATGCCTGCAAAAATGCCATCTGCATACTTCCTTTCTCAGTGTTGAAGGCTGATAAGAGCCTGTGCTGGGCTGTAGTAGCTTGTTTCCAAAATTTAGAATAAGTGATAACTTTGAGAAGCTAATTATTTTGCTTTATATCCTTATATTTATAAAAATACTTGGCTCTTTTTTGCCTTGAATCAATTCTAATGTTTGAGAATTATCTGGATGATTTTGTGAAACTGAAGATGTTGAAGATCCTGTGAAAATGGTATCTGACTTTGCTAAAGTATGTGGAACTTTTAGTACTATGGTATATTACCCTTCCCCCTCTTTCAAAAATTATGTTTTAGGATTTTTCTTTGTTTTCTTTATGTAGATATTGAATTCTTTGGCTGAAAACTCTATGGTTGTAGGAGAGTCTTCTTCGCTTAGCCTTTTCTCCATTTTTTCTTGTGGTGTGGGAATATATGAAGTAGTTGTAGATATAACATGCTCCTCTTCTTCTTGTAAAGTATTTTCTTCCCACTCTTCTTGGTTCATATACTTTTCAATTCCAAGCCTTTGAGTGTGAACATATGGAGTGGTTTTCTTTTCCACTCGTAGTTTGGAAAGCATACCAAGTAGGTCATATGAACAAGTAAAACTCAATGGGAACTTTATCTTATTTAGAAAGGTATATGCTTCTTCACCCATTGTCCTACTATTGCAAATAAAATGCCCTATCTGACTCTTCATTCTGAATTGTGATTTCTTCTTGGTCGAGACAAAATGAACCTCATCTGAGTTTATCATTTTCTGGATATATTCCAATGAAAAAATCTTCATTGGGACATATCTAGAAAGCTTGTAGTGTGGCATACCACTCCCATATACTCTTATTTAAGTATAATTTTGGTGCAAATACCTGTCACCTATCTTTACCTAGTCATTGAGGTGTAGAAACTTTTGAATTTCAGCACTGACCCTATGTTCTATATCACTATTCAAAAAAGATATAGTTGGATGGATAAACTGATCAATGAAGTCTTTGAATCTGTATTATTATGAATTGTTTCTCATTAAAGAAGTAAAAAAATAACCTATTGTGGATTTCCCTGTTCATTCAACTTCTGCACTATAAATGGAAACCTATCTGCTTTATCAAATAAAAACATATAAACCAAAATGGAGGTATACTTGAACATTCCTTCAGTTTTAAGCTTAAGGAATTGTTCGTGAATATTGTTAGTAAGGAACTGGCTGAAATTGAAGATTACTGAGGGCTTTTCTTTAGTGGAAAAAATGAGTAGAAAACATAAAATAGGCTCATCTACACATTCATATCAATGTTATCATAGTAATGAAGAGAGTAATGAAATTATCTGCTTATATTTTCCTATTAAAATAGAGGAGGGATATGGTGGATTCATTTTTGATAGCTAGGCCTCTTCAGGGAGGAATATTTCAAAAATTCTATCTCTTTGAGGGAAGGTTAGTTTCTGATAGAGTTGTACTAAGGCTTCTACTAAAAAAGGCATGGTGGATTCATTTTGAGGAATCTACAACCTTTGGTCAATTTCCTGAGGGGTAATTGTAAATATAATTTCACCACTGTGGGCTACAATGGCTCTCTCACTTGGTAAATATCAAGCTTGGAGTTTAAGAACAAATTCAGGGAAATAATAAGTTTGGGGAAACATTTACAGGGGAAGATTAGATTCTTAGAGCCCAATTTCATCGATCTGATCAAGGAAATTGCCTTTGATCCAGTTATGTAGTTCGAATAAATCAAACTCAAACTTCGGCTCTGAGATTTTTTAATATCGGTCTACCAGAGGGATGTGGTCAAGGTCAATTGATGGGGAGATCATAGAAATGTCTGAATTGTTACTATTTTTACCCTTTGGATCCATGTTAGGAAATTTTAATAACGGGAAAAAGGCTCAACAGTTGTGTGATTTACCTAGGAAAGGTTGGTTGATGAGGTTCTTGATGTTGGCACTACTTTCATAGTGACACCATGGATCTCAGATCATAATCTGGACAATTCATTTCATTTGATGGAATTTAGAGACTAGAGTTGACGATTTTGCGGGATCAGTTGCAGAAGAAGAATGTCATGGGTAAGGATGACAATCATTTATAATTATGGGAAAATTTGTTTGGAGGTGCGAGGTCATTAGGAAGTTTTAATGGTAATAAAGCAGGAAAATTAAATGCACAACTGATAGGCAGAACATATGGACAAGTGTCGCATAGGAATTTGGAGTGTAGGTGCGGGGGATCATTGGAAGGAAAGGAGGGTGGTTAGGCAGTTTTCAGAGGAGGGCCGGGGGGGGGGGGGGGGGGGGGGGGGGTGTTATATGGTATTTGGCAACGAGGGTGTGAAAATATCAACGTATGACATGTAACGTGGGGCTGGAGGGAGAGAAACTATTTTTCTAACCCCACCCTCAGGCAATAAAGGTAGGAATGTCAGGGGGGATGAAAATCATTCCCAACAATTGATCCAAGTGGGGAATGGACCAACCATTGGATTGCGCTCATTGGTTAACACTACACAAAAGGGTGATTTGTTATTTTCATCACTTTATAATGAGATCACAAAATTTAGGATAAAGCATTATATTGCTTAAAACATAAAATTAATACATTAACATGCCTTACCTTCTAATTTTTATTTTTTTTTCAAAATCAATCCTTATTTTTCCAATCAAGGGTGCATTTAAATGTGTAGACCCATCTTGTTTTTCTTGGAGATATTATCCTAACGTATATTCTAATTTAGAATTTTAACTGATTAATCCAGCTTAAACAATTAGATTACTTTCTTCACCTACCTACCTAATTTTAACCAAGTGTAAACAGTTTGGTTAAATTATTCTCTAATCTAAGGAAAAAATTTCAAAGATGTTTGATCATGATTATAATATATGATTCAAACCAGGATCCTTGATTGTGGCATTTAAACAAGTTGCACACAAAATCCTAATTTATTTTTCAATGCAAAAACTATTTTTCTTTCTAGTGGCATTTGAACTTGCTCAATTTTACACTCATTTTCTTCTAATGAGGTCATTTATTTACTCTTTTATATACGTTCCTTTCAAATATATATATATTATAAATTATTTGCAGAATCAAATGTTATTTTCAATTTGAAATGACTGAACAAAAATATTCAATCACCATTTCATCCTATGAATTATAGGACCCTAATAGTGGCTCCAACTGGGTATGACACTCTCCTTGTGAGGTGTAAAGAGTTTTAAATTAGTGGCCTTGAATGGTATTCTCCAGTATGCCTTCTACATCAGATATGTTTTATTTTTGTTGTAGTTATGGTGGCAAATTGATCAGGAGTTCAGGGCCTTCACTTTGGGCTTCAACTTCTTATATGAGCCACAGACTCATGAAGGTACAAGGAAAATTATATTTACAATGATTTGAATGATAATTTCTTGTTATCATTGTCAAAATTAATGCTTGATCATTCTACCATTGATAGGTCCACGAGGCATTTCTGCTCCATTCATGTCCTTTAGGAAAAATGCATTGTTACCCTTGTCAGCATGAATTGTGTAAGGTCCCTTCCATAAATTATCAAACTTTCTATGCTTACCTTTCTCTTCATTTCTTGAATCTCATTTTAATACATTGTCTCTTATCTAAAAATCATGAGATTTAGTTCTTATATCATAAGTTTTGTTGACGTTTTCTTGTATAACTTGGGTTTTATTATAAACTTCTTCTCTCGTATGTTGTAGTCGTATTGTTTGATTTATTCTCCTATGAATGTCATTTGGCTCTACATGTAATTCGTGCAGCATTTTTAAAACAGGAATACCTAAAGAAGTGTGGAAAACAACATCCATTCCATAAACTAATTGGTATGGAGACATGCCAATTGATTTTTTAGTGGTGAGTCTATCATCCCTTAATGCATTGACTAGCTTTTTATGCCATGATTTCTTGTTATCCTGCAACAATTTCTTGATGATATTAATGAGAATTTTATTGGAATTCTCTTCTAATCCATTCCCCTAGGTGTAATAAGAAGTAGAGCATCCTAAAGGGATTTGATATTTTCTGCAAAATTCCACCATCTTCTTTGATTTGAATGTTGTTGCATTATCAATGATGATTTTCCTGGGAAATCCAAATATTGAAATAATATTATTCCTAAGAATTTAATAATCACTACAATAGTAGCTTTCCTTGTAGGAATAACTTTGATCCATTTGGTAAAATAATCAGTGGATGTAAGGGCCCATTTGTGTTGAGCTGAGGAAGAAGGATGAATTTGTCCAATGAAATCCAAACCCCACTGCTGAAAAGGAGTTTCACCTGATATGGGCTTCAAGGGTAAAGGAAATAGTTTCATTTTTCCTTCAAATATCTGACATTGGTCACATGATGTAAATTTTTGATGTACATCTGCAAATAAGGTTGGCCAGTAAAAACTAGATCTCAGGATCTTGTTGGTAGTAGTCTTCTCGTACAAGTGTTCACCACAATATCATTCATGAAATTCATACATTACTTTATTTGCTTCATATTTCAACTAGCAGTTTAGTAAGATTCCTCCAACATCCTTCCAATCTAAATTATCATCTAGAATAAAAAAATTCATAGCTTTGAGTTTAAGAAATCTATCTTTAGTCTTGGTCAAACTAGGAGGAGCTTTTAAATGATGTAAGACAAAAATAAGGTTTGCATACTAGGGATAGGTTGCAAAAGCGTTTGTTACTTTTCAAGTCACCTAAACTCCTTGTTCGTAAAGTAAAGCTACAAAATTTATGTCCAAAGCATGAAAATTTGATTCAGCCATTAATTTAGCCAATCCTTCACCCTTAATGAGTTTGGTAGGTTTGATTTCAATGTCATATTCTAATATAATGCCAATTCATTTACCCCTTTTCCCATTACGACCATTTTGGGTCAGTATGTCTTTCACCATGGTGTTTGGAAAAATCAATTATATATGAATGAAGAATATAAACTCTAAAATATTTTGTTGCTTTAGCTAAAGCAAATTCTTGGTTTTCCATGATGTTTTATTTCAATCCTATATCTTTTAAGGTTTTTCTAAACAAATCAATAGGTTGTTCACATCCTTCGTTATTATTTTGTAATAGAACTGCTGAAATAGCATGTTTGAATGCAAATGAGAAAATATTTTGTAAAATCAGGGCTAATCAACATAGGCTATTGATTTAAGTCTTGTTGTATTTGATCAAATTATTTTTTTGCCTCTATATTCCATTTCACCTCATTGTCTTTCCTCAACATGTTTGTTATATTTCTTATAATTTATTCCAAATTGGGGATAAATATCCTTAGAAAAATGATTTTTCCAATAAAATATGAGAGCTCTTTTACATTTATAGGAGGACCTATCTTTAAAATAGCTTCAATTATGCTATGATAAATTCTAATCCCATCATTTGAAATGTTTTATTTGGGTTTAGATCAATACCAAATTTCCTACATTATTTAAAGACACTTCTTAGGTGAAGCAAATGTTCCTTATATGTTTTTTAAAAGAAGTGATACCATCGAGATATATTACTATAAACCTACCTATTTCATCTGCAAAGGAAATGTCCATTTCTCTTTGGAAGATAGCACCAACATTCATTAAGACAAAAGGCATATTAACAGACATGAAAGTGCCCTAAGGTGTAGTAAATTTTGTGTTTTCTTGGTCTTCAGGATGCACTAGGACTTGATTGTAACCATAAAAACCATCTAAGAAAGAAATTTTGTTGGATCCCACCACCTTCTACAAAATGTGATCCATTTTAGGTAGAGTTTAGTTATCTTTCAGAAAAACTTTATTGAGATTTATAAAGTCAACACATTGTCTAATTTGTCTAATCTTTTTCCTAGTTGAAACTAAGTTTGACACCCATTTAGAATACCTTAATGGAACAATAATCTTGGCATCATACATCTTTTTGATTCCTTTTCAATTATGGGCATAAGCATTGGGTTTATTCTCCTAAGTTTTTTTTTAAAAAGGATTTTGGTATTATTTTATAGCAATCTTATGTTGTATAATGTTGGTTTCATAAGATTTCAAATCCTCATACCTCCATGAAAATACATCTATGAATACTTTTAACAAGTTTATGTACTTCTTCTTTTCAGCAGTGGGTAAATATTTAGATAGTTTAACCATTCTTTGTTCTTGTTCAGTTCCTATATTAGTGTCTTAAACTTCATATCCAGTAGGTTCAATTTTAGGTTTTTTAGCCACAACATTAAAATAAAATAACTCCTCTAATGGGACTAACCCTCTAGGCAGAATATTATCTTTCAATTGTAAGATTTCTAATTATTCTTGTTCTTGATCTATTTCTTTCAATTATATCTCATTCACACTCCTATCCACATTATCTTCTATATCAAAATCGACATCTATATTGGCACACTCAAATTTGTCTTTTTACTGTAAAATGTTTTCAATCTGCTCATCGTTTAAAAATACTTGCTAGTATCTCGTGTTATTTGGGACTGTTGGTCTATTTTTAACTTCAACGATGTACTGGTGACTTGGAAGGTATGCCATTTTGTAGGTACTCGCTGAAGTAACCATACCATAAGCTAGGATGTTATGACCTCTAGGGGTTACAGATAAGTCATACTCAAGAAAACATTCAATAAAATCTAGAACAACATTTCTATAAGCCCTTAGTCTTGGGTGCTTGGCTGAGTATTCCCCTTTGATTTTTTTAATTATAATTTTTGAATCTCCATGAACTAAAATTATTTTGGAACCTAACTTCTATAAAAGTTGTAACCCGAGGATTAACGCTTCATATTTGGGTATGTTGTTGGTGCATTGAAAATTTAATTTATACGAATGCCCTTCTGACTTATTAGTTTGTGAATTTGAAACCCATACACCTTCTCCTGATCCTTCCTTATTGATAGCCCCATCAAAATACATATTCCATAAAGGTTCATTTTGTTTATCATCATCCAACATATCTGTTTTTTTTTAAATTTAATTTCACAAAAATCAATTTCTAAACTTTCAATTTGTTCTTCCATGCCTCCATCATTGTACAAAATGAAAGAATCAAGGTCTAAATGGACTAAATATAAGGGATAGTTTTGTGGTTTTTCTTGAATATTGACCATGTATTTCATCAATGTTTCCCTCTATAATTTCATTTGTTTACCAAACACCAGAATGGTAGTATAGGTCATATCCATTTGAAGGGTTCCTTGTAGTTTATCTCCCCATGAGAGAGATAATAACATGCCATATTTAGGAGATATGTCAGCAACAACAATATCCATTACCACACTCCTAGCTGTTATCTGGGCTAAAGTGAAACATAAATCCTTAATGAGACCTAGGAATTTTACTTTACCTGAATCAAAAGAATAAAAATATTTTTATGGTCTAGTGATATCAAGTTCTAATTTTTCTATAGCAGCCTTAAGCATAAGGTTGTGTGAAGGACCTGAGTCAAGCATTTCATTATGTATAATTTTATCATGAATTATTAAACTAAGATAAAAATGGGGAACACTTCCCTCCTATAGTTGTCCATCAACTTCGAGCCCAGCGAGTAATTCTAGCTAGTCAACAGTTAAATTTACTCTATCTTCACCTTCCCTTATTTTCAAAGCTTTCATCAATTGTGATCTGTATGAATTTTTATTCATGAGTTCTATCAAAGGAATTGGTATTTTGAGTTTAGCCAATTCATGTTCTATGTTGAATGATGTTTGAGTTTTGTTTATGTTAATGGCATATTGTTTTTCAGCAACATCCTTTTGAGAAGCATCCTTTTGCTGGCTAGAAGATGGAATATTAGTTTGATTTTTTTAGAGATAGTATACGATAAATTTTTGATAGGGAAATCTTCATTCTTTTTAGAAGGAATATAAATATTTTTATTAGTATATGTGTCAGCTATATTTTTATTTGGAGTATCAGGAGTATATTTAGTAGGATTATCAGTTTTTTTCCTATTCCTTAGGTTATACTGTTGATGGACTGCCATAATTTCTTTTTCAAAAACTTATTTGTAATATTATGATTCCTCAGAATTTACTTTAGGTTGTAAAAGCAAGAAAAAATATTGTTCTTGTTGAGTAAAAAATATGGAGTCACTATCATTTATTCCCATTAAATTAATCTACTTGTCATCAAGGTCTTTGATTATTTATCCGTCTTCATTTGTGTAGTTTTCTTGAAATGGAAGTATGATCTTTTGATCTGGACCCTTTTGTTCCCTTTGTTTGATCTGGGGTGGGTTTCTCCTAAAATTAGGATTTCTGATTTGAGGACCAGGTTTGTTTTCTATATGAGGAGCCCTATCAATTATGCTTATTCTTTCCATCATTTTCCATTGTTTTGACCAGGGTATATATTTTGACATCGACAGAATGGGTATATGGCTCTTCCTTTATAGCCACTCTCCTCTCGTATCTAAGTCTTGTTTCTTTAGCCAAAATATTTGCCTCCACACTAACAAGATCTCTTTGTATTTCTTCCAAGGTAGTATGGTTTTGTTTTCTCAACTAAAATTAAATTTCAGAACCAAAACCACCTAGAAACTTAATCCAGGCCAATCCTTGAGGGGGCTTGATGTTTGTTGGGATTGAATTATAAATACTATCGAATCTAGTGCATAAATCTTGCACACATTCCCCAAGGGCCCTCCTAGTGTTTTCGTACTCTACTAAATCCGAATGGGGGGTTTTCCTAATCTCCTGTATGTTTAGAAATGTTTGATGTAGGAAAAAAAGGTCATTTATGGTGGCTAGTGGTAAATATTTAGGCCATTTGCTAACATCCCCATTAAATATTTGAGAAAATATCTTGATTTTCACATTTTCTTCATTTACTTCATGAAGGTCAAAATAGTCATTCATTTTGTCAACATGTTATTGTGCAGCGATGGGTATAGTACTATCGAACTGAGGAATCCTGGTTTGATAGTCTTGTGACATATTTTTGTAGAGGAGAAGCTAAAACCATGTGAGTATACCTAGCGGCTATAATTCGTATATGGAGATGAACTATAGATGAACTTATGGGGGGTGTAGATGTAGGAGTTCCTACAATAGTTTGAATTACTCTCTGTGATACTATTGGAGCTTTAGTGGATATTATAGAGGAAGTGGGGGTAAATGATGTAGGATGAATAGGTTGAGAGGTAGCAAAAGATGTTTCAATTTTCAGGGAAAAGAGTTCAACAAATTGCTTAATATAAGCCTAATGGATATCTTGATTAAGAGATGATACTAAATCTTGTAACTTGACCCAGCTTTTGAGGGTTTGTTGATCAAAATATGGTTTTATAGATTGAGCTTTAGATGTATAAAGTTGTAGTATAGATTGATCAAACACTATATCGTCCACAAAAATTTCATATTTGGTCCAAAATAGGTTATGTTCAAATGGTAAATCAAACTCAATGTCCTCTATAGCTAAAAATGTCTCTGGGAGAGTGTTTTCCTTTGTGGTGGACTATTACTCCCTTGACTTTCATTCAAACTTCTCTTCCTAATTAATTTCTCAAGATTATCTAAAATATTTGGAGGATCTAGATCTAGGTGTGATCTAGTGTTAATTATTTTAGAAAACAGATTTATATAGTATTAAACACACACTTAAACTATGTAGAAATTTTACAACCTCTAAAAATTTATTTAAAAAAATTAACTTTCAATTCTTTTTAGAAATAATGTTTTTAACTAGGGAAATGAATTTTTGAAAAAATAAATTGTTCTTTCCCCATTATGGTCTCCACTATGTTATCACTTTATAATTTTAGAGGTTGCAAAGAAAATCACAGAGGTAACCACAAAACTAGTTTGGAAATTGGGATCTAGCCCGGCTAGCTTCAGAGAGGGATCTCTATGTAAGAGTTAAATTTGATTATATTGAGATATTAGACTAGTTATGAAATTTTAGTGTTTGTTGAATTATTTTGAATTTTTTGGTTTTTTAATGTATAAAATTACCATTGGGCTATGGAGTCTATTACTTAAAACATGGATTATTTCAGCTTTTACAGATAGGTTTCACACGGCAAGGTAGCCAAACTAATTCAATTCTGTAATTTAAATGAAGTGAACAAGAATAAATGTAGGAACTTCCATTAAGTAAAGAGAAATTAATAATTCTTGTACTTAAATTTAGTTTGAAAACATTGAAATTACTCAAAGTCGGAATTAGAGTATGCCTTAAAAAAAATTATGTTCTTAATTTTTATTGAATAATTTAGATTATGAAAACACATATGAATGGCACACAAGAAAATTAAACAAAGTTACTAAGATAGATGCACTTCACCAATAGTTTGACACAAGAATCTTGTGAAATAGCTTTTTGTATTACTAAAAAGTCCTCTAAAACTTGAAATGTAGATTACAATAGCTTTCTTGGATGAAAAAATCAACCCCTAGTGCTTTGAAATGAAAAGTATTTCTAAGTTTATTACAAAATATATTCAGGAATCTCTAAAAGCTAATTATATATATTATTACAAAAATATAGGAAAATTTGAATTTCTTGGATTGTTGGCACTACTTTTGTGGAAACTTTTGTTGATTTGGCCCTCAACATATGTTGTACTATTTGTCTTGCTGCTAAAAATAGAATCCATTTTTTAATATAGTAACTTGCACAATTTGTCCCACCTGCCTTCACTTGGGATGGACAGCTTAATTAAATTTTTGTAGATTTCATCTACCTATGTATACTTGGAAAAGGTGGGCTTAGTAATAAAAATATGTTTTATTTAGTACCAACGGACCTGGAAGTCCTTTTTTATTGAGCACCTCAAATTTGGTAAAGAATGTCTATTTTTAGACATACGGAGCATAATTTGGGAATTCCACTTGGAGATTCTTGAAGTATGCGACATGTCGGTAAAAATAGATGAGACCCTAATTTTTAGGACCCAGGCTATTTTTAGACTGATCTCCTAAAAATATGGAAGTCAAATATTATTTACCCTTAATAATATTTTGACTATAAACAGCAGTTTACTCTCTTGGCGCACTTCAGTTTGAGTCATGGAGGTGGCTCATGTAACTGACACAAGGAATCACGTGGTTCCTAGGGTTTGATGGCATCTTGCATGGTTGGCTTCAGTTAGACTTCAGTGGCAGGAGTTTTGGAGGAGTTAACGGGACAGATAGTGGAGTTGTGTTCGTTTGTTTTAGTTGAACTAGTTGGGATTAGTTAACTAACTAATCAACTAGATATGAGTGGAGTAAATTAAATAATATTTAATTTACTAAATATTAACTCATTAGTCAACTCAAGAACACTTCAGTTCACTACAGTGCATGATCAGTTCAGTGGAGACCACTGGAAGAGGTAGATGAAAGGGTGAGTAAAGCTATCAGTTGGTAGATTTGTTTTGCATGAGATTTGCATTACACTTGGAGGAATTTTCCATGACAATTGCGCAGTCAAGGCAAGGGGATTCGAACCTTGAACCTCTTCATATACAGGCCATGATTGCGCAATAGAGGCAAGGCGGTTAGTGGTGTGTTTTGAACCCGAGACTTGTTCAAAACCAAGCTAGATTGTGAGTAACTTCATGAGAGAGTACTGAGTACTTGTGAGGAGTATTGTACTTTATTGGTTACTTGATTTCTCCATTATAATATACACAATAGCTGCGGGGTTTTCAGCTATAGGCTTTCCCCATACATACTGAGTTAATGTGTGATTGAATTGATGTGAGATTGCTTCGGTTATTTCCGCATGTGACAATTAATTGTAGAAGAAGGTTATGTGTTATGTATGCAATTCGAAATTGATATATGACCAGGTTAATCTTCAGTGAATAAGTGATTTATTCAGCTAATTTCTACATGGTATCAGAGCTAGATTAATTGTCGAAGTCTATTACGGTGATTGCAAACTTATTTCCTCGGACAGAGTCTGCATGCGGGCCAGGTAGCCTCCGGAATATTCATCCTTCTTTGTAAGGTGAAAGATCTGGTGAATGCCCTTTGCAGTCAATCTCTGATTTGGAAATAATTTGTTTTCAAGTATAGATCGGAAGCGATAGAGCTTGGAGTTTGGAATTCGAATTTTGCAGAAGGTTGATTTTCTTGGTGCCGGTGTTGAAAGATGTCTTCTTTCAATGGTTTGCGACTCGAATATGCTCTTGAAGGCAGTTCGAACTATGTTGCATGGAAAGATCGAATGGAAGCAGTGTTAGAAGATAATGGTCTCAAGGAGTTCGTGGATGCGGATGTCCCAAAGCCCACTGATGCAGCTCTGGTCGATGCATGGCAAAAGAAGATCGCGAAATGTCGAAGGATCCTGTTGGAGGGCGTCAAGGATCATATTGTATCCAGCCTGCATGGTAAGGCTACTCCATATTTAATGTGGAAAGCTTTGACGGATCTATTCCAGAGTAAGAGTGACCAAAGGAAGCTGGCGCTCAAAGATAAGCTCATGAACATCAAGATGGAGAAGGGCGACAGTATCGCCAACTACCTCACGAAGTTCACTCAATGCAGAGATGAACTGGGAAGTGTGGGGGTTACTGTCGATGAAGAGGACATGGTCGACCTGGCTCTCCTTGGTCTTCCGAAGGCTTGGCACTCATATCAAGACAGCGTCAATGGTCGGGAGAAGCTGCCGGGATGGGAGCGCCTTTGGGCGGATCTCATGCAGGAGGAGATAAGGAGGACTACTCGAGATGGATCTTCATCAAAGGGAGCTGATGAAGAAAACTGCGCTTTGATGTCCAAAGCTAAGAAAGGGAAGGGTAAGAAAACCTCTCATTCTGGAGCGAAGGGCAAGAAGCAGGATATGGCGAAAGTGAAGTGTTTTCACTGCCATGATCACGGACATTATGCTACAAATTGTCCAAAGAAGAAGAAGAACAAGCAAGCGGGAAGATCTGCAGATGGAGAAGCCTTGGCTTCACAGTTCGAGCTTGACTTCTCACTGATTGCATGCTTGGTTTCAAGTGTGATGGGATCGGTGTGGTTCTTGGACAGCGGTGCGTCATTTCATATGACGGGAGATCGGGAGTTGTTCTCAGATCTGGAGGACAAGGATTTGGGTATGCACATCGAGATGGGCGATGACGGAAGATACAGTGCGACTGGTATCGGTACCGTATCCTTTCAGAGGGAGTCTGGTAAACCCTTTGTACTAAAGGATGTCATGCATGTACCTGGATTGAAGAAGAACCTGATTTCAGTAGCGATGTTGGAAGATAAGGGTTATGATGTGGTCTTCAGCGAAGGAAAAGCTTTCCTGCGCAGTAAGACTACTGGAGAGACCCGGAAGATAGGGGTTCGAACTCAGAACCTTTATCAGTTGCAGGTAGATGACTGCGCAGCTATGGCATGCAAGGCGGGAGAAGTGGTGAGCCGGGATGATGAGGGCGAACTATGGCACAGAAGATTGGGCCATCTTCACCATGGAGCTTTGAAGATTCTGCAGCAGATTTCTACTGGACTTCCTAAGGGCACCCTTGCGCAGTCAGATCAGTGCAAGGGGTGTACCTTAGGGAAGTATGTGAAAGCCACCTTTCACGAGAAGGATAGTCGCGCCACGACGATCCTTGAGAGAGTTCACACAGACGTGTGTGGTCCTTTCTCAGTTTCTTCGACAGCAAAGCACATGTATTATGTGATCTTTGTTGATGATTTCTCTCGAAAGTGCTGGATCTTCTTCATGCAGAAGAAGAGCGATACATTCGCGAAGTTCTGTGAGTTTAAAGCACTGGTCGAGAAGGAGCCGGGGAAGAAGGTGATTGCTCTAAGGAGTGATAACGGTGGTGAATTCATCTCGGCTGAATTCAAGGAGTTCTGCAGCGCAGAAGGGATTCGGAGAGAGCTCATCGCACCCCATAACCCACAGCAGAACGGGGTGGCTGAGCGGAAGAACAGAACGATCGTGGGTGCTCCACGAGCGATGTTGCATGATCGGGGCCTACCCCTTCACTTGTGGGCTGAGGCATGCAATACATCAGTGTATGTGCAGAATCGTTGTCCTCACAAGGAGATGGGGTGGCACATTCATCAGATGGATGTGAAGACTGCGTTCCTCAATGGAGTTATTGAGGAAGAGGTGTACATAGAGCAGCCTGAAGGTTTTGAGATCTTCAGCAGTGAGTCGCATGTGTGCCGACTCAAGAGAGCACCGTATGGGCTGAAGCAAGCACCTCGTGCTTGGTACACTCGGATAGACAGCTACTTCACCGGGCTTGGATTCTCCAAGAGTGAGGCGGATCCAAACCTGTACCAGATTGTGGTGGAGGGGAAGCCGTTGATCATCGTACTGTATGTAGATGATCTGATTTTGACTGGCGACGAGCAGTTGATACTTTCATGCAAGGAGGATCTTGCACGAGAGTTTGAGATGAAGGACCTGGGCATCCTTCATTATTTCCTGGGATTGGAGATTTGGCAGCGCAGTGGAGGACTGGTTGTTTCTCAGGGCAAGTATGCCCGGGAGATTCTGGAGAGGTTCAACATGCAAGGCTGCAAGCCTGTTGATACCCCTCTTCCTGGAGGTTGGAGGAAGGGAGATGCTACTTCGGGGGAGGTAGTGGATGCCACTGTCTATCGACAGTTGGTGGGGTCGTTGATGTATCTGGTCAATACTCGACCCGATATATGCTATGCAGTTAACCAGCTTTCGCAAGCTATGGTTAAGCCTACCAAGCTCTTTTGGAAGGCTGGCAAGCATGTATTGCGCTATATCAGAGGCACATCGGGATATATGCTATGGCATGTATGTGGAGGATATAGGAAGCCGGTTTCACCGCGTGCATTGGGCAGTGGGAGCCCAACGGGACCTAAGAGCACTCTCCGGAGGAGTTTTCATGATTTGGTCGACAGTTTCCCGGTACAAAGAGAAGCGAGATCCGTGGCACTCGCTCGCGAGAGGCCAGCGTGGCGCTAGTTTGGCCGCATGAGGCTACGAAAAAGGAAGATCCTTGCAGGTTTGTTCAGTTTGCATTTGGAGCCTACAGTGATCTACTGTGATAACCAGAGCTGCATCAAGCTCTCGGCTAATCCAGTTTTTCATGATAGGTCCAAACATATCGACATCGGGTACCATCACATCAGAGATTGTGTTCAGCGGAGGATCATGATGCTTTCATATGTTCCCACGGAGGATCAGGATGCCGACATCCTGACGAAGGCGCTCACCAGGAGCAAGTTCGAATTCCACAGAGGCAGGATAGGGATTGCAGATAATCCATATCTTGCCGAGAGGGAGTGTTGAGAATGCAGCAAGATGATGGAGCTTAGTGAAATGAAGTCGCCTTCACTAAGTGGGCCCGCAGGCAAATTCTGGCGCAAAGTCTATTTTTAGACTATGTCTATTTTTAGACATACAGAGCATAATTTGGGAATTCTACTTGGAGATTCTTAAAGTATGCGACATGTCGGTAAAAATAGATGAGACCCTTATTTTTAGGACCCGGGCTATTTTTAGACTGATCTCCTAAAAATATGGAAGTCAAATATTATTTACCTTTAATAATATTTTGACTATAAACAGCAGTTTACTCTCTTGGCGCACTTCAGTTTGAGTCATGGAGGTGACTCATGCAACTGACACAAGGAATCACGTGGTTCCTAGGGTTTGATGGCATTTTGCATGGTTGGCTTCAGTTAGACTTCAGTGGCAGAAGTTTTGGAGGAGTTAACGGGACAGATAGTGGAGTTGTGTTCTGTTTGTTTTAGTTGAACTAGTTGGGATTAGTTAACTAACTAATCAACTAGACATGAGTGGAGTGAATTAAATAATATTTAATTCACTAAATATTAACTCATTAGTCAACTCAAGAACACTTCAGTTCACTACAGTGCATGATCAGTTCAGTGGAGACCAGTGGAAGAGGTAGATGAAAGGGTGAGTAAAGTTATCAGTTGGTAGATTTGTTTTGCATGAGATTTGCATTACACTTGGAGGAATTGTCCATGACAATTACGCAATCAAGGCAAGGGGATTCGAACCTTGAACCTCTTCATATACAGGCCATGATTGCGCAATAGAGGCAAGGCAGTTAGTGGTGTGTTTTGAACCTGAGACTTGTTCAAAATCAAGCTAGATTGTGAGTAACTTCATGAGAGAGTACTGAGTACTTGTGAGGAGTATTGTACTTTATTGGTTACTTGATTTCTCCATTATAATATACACAATAGCTGCGGGGTTTTCAGCCATAGGCTTTCCCCATACATTCTGAGTTAATGTGTGATTGATTTGATGTGAGATTGCTTCTGTTATTTCCACATGTGACAATTAATCGTAGAAGAGATTATGTGTTATGCATACAATTCGAAATTGATGTGTAATCGGGTTAATCTCCATTGAATAAGTGATTTATTCAGCTAATTTCTACAACTGATCCACCCACTATTCATTTCAAATATGTGGTGGAAATCATCCATTATGCCACTATCACTATGGCCATAGATTCCATGTGGCGCTAGCTAGTATGTATTCAACCATAGTCCGCCTCTCCCTAGAAGATGGCTCTGACACGAAATCCATGAACAACTCGACGACCCAAGAAAATGTGACGAGTAGATCCATCCTCTTCCTGTCAGCTGAAAAGCATCCATTCGGGGAACCCTTAGTCAACCCCAAACTCCCTCCGTGGAGAAGACCAACATGTGTGTTATGTAACACGCCCAATCATGTGGTCGACACTTGCCCTGACTTAGAAGCACTACACCATTGGTACCCATTCACGCCATCAAACGAGTAGGACGGGAACCCCATATCTAGGATGTTGTGCATGGTATGTCAGGGAAATCACCATGAGAAGCACTGTACCTATATCCCGCGAGTACGCCCTCTAATTAACATGATACATATATTAGATAGAAGACGTCAGGCTCTTATCAACCCAAAACCTAACAACCACGATGGAAGGCAAAATGCCCCTAAGCAGTCTACTCCATACCCATTTCGGCATATGGGGCAGGTTAGGAAGGCGCACCAACTAAGAATGACCCAGGTTCAAGCTAGGATAATATGCGGGCTATGACATAGAATTGGCCACCAGGTCAATCAGTGCAAAGAACAGAATCACCTTGTAAACAATTGTCACATAGTCTCTTCCCTCCCACAAAGATACCTCTCTAACTAAGAGAAAATCTTGCACTGTTA